>OX941084.1:121315000-121844453 GCA_954870635.1 Arctium minus | reverse complement strand
CCATAACCCCCAAACCCCAAACCCCAAACCCCTATCCCCCAAACCCCTAACCCCCAAACCCTAACCCCTAAACCCTAAACCCTAACCCCTAAACCCTAACCTACCTCTAAACCCCAAAACCCTAACCCTAACCCCTACCCCCTAACCCCTAACCCTAACCCCTAACCCCTAAACCCTAAACCCTAAACCATAACCCATAAACCCTAAACCCAACCCAAACCCTAAACCCCAAACCCTAAACCCCAAACCCCAACCCTAAGCCCAAACCCCAACCCTAAACCCCAAACCCCAAACCCCTAACCCTAACCCCTAACCCCTAAACCCCTAACCCCTATACCCCTAAACCCCAGACCCACGGACCCCCGGACCCCCGACCCCCGACCCCGGACCCTGGACCAAACCCCAAACCCCAAACCCCCAACCCCCAACCCCCAACCCCCAAACCCCGAACCCCGAACCCCGAACCCCCAAACCCCCCAACCCCTCCCACCCCCCAACCCCCACCCCCGAACCCCCCAACCCCCACCCCCTAACCCCCAACCCCCTAACCCCCAACCCCCTAAACCTAAACCCCTAAACCCCTAAACCCAACCCCTAACCCCTACCCCTAACCCCTACCCCTAAACCCTAAACCCTAACCCCTAAACCCCTAAACCCTAACCCCTAACCCCTAAACCCTATATCCTAACCCCTAAACCCTAACCCCTAAACCCTAAACCTAAACCCTAACCCTTATACCCTAAACCCCTAACCCCAAACCCCTAACCCCCAACCCCCAAACCCCCGAACCCCCACCCCTAAACCCCAACCCCTACCCAACCCCTAACCCCTAAACCCTAACCCCTAACCCCTAACCCCCAAACCCCAAACCCCTATCCCCCAAACCCCTAACCCCCAATCCCTAACCCCTAACCCCTAACCCCTAAACCCTAAACCCTAACCCCTAAACCCAAAACCCAAAACCCTAAACCCAAAACCCAAAACACAAAACCCAAAACCCAAAACCTTAACCCCTAAACCCTAACCTACCCCTAAACCCTAAACCCTAACCCTAACCCCTACCCTAACCCCTACCCCCAACCCCTAACCCTAACCCCTAAACCCTAACCCCTAAACCCTAACCCAAACCCTAAACCCTAAACCCAACCCAAACCCTAAACCCCAACCCTAACCCCCAAACCCCAAACCCCAACCCTAAACCCAAACCCAAACCCTAAACCCCAAACCCCAAACCCCTAACCCCTAAACCCCTAAACCCCAGACCCCCGGACCTCCGGACCCCCGGACCCACGGACCACCGGACCCACGACCCCCGAACCCCGACCCCGGACCCCGGACCCCGGACCAAACCCCAACCCCCAACCCCCAACCCCCAAACCCCAAACCCGAACCCCCAACCCCCCCACCCCCACCCCCGAACCCCCGAACCCCCACCCCCCACCCCCAACCCCCCACCCCCTAACCCTTACCCCTAAACCCTAACCCCTAAACCCTATCCCCTAAACCCTACCCCTAACCCCTACCCCTAAACCCTAAACCCTAACCCCTAAACCCCTAACCCCTAAACCCCTACCCCTAACCCCTAACCCCTAACCCCTAACCCTAACCCCTAAACCCTAACCCCTAAACCTAAACCCTAACCCCTAAACCCTAACCCCTAACCCCTAACCCCTAAACCCTAACCCCTAACCCCTAACCCCTAAACCCTAACCCCGAGACCCCCAGACCCCAAGACCCAAGACCCAAGACCCACGACCCACGACCCTAGACCCTAGACCCAACCCCTACACCCTAAACCTAACCCCCTAACCCCCAAACCCACACCCACCCCCAACCAACAACCCCTCCCACCCCCCCGACCCCCCAGAACCCCGACCCCCGAACCCCGAACCCCAAACCCCGAACCCCTAAACCCTAAACCCTACCCCCTAACCCCCCAACCCAAACCCCTACCCCCTAACCCCCAACCCCCTAACCCTCTATACCCAACCCCCAACCACCCAACCCCCACATCCCCACCCCCCCACCCAGACCCCAACCCCCAAACCCCAACCACCAAACCCCTAACCAAACCCCTAACACCTACCCCAACCCCAACCCCAACCCCCACCCCCTAACCCCCAACCCCTACCCCCCAAACCCCCCACCAACCCCCCAACCCCCCACCAACCCCACCAACCCCCCAACCCCCCCCCCTGACCTACTGACCCCCTGACCCCAGACCCCCAGACCCCCGACATCCTGACCCCCGACCCCCTATACCCCTATCCTAACCCCTAAACCCTAAACCCTAAACCTAAACCTAACCTCTAAACCCTAACCCTAACCCCTAAACCAACCCCAACCCCTAACCCCAACCCCTAAGCCCCAGCCCCCCAGCCCCCACCCCTAAACCCCCAAACCCCCAAACCCCTAAACCCTAAACCCTACCCCCTAACCCCTAAACCCTAAACCCAACCCCCTAACCCCTACCCCTAAACCCTAACCCCCTAACCCCTACCCCCTACCCCCTAACCCCAAGCCCCAAGCCCCAAGCCACAAGCCCCAAAGCCCCAAGCCCCAAAGCACCAAAGCCCCAAGCCCCAAGCCCCTAGCCCCAAGCCCCTAGCCCCAAGCCCCTAATCCCCTAAGCCCTAAGCGCTTAAGCCCCTAAGCCGCAAAGCCCCTAAGCCCCTAAGTCCAAAGCCCCTAAGCCCAAAGCCCCTAGCCCTAAGCCCTAACCCCCCTTGTTGGGAACTGAAGAATTGCTAAGTACAATTAATGCTGCTAGAAGAACTTTGTTAATACTTCTGAGGTTAATGCTGCTAAGTGAAGTTAATGTTGCTGATACAACTTAATGCTGCTCATCAAGATTAATACTGCTAGAGGAGATTACTACTGCTAAGCAATTTTAGTACTGCTAGTAGTTAGTACTGCTGAATATTAATACTGCTCTAAGTATTAATACTGCTGAAGACTTAGTGTTGCTTATGAGATAATCAAGATTCGTGCAGATCAAGTTTGAAGATTAAGGAAAGCTTGAAGATAAAGATAGAAGATTATTTTGAAGATCTTTTATAATTTGTAATTATCTTTTATCTTCAGTATATATAGAATTAGTCAGAATAGTTTAGAATTTAATTTTAGAATTCTGAATTTTTGTTTTTCTAGAGAGAATCAACCTCAAGGTTAGAATCCTAATTCTAGAGAAGTAACCCAAAAACCCCAAACCCCAACCCCCAAACCCCAAACCCCAAACCCCAAACCCTACCCCATAACCCCCTAACCCCCTAACCCCAAACCCCAAACCCCTAAACCCTAACCCCTACCCCCTAAACCCTACCCCCTACCCCCTAAACCCTAACCCCCCAACCCTAACCCCTAACCCCCAACCCCCAACCCCCAACCCCCAACCCCCTAAACCCTAACCCCTAACCCCAAACCCCCCAACCCCCCACCCCAGACCCCAAACCCCAACCCCCAAACCCCAACCACCAAACCCCTAACCCCAACCCCCTAAACCTAACCCTACCCCCTAACCCCTACCCCCTAAACCCTAAACCCTAAACCCCAACCCTCAACCCCCATCCCCCCAAACCCCCCACCTCCACCCCCAACCCCTTCCACCCCTCCCACCCCATACCCCCCAACCCCCTACCCCTACCCCCAAACCCATACCCCAAACCCCTAACCCAAACCCCTAACCCCTACCCCAAACCCCAACCCCTAACCCCCAACCCCAACCCCCAACCCCCTGACCCCCTAACCCCAGACCCATGACCCCCCGACCCCCCGACCCCTAAACCCTACCCCCTATACCCCCTACCCTAACCCCTAAACCCTAAACCCTAAACCCTAAACCTAACCCTAACCCCTAAACCCTAACCCCTAAACCAACCCCAACCCCTAACCCCTAACCCCAACCCCTAAGCCCCAAACCCCAGCCCCCAGCCCCCCACCCCCACCCCCAACCCCCAAACCCCTAAACCCTACCCCCTAACCCCTACCCCCTAACCCTAACCCCTAAACCCTAAACCCTACCCCTTAAACCCTACCCCCTAAACCCTAACCCCCTAACCCCTAGCCCCTAGCCCTAAAGCCCAAAGCCCCACCCCCAATCCACAAGCCTCAAAGCCCCAAGCCCCAAAGCACCAAAGCCCCATGCCCCAAGCCCCAAGGCCCAAGGCCCAAGCCCCTACCCCCAAGCCCCAAGCCCTAAGCCCCTAAGCCCCTAAGCCCTAAGCGCCTAAGCCCCTAAGCCCAAAGCCCCAAAGCCCAAAGCCCCAAAGCCCCTAGCCCTAAGCCCTAAGCCCTAACCCCCCTTGTTGGGAACTGAAGAATTGCTAAGTACAGTTAATGCTGCTAGAAGAACTTGGTTAATACTTCTGAGGTTAATGCTGCTAAGTGAAGTTAATGCTACTGATACAACTTAATGCTGCTCATCAATATTAATACTGCTAGAGGAGATTACTACTGCTAAGCAATTTTAGTACTGCTAGTAGTTAGTACTGGTGAATGTTAATACTGCTCAAAGTGTTAATATTGCGAAGTACTCATATGCTTCTAAAACCATGGATTCAATTCTAAAGGTCCAAATCCATGATAAGCTTAAACCAGGCATTGGGTACAATACTACACCACCACCATATAACAACAACTACATCCCTCCTACATCAGACTTGCTAGAGACCAAGGATAGGAAGGACTTGCCTGAGGGAGCCACTAAGGTAGATCCTTTAGACAAAGTGGTGGTTGAAACAGACTCTGAAGAAGAGAACTCTAATGATAAGAGTAAGGAGAACACTGTGAGTGGTGAGATTTCTCTAGAAAATCACATTATCACCAATGAGGGATGTGGAAAGATTTGGGTCAAATCTAAGGACATAGAGAAGACTGAGAGAAAGTCTGAGAAGGTCCATTATAAGCAGACCACAGTTGTGAATCATGTCCCTTGCAAACAGTGTCCTGCAATAAATCTGAGCCCCAAAAACATGATAAACCAAGGGGAAATCAGAGAAACTGGAATAATCAGTGGGCACAAAAACAAAGGGTTGATCTGAGTAAAATCAATAGACCAAAACCTTGTTTTATATGTGGCAAATTGAATCATCTTGCCAAATACTGTTATTTCAATCCTATTAACCAAATAGTCTCTTTTCAAAGACAAATACAAAACTCTTTTGGTTATAGGAAGCAATTTAGAAATCATATGGCTGAGAACAAAGCACCTATAAAGTCTCATGCTCAGAATGAGTTTGCTAAACCAAAGAAAAATACTCCAAATAAGCCAAGGAGTAAGTTAAAGACAAAGAAAGCAAACAACTTTGTTCAAGTTTGGGTTCCAATAGTAAAGAAACCTGTTAGTACTGCTATCCCAGATAGTACTGCTAACAGAAATAGTGTTGCTGCATCCAATACTACTGCTAACAAGGCTAGTGCTGCTTCTAGTAGTAATGCTGCAAAGCCTATAATCTTGACAAAGTATTCCAGCCATGTGATTCCTAAACAACTCATCCAGACCAAATTGACAGATTATATAAATGAGAAAGGACAACCCAAGACCACTTTGGCTTGGGTTCCCTCCAAAACTAACTGATTTATCAAGTGTGCAGGGCAACCAATAGCTCAAGAGGAAGAGCATTTGGCATGTTGATAATGGTTGCTCTTGGCACATAACATGTAACATGGACTGCCTTCAAAACTTCAAGATTTGATGGAGGACATGTTGCTCTTTTTGTGATACTCCAGATGGAGGTAAGATCAGTGATAAGAGATGTCGTAAAAGGATGGTGGCAAATGGAGAGAAGGAATACCAGAGTGAGTTAAAAAGGAAGTTTATTACCTTGCTCAGAGTACCTCAAGCTTCAAAAAGTGTAAGTATAGTTAATGCTGCCAGTGCAGTTTTAATACTGCCAGTGCACAGTTAATACTGCTAGTGGTTAATACTGCTCTCAGTTAATACTGCTAGTTAGTTAATACTGCTAGTGGTTAATACTGCTCTCAGTTAATACTGCTAGTTAGTTAATACTGCTAGGTGTTAATACTGCTTATGTCCCGAATCGTATAAATACACTCTTTGCTCGCCTAAAAGCTCATAACGACTCTTTGAATACTGTTCACCTTCTCTCTAACCCTTTTCTTTCAAAGCACCTAGTGATTTTCAGTCCAGAATATTCAAGCTCAATGGCGTCTATGGCATTTATTGACGAGCACAATGAAATCGCGATGCTACAAAAGCCAAAGCAAGCTGCAGGCTTTCATCAGATAGTGGATTTTCTGAAGTCTAGCCATATCGTCCATGCTCTAACTGTGTCTCCAACTATCTACATTGAGCATCAAAAGCAATTCTGGGCGAATGCCACCATAGTCACAGAGAATGGTGTGCAGATTCTGAAAACAAGGGTGTGTGACAAACCCTTGTCAGTTACTGAAGAGGTGATACGCATCTGTCTACGTCTAGACGATGCTGAAGGTATTACTTCTCTTCCTAATGAGGACTTGTTCTCAAACTTGTCAAGAATGGGGTATGAAGGCCAATTGGGTGGTTTTAAATTCTCAAAAGCAAAATTCTATACCCAATGGCGTTTTCTTGTTCATACCCTTATGCACTGCATTTCCAAAAAGACTACTGGATGGAGTGAGTTTAGCAGTACCATTGCTTATGCTTTGGTCTGCTTGGCCACTTCCAGAAAGTACAATTTTTCTAGAATGATTTTCAGTGACCTTGTCTCAAACTTGGGAAGCAAAAAGAGCTTTTATATGTACCCCAGGTTTGTACAAGAAGTTATAACCCACGAATTGACGGATATGCCTCACTTTGATGAGGTATATGTACCAAAAATTCCCAAAGGTAAGGTCTTTTCAAACATGAAGAGATCCCCATTGGACTCGGAAGGAGTTGACACCCCATTATTCTCTACAATGATGGTGGTGTCCCACACTGAAGAAGGTATGGCAGCAGGGTCAAGGCCCTCATTAGACCATCCCACTGCTAGCCAATCCCAACCTTCCCACTCTATATCTATCCCACAGTCTCTACTTCATAAGCCAACTTCTCCAATCACCCAAACATATACAAGGAAAAAGGTAAAGAAGGCTCCTTCCCTTCTTGTACCATCACCCACAGAGCCTTTAAGCCCTCTAAGGGAGAATTCTCCTTTAGAGAATATCTACAGGGAAACCACAGGGGTGTCTCCCAACCCCAAGGAGGTGCTCACTGAGGAGATGGTTGAGCATATGGGTGCTAAGGCTGCCGCTACTCCTGCTAGCACAGAGGAGGTCAGTGGTAACATAAATAAGACATTCCCCATGGCAACTTTGAATGAGAAATCATTCAAAGGTCCCTGGTGCCAAGAACCCAAGGGGGTGGAGAGTGCTTCTGTTAGGCAGAAGGCTCCCACTACAAAAAGATCCCATGATCCTTCAAAAGAGGGTAACACTTCTGGAGAAGGTGAGCACAGATATAACTATCAAGAATTGATGGATGCTATGGGTAACATAAACATGGATGTCATCAAGCAGGGGAAAGACATTGAAGAGCTGAAACTGGTCATTCTGTCTCAACAAGTACAGATTACCAAACTGAAGAAATTGGTGACAAGATTGGTACATAAAAGGAGAAGAAAGCAATTTGTGTTAAAGAAGAGGGAAAGTGTTCAAGATGCTTCCAACAAGGGGGAGAATCAAGAGAATGAAACAGAGAAGGAAAGCAAATCTGAGATGGGATTTGATGATGAGGGGGAGAAAGAAGCAGAAATAGAGAAAGAAACAAAATTTGCCCAAGCAGCAGAAACTGTTAATGCTGTTGAGGTAAAAGAAGCAGCAGTAACAGGGCTTTCTGTAGAAGAATTGGAAATTGCAGAAACGTTGGTAAAAGCCAAGAATGACACTCCAAGGCTTCTCAAAAGGACAAGGGAGTGGTCATAGATGAAGGAGGCCTTCAAAAGAAGAGAAAAGAAAGAAGTGAGGCAGGTTTGAAGGATACAAAAGGAAAAGGAAAGATGGTTGAACCTGAACAACCTTTAAAGAAGAAAAGTCAGATTGAGTTAGATGAAGAAATGGCAAAAGAGCTTCAAGTTGAGATGGAAAAAGAGGAACTGCTACAATCTGAGAAGGATAGAGAGCTTGCACTGAATATGGCCAGAAAACTAAATGAAGAGTATCAGAAGAGCATGAAAACAGCATCTCAGGCCAAGAAAGTACAAGTCAAAAGAATGTCACTCAAAAAGCAGAAAAGACAACCTTCTAAGACCTTTTTGGCCAATCAGGAAAGGAGAAAAATGATAAATTTCCTGAAAGGTTCAATTGGTGTCAAAGGAGAGATGTTTACTAATATGGCATACAGTCAAGTAGAGGAGTTGTATAAAAAAGAAATGGCTAAGCTTCAAGGGAACTCCTCACAAAGGGAAGAGGCTGAAAGAAGGATGAAGGAGAGACATGATCTCAACATTCAGCAACCATTCCCTGAGGAAGTCACACCTACAAAAGAAAATAAGGAAGAGTCAGAGAATGTTGGTATGGAAGCTAAATCTGCAAAGAGGGTGAAGACCATAGCTTCAAATAAATTGTTCAAGAAACAAAGGGTTGAAGAAGCTGAAAAAGAGGCAGAACCTTCAGTTACACCTTCAGCAGAATCTGTGCAGAACCCAGAACAGTCCAATAAGCAATCTACTGTGCATCTTGAGCTTTATATGACTATAACAGATGATGAACCAGTTCAAGCTGATCCCATTTCTATGAAAGCACCAGAAGTCATCTTTTGGGATATTCTGGAAGATTAAAGAAAGAAATACTTCAGGCTTAAGAGAGTGGGAGATATATATGAAGTGTACTCTACTTGGGGTAGACTCATCAGAAGCTGTTCAAGATCAGATTTAGAAGAGATGTTTAAAGTTGGATTGGGTCTATATGAAAAGGAGCTGACAGGAGAAGGAATGAGCTTAATCAGATTAGCCATGGAGTACTTGTGCATGATGTTTGATCCTAGCAAAGTTCAACATGTGATCAGAGATTTGCATCTACAGAATAAATTCCAAAGAATAGAAAACTGGATGATATTTGAAAGGTGTGGAGTCTATGTCATCACTGTAGACAGAGCTTATCATGAGTACTAATTGGTTGATAAAATCTATGATCACAGCAACGGTAAACTGCAAGCAATGTTGAATGCCAAGCTTACATGTTCAAAAGATTCAGAAATGGCAAAGATTGTGGTAAGCAGAACAATAAATCAAAGTCTGGGTCTGGATCCGAATTTGGGCAACTAAGCTGCAGTGTTGAAAGCATCTTGAAAATAATTATTGAAGAACTTGACTTCTCTTCCTAAAAGTCAAGTTAGGGGGAGATTGTTGGGAACTGAAGAATTGCTAAGTACAGTTAATGCTGCTAGAAGAACTTGGTTAATACTTCTGAGGTTAATGCTGCTAAGTGAAGTTAATGCTACTGATACAACTTAATGCTGCTCATCAAGATTAATACTGCTAGAGGAGATTACTACTGCTAAGCAATTTTAGTACTGCTAGTAGTTAGTACTGCTGAATGTTAATACTGCACAAAGTATTAATATTGCTGAAGACTTAGTGCTGCTTATGAGATAATCAAGATTCGTGCAGATCAAGTTTGAAGATTAAGGAAAGCTTGAAGATAAAGATAGAAGATTATTTTGAAGATCTTTTATTATTTGTAATTATCTTTTATCTTCAGTATATATAGAATTAGTCAGAATAGTTTAGAATTTAATTTTAGAATTCTGAATTTTTGTTTTTCTAGAGAGAATCAACCTCAAGGTTAGAATCCTAATTCAAGAGAAGTAGAATTCGTATTGGTGAGCCTGTTCATCAATATTGAGGTTGTGTGTTGAATCTTGTAACTTTATAATCATTCAATAAAGTTTACAAGTTCTTATTCTGATTTACTGTGTTCCATTAATTATTGAATATCAAAGTGTTATTCCGCAAACATCTTTGATATTGTTTCTGAGTGTTTATTCTTGTTGAGAATTAAGATCCTGACACCCCTAAACCCCAACCCCTAAACCCGAAACCCGAAAACCCGTAAACCCAAAAACCCCTAAACACGAACCCCTAAACCCCAACCCCGAAAACCCAACCCCGAAACCCCAACCCCTAAACCCCACCCCCAAAACCCCCAAACCACAAAACCCCAAAACCCCAACCCCAAAACCACAAACCCCAAAACCCAAACCCCAAACCCCCAAACCCCCTAACCACCAAACCCCAAACCCCAACCCCCAACCCCCAACCCTAAACCCAAACCCCTAACCCCTAACCCCTAACCCCTAACCCTAAACCCTAAACCCTAACCCTAACCCTAAACCCTAAACCCGAAACCCTAAACCTGAAAACCCCTAAACCCCAACCCCGAAACCCCAACCCCAAAACCCCAACCCCCAACCCCTAAATCCCAACCCCTAACCCCTAAACCCCAACCCCCAACCTCCAACCCCCATACCCTAAACCCCAGACACCAACTCCTAAACCCCAACCACTAAACCCCAACCCCCAACCACTAAACCCCAATCCCTAAACCCTAACACCAACCCCTAAACCCCAACCCCCAACCCCCAACCTAAACCCAAACCCCAAACCACAAAACCCCAAAACCCCCAAACCCCAACCCCCAAAACCCAAACTCCAAACCCCCAAACCCCCAACCCCCAACCCCCAAACCCCCAACCCCCAACCCCCAAACCCCAAACCCCAAACCCGAAAACCCCTAAACCCGAAAACCCCTAAACCCCAACCCCGAAACCCCAACCCCGAAACCCCAACCCTTAAACCCCTAACCCCAACCCCTAAACCCCTAACCCCCAACCCCTAAACCCCAACCCCAACCCCCAGACCCCGACCCCAGACCCCAGACCCTAAACCCCAGACACCAACTCCTAAACCCCAGACACCAACTCCTAAACCCCAACCACTAAACCCCAACCCCCAACCCCCAACCCCTAAACCCCAACCCCCAACCCCTAAACCCCAACCTCCAACCCCCAACCCCCAACCCCTAAACCCTAACCCTAACCCTAAACCCTAACCCCTAAACCCCTCAACCCTAAACCCTCAACCCTAAACCCCAACCCCAGACACCAACCCCCAACCCCTAAACCCCCAACCCCAAACCCCCAACCCCTAACCCCTAACCCTTAACCCCCTACCCCCTAACCCCTAGACCCTAGACCCCAGACCCCAGACCCCTAGACCCCTGACCCCTAACCCCTAACCCCTAGACCCTAACCCCTAACCCCTAACCCCTAAAACCCAACCCCCAACCCCTAAACCCCAACCCCCAACCGCCAACCCCCAGACCCCTGACCCCAGACCCCTAGACCCCGGACCGCCGGACCCCCGGACCCTTGACCCCCGACCACTGACCCCCAACCCCAGACCCCAACCACCAACCCCTAAACCCCAACCCCTAAACCCCAACCACCAACCCCAACCACTAAACCCCAACCCCCAACCCCAACCACTAAACCCCAACCCCCAAACCCCAACACCCAAACCCCAACTCCCAAACCCCAACACCCAACCCCTAAACCCCAACCCCCGACCCCCGACCCCCGACCCCAGACCCCAGCCACCAACCCCTAAACCCCAGCCACGAACCCCTAAAGCCCAACCCCCAACCCCCAAACCCAGCCCCCAGCCCCCAAGCCCCAAACCCCAAAACCCAAACCCCAACCCCCAAACCCCTAAACCCCAACCCCCAACCCCCAACCCCTAAACCCCTAAACCCCTAAACCTCAACCCCTAAACCCCAACCCCAACCACCAACCCCCAACCCCTAAACCCCAACCCCCAACCCCAAAACACCCAACCCCAAACCCCTAACCCCAAACCCTAACCCCAAACCCTAAACACCTAACCCCCTACCCTAACCCCCTAGACCCTAGACCCCAGACCCCAGACCCTAGACCCCAAGACCTCTAGACCCTTAGACCCCTGACCCCTGACCCTAACCCCTAACCCCCAACCCCCAACCTCTAAACCCCAACCCCTAAACCCTAAACCCCAACCGCCAACCCCCAGACCCCAGACCCCTAGACCCCTGACCCCCGGACCCCCGGACCCTTGACCCCCGACAACCGACCCTAGACCCCAACCACCAACCCCTAAACCCCAACCACCAACCCCAACCACCAACCACTAAACCCCAACCACCAACCCCCAACCCCTAAACCCCCAACCCCCAACCCCTACAACCAACACCCAAACCCCAACACCCGACCCCTAAACCCCTAAACCCCCGACCCCTAAACCCCCGATCCCCGACCCCAAACCCCAGCCACCAACCCCTAAACCCCAACCACCAACCCCTAAACCCCAACCCCCAAACCACCAACCCCTAAGCCCCCCAGCCCCCTACCCCCAACCCCCTACCCCAAAACCTAAAACCCAAAACCCAAAACCCAAACCCCAACCCCCAACCCACAACCCCCAACACCCCACACCCCACCCCACACCCCACACTCCCAGACCCTAAACCCCCAACCCCAACCCCTAAACCCCAACCCCAACCCCCAACCCCCAACCCCCAGACCCCAGACCCCCAGACCCTGGACCTAACCCCTACCCCCAACCCCCAAACCCCCAACCCCCACCCCCACCCCCAAACCCCTTAACCCCATAACCCCCAAACCCCAAACCCCAAACCCCAACCCTAAAACCCTAACCCCCCAAACCCCAAACACCAAACCCCAAACCCCTACCCCTACGACCCCCCACCCCAGTCCCCCGACCCCAGACCCAACCCCCAACCCCCAACCTCCCAACCCCCAAACCCCCAAACCCCAAACCCCAAAAAACCCCCAACCACAAAAACCCCCCTAACCCCCGAACCCTAAACCCTACCCCTTAAACCCTACCCCAAACCACAAACCCCTAAACCCCTAACCCCTAAACCCTAAACCCTAACCCCCTAACCCAAACCTCAACACCCAACCCCCAACACCCAACCCCCCACCCCCAAAACCCCCAACCCCAAACCACTAACCCCAAAACCCCTAACCCCAAACCCCTAACCCCAAACCCCAAACCCCAACCCCCTAACCCCCAAAACCCTAACCCCCTACCCGAACCCCCAAACCCCTAACCCCTATCCCCTACCCCCAACCCCCAACCCCCAACCCCCAAACCCCAACCCCACACCCATAACCCCAAACCCCTAACCCCAACCCCTAACCCCAAACCCAAAACCCTAACCCTAACCCCTAACCCTAAACCCTAACCCCTAACCCCGAAAACCCAACCCCGAAACCCCAACCCCTAAACCCCACCCCCAAAACCCCCAAACCACAAAACCCCAAAACCCCAACCCCAAAACCACAAACCCCAAAACCCAAACCCCAAACCCCCAAACCCCCTAACCACCAAACCCCAAACCCCAACCCCCAACCCCCAACCCTAAACCCAAACCCCTAACCCCTAACCCCTAACCCTAAACCCTAAACCCTAACCCTAACCCTAAACCCTAAACCCGAAACCCTAAACCTGAAAACCCCTAAACCCCAACCCCGAAACCCCAACCCCAAAACCCCAACCCCCAACCCCTAAATCCCAACCCCTAACCCCTAAACCCCAACCCCCAACCTCCAACCCCCAGACCCTAAACCCCAGACACCAACTCCTAAACCCCAACCACTAAACCCCAACCCCCAACCACTAAACCCCAATCCCTAAACCCTAACACCAACCCCTAAACCCCAACCCCCAACCCCCAACCTAAACCCAAACCCCAAACCACAAAACCCCAAAACCCCCAAACCCCAACCCCCAAACCCCAACCCCCAAAACCCAAACCCCCAACCCCCAACCCCCAAACCCCCAAACCCCAACCCCCAAACCCCAAACCCCAAACCCGAAAACCCCTAAACCCGAAAACCCCTAAACCCCAACCCCGAAACCCCAACCCCGAAACCCCAACCCTTAAACCCCTAACCCCAACCCCTAAACCCCTAACCCCCAACCCCTAAACCCCAACCCCAACCCCCAGACCCCGACCCCAGACCCCAGACCCTAAACCCCAGACACCAACTCCTAAACCCCAGACACCAACTCCTAAACCCCAACCACTAAACCCCAACCCCCAACCCCCAACCCCCAACCCCTAAACCCCAACCCCCAACCCCTAAACCCCAACCTCCAACCCCCAACCCCCAACCCCTAAACCCTAACCCTAACCCTAAACCCTAACCCCTAAACCCCTCAACCCTAAACCCTCAACCCTAAACCCCAACCCCAGACACCAACCCCCAACCCCTAAACCCCCAATCCCAAACCCCCAACCCCTAACCCCTAACCCTTAACCCCCTACCCCCTAACCCCTAGACCCTAGACCCCAGACCCCAGACCCCTAGACCCCTGACCCCTAACCCCTAACCCCTAGACCCTAACCCCTAACCCCTAAAACCCAACCCCCAACCCCTAAACCCCAACCCCCAACCGCCAACCCCCAGACCCCTGACCCCAGACCCCTAGACCCCGGACCGCCGGACCCCCGGACCCTTGACCCCCGACCACTGACCCCCAACCCCAGACCCCAACCACCAACCCCTAAACCCCAACCCCTAAACCCCAACCACCAACCCCAACCACTAAACCCCAACCCCCAACCCCAACCACTAAACCCCAACCCCCAAACCCCAACACCCAAACCCCAACTCCCAAACCCCAACACCCAACCCCTAAACCCCAACCCCCGACCCCCGACCCCCGACCCCAGACCCCAGCCACCAACCCCTAAACCCCAGCCACGAACCCCTAAAGCCCAACCCCCAACCCCCAAACCCAGCCCCCAGCCCCCAAGCCCCCAAGCCCCAAACCCCAAAACCCAAACCCCAACCCCCAAACCCCTAAACCCCAACCCCCAACCCCCAACCCCCAACCCCTAAACCCCTCAACCCCTAAACCTCAACCCCTAAACCCCAACCCCAACCACCAACCCCCAACCCCTAAACCCCAACCCCCAACCCCAAAACACCCAACCCCAAACCCCTAACCCCAAACCCTAACCCCAAACCCTAAACACCTAACCCCCTACCCTAACCCCCTAGACCCTAGACCCCAGACCCCAGACCCTAGACCCCAAGACCTCTAGACCCTTAGACCCCTGACCCCTGACCCTAACCCCTAACCCCCAACCCCCAACCTCTAAACCCCAACCCCTAAACCCTAAACCCCAACCGCCAACCCCCAGACCCCAGACCCCTAGACCCCTGACCCCCGGACCCCCGGACCCTTGACCCCCGACAACCGACCCTAGACCCCAACCACCAACCCCTAAACCCCAACCACCAACCCCAACCACCAACCACTAAACCCCAACCACCAACCCCCAACCCCTAAACCCCCAACCCCCAACCCCTACAACCAACACCCAAACCCCAACACCCGACCCCTAAACCCCTAAACCCCCGACCCCTAAACCCCCGATCCCCGACCCCAAACCCCAGCCACCAACCCCTAAACCCCAACCACCAACCCCTAAACCCCAACCCCCAAACCACCAACCCCTAAGCCCCCCAGCCCCCTACCCCCAACCCCCTACCCCAAAACCTAAAACCCAAAACCCAAAACCCAAACCCCAACCCCCAACCCACAACCCCCAACACCCCACACCCCACCCCACACCCCACACTCCCAGACCCTAAACCCCCAACCCCAACCCCTAAACCCCAACCCCAACCCCCAACCCCCCAACCCCCAACCCCCAGACCCCAGACCCCCAGACCCTGGACCTAACCCCTACCCCCAACCCCCAAACCCCCAACCCCCACCCCCACCCCCAAACCCCTTAACCCCATAACCCCCAAACCCCAAACCCCAAACCCCAACCCTAAAACCCTAACCCCCCAAACCCCAAACACCAAACCCCAAACCCCTACCCCTACGACCCCCCACCCCAGTCCCCCGACCCCAGACCCAACCCCCAACCCCCAACCTCCCAACCCCCAAACCCCCAAACCCCCAAACCCCAAACCCCAAAAAACCCCCAACCACAAAACCCCCCTAACCCCCGAACCCTAAACCCTACCCCTTAAACCCTACCCCAAACCACAAACCCCTAAACCCCTAACCCCTAAACCCTAAACCCTAACCCCCTAACCCAAACCTCAACACCCAACCCCCAACACCCAACCCCCCACCCCCAAAACCCCCAACCCCAAACCACTAACCCCAAAACCCCTAACCCCAAACCCCTAACCCCAAACCCCAACCCCCTAACCCCCAAAACCCTAACCCCCTACCCGAACCCCCAAACCCCTAACCCCTATCCCCTACCCCCAACCCCCAACCCCAAACCCCCAAACCCCAACCCCACACCCATAACCCCAAACCCCTAACCCCAACCCCTAACCCCAAACCCAAAACCCTAACCCTAACCCCTAACCCTAAACCCTAACCCCTAACCCCTAACCCCAACCCCTAACCCCCAACCCCAACCCCTACCCCCCCTAAACCCCTAACCCCTAAACCCCAAACCCCAAACCCCTAACCCCCAATCCCTAACCCCAACCCCTACCCCCCCTAAACCCCTAACCCCTAAACCCCTAACCCCAAACCCCCAAACCCCAAACCCCAAACCCCAAACCCCTACCCCTACCCCCCGACCCCCTAAACCCCCGACCCCCCACCCCAGTCCCCCGACCCCAGACCCAACCCCCAACCCCCACCCTCCCAACCCCAAACCCCCAAACCCCAAAAACCCCCCAACCACAAAACCCCCCCTAACCCCCGACCCCCCCGACCCCCCGACCTCTGACCCCCCGACCCCCGACACAAGTCCCCCGACCCCAAACCCCAGACCCCTGACCCCAGACCCCTGACCCCGACCCCTAAACCCACTCCTAAACCCTAACCCCTAACCCCTACACCCTAAACCCTACCCCTTAAACCAAACCCCAAACCCCAAACCCCTAAACCCCTAACCCCTAAACCCTAAACCCTAACCCCCTAACCCAAACCCCTAACCCCCTAACCCCAACCCCCAACCCCCCACCCCCCACCCCCAAAACCTCCAACCCCAAACCACTAACCCCTAACCCCTAACCTCTAAACCCCTAACCCCAAACCCCAAACCCCTAAAACCCCTAACCCCTAAAACCAAACCCCAAACCCCAAACACCAACCCCCCAAACCCCAACCCCCCACCCCCAACCCCCACCCCCAAACCCCTAACCCCAACCCCCAACCCCAACCCCTACCCCCCCTAAACCCCTAACCCCAAACCCCCAAACCCTAAACCCCAAACCCCAAACCCCAAACCCCTAACCCATACCCCTACCCCTACCCCCCGACCCCCTAAACCCCCGACCCCCCACCCCAGTCCCCCGACCCCCAACCCCCAACCTCCCAACCCCCAAACCCCCAAACCCCCAAAACCCCCCAACCACAAAAACCCCCTAACCCCCGACCCCCCCGACCCCCCGACCCCCGGCACTAGTCCCCCGACCCCAAACCCCAGACCCCTGACCCCGACCCCTAAACCCACTCCTAAACCCTAACCCCTAACCCCTACACCATAAACCCTACCCCTTAAACCCTACCCCAAACCCCAAACCCCTAAACCCCTAACCCCTAAACCCTAAACCCTAACCCCCTAACCCAAACCCCTAACCCCCAACCCCCAACACCCAACCCCCAACCCCCCACCCCCCACCCCCAAAACCTCCAACCCCCAACCCCAAACCACTAACCCCTAACCCCTAACCCCTAAACCCCTAACCCCAAACCCCTAACCCCAAACCCCTAAAACCCCTAACCCCTAAAACCAAACCCCAAACCCCAAACACCAACCCCCCAAACCCCAACCCCCAAACCCCACCCCCAAACCCCAAACCCCTAACCCCAGGCCCCCGGCCCCGCCCCTGGCCCCCTCCCCCCGCCCCCGAAACCCGACCCCCGACCCCCCACCCCCACAACCCCCAACCCCCAGTGGTGGACCTTCCAAGGTCCGTTTTGACTGGTCATGGGCCTAAAACGGAGTCACGTAGTAAAAGTTAAGCACATTTTAGTGCGAAACCCAGTTTTTGCCGATACGCGAAAGGCGAGGGGGGGGGGGTATAGGGGGGTTTTCGTCCCGACCGACCGTGCCGGATTGCCATGGAAATTTACGTGGGCCTTCTACAATGTTATTTAGAAGGTTTTAACCATATATTACTTACAAAAAACCGATCTAGAGCCGCAAATTGCCGTAGACACGCATTCGCCGAACCGAACGTACGTCGTGGAGTTTATCGAAACATACTCAAATCATGGTGTATTGCCACCAAACTTCCTGCACATTGTGTGGCGGACCTTTCAAGGTCCGTTTAGACTGGTAATGGGCCTAAAACGGAGTCACGTAGCAGAAGTTACACACATTTTAGCGCGAAACCCAATTTGCCGATACGCGAAAGGCGGGGGTATAGGCGGTTTCTCGTCCGGACCGACCGTGCCGGATTGCCATGGAAATTTACGTGGGACTTCTACAATGTTATTTATAAGGTTTTAAGCATATATTACTTATAAAAAACCGATCGAGAGCCGCAAATTGCCGTAGACACGCATTGGCCGAACCGAACCAAACGTACGTCGTGTAGTTTATCAAAACACACTAAAATCATGGTGTATTGCCACCAAACTTTATGCACATTGTGTGGTGGACCTTCCAAGGTCTGTTTTGACTGTTCATGGGCCTAAAACGGAGTCACGTAGCAGAAGTTACTCACATTTTAGTGCGAAACCCAGTTTTTGCCGATACGCGAAAGGCGGGGGTATGGGGGGTTTCTCCTCCGGACCAACCGTGCCGTATTGCCATGGAAATTTACGTGGGCCTTCTACAATGTTATTTAGAAGGTTTTAAGCATATATTACTTACAAAAAACTGATCTGGAGCCGCAAATTGCCGTAGACACGCATTGGTCGAACCGAACCGAACGTATGTCGTGCAGTTTATCGAAACACACTCAAATCATGGTGTATTGCCACCAAAAGCCGTGCACATTGTGTGGTGGACCTTCCAAGGTCCGTTTTGACGGGTCATGGGCCTAAAACAGAGTCACGTAGCAGAACTTACGCACATTTTAGTGCGAAACCCAGTTTTTGCCGATACGCGAAAGGTGGGGGTATAGGGTTACTCGTCCAGACCGACCGTGTCGGATTGCCATGGAAATTTACATGGGTCTTCTACAATGTTATTTAGAAGGTTTTAAGCATATATTACTTACAAAAAACCGATCTAGAGCCGCAAATTGCCGTAGACACGCATTGGCCGAACCGAACCGAACGTACGTCGTGCAGTTTATCGAAACACACACAAATCATGGTGTATTTCCACCAAACACCTTGCACATTGTGTGGTGGACTTTCCAAGGTCCGTTTTGACTGGTCATGGGCCTAAAACGGAGTCACGTAGCAGAAGTTACACACATTTTAGCGCGAAACCTAGTTTTTGCCGATACGCGAAAGGTGGGGGTATAGGCGGTTTCTCGTCCGGACCGGCCGTGCCGGATTGCCATGGAAATTTATGTGGGCCTTCTATAATGTTATTTATGAGGTTTTAAGCATATATTACTTACAAAAAACGATCTAGAGCCGCAAATTTCCGTAGACACGCATTGGCCGAACCGAACCGAACGTACGTCGTGTAGTTTATCGAAACACACTCTAATCATGGTGTATTGCCACCAAACGCCCTGCACATTGTGTGTTGGACCTTCCAAGGTCCGTTTTGGCTGGTCATGGGCCTAAAACGGAGTCACGTAGCAGAAGTTACACACATTTTAGCGCGAAACCCAGTTTTTGCCGATACGCGAAAGGTGGGGGTATAGGCGGTTTCTCGTCCGGACCGACCGTGCCGGATTGCCATGGAAATTTACGTGGGACTTCTACAATGTTATTTATAAGGTTTTAAGCATATATTAGTTACAAAAAAACGATCTAGAGCCGCAAATTGCCGTAGACACGCATTGGCCGAACCGAACTGAACGTACGTCGTGTAGTTTATCGAAACACACTAAAATCATGGTATATTGCCACCAAACTCTATGCAAATTGTGTGGTGGACCTTCCAAGGTCTGTTTTGACTGTTCATGGGCCAAAAACGGAGTCACGTAGCAGAAGTTACGCACATTTTAGTGCGAAACCCAGTTTTTGCCGATACGCGAAAGGCGGGGGTATGGGGGGTTTCTCCTCCGGACCGACCGTTCCGTATTGCCATGGAAATTTACGTGGGCCTTCTACAATGTTATTTAGAAGGTTTTAAGCATATATTACTTACAAAAAACCGATCTAGAGCCGCAAATTGCCGTAGACACGCATTCGCCGAACCGAACCGAACGTATGTCGTGCAGTTAAACGAAACACACTCAAATCATGGTGTATTGCCACCAAAAGCCGTGCTTATTGTGTGGTGTACCTTCCAAGGTCCGTTTTGAATGGTCATGGGCCTAAAACGGAGTCACGTAGCAGAAGTTACGCACATTTTAGTGCGAAACCCAGTTTTTGCCGATACGCGAAGGCGGGGGGTATAGGGTTTCTCGTCCGGACCGACCGTGCCGGATTGCCATGGAAATTTACATGGGCCTTCTACAATGTTATTTAGATGGTTTTAAGCATATATTACTTACAAAAAACCGATCTAGAGCCGCAAATTGCCGTAGACACGCATTGGCCGAACCGAACCGAACGTACGTCGTGCAGTTTATCGAAACACACACAAATCATGGTGTATTGCCACCAAACTCCCTGCACATTGTGTGTTGGACCTTCTAAGGTCCGTTTTAACTGGTCATGGGCCTAAAATGGAGTCACGTAGCAGAAGTTACGCACATTTTAGAACGAAACCCAATTTGCCGATACGCGAAAGGCGTGGGTATGGGGGGTTTCTCGTCCGGACCGACCGTTCCGTATTGCCAAGGAAATTTACGTGGGCCTTCTACAATGTTATTTAAAAGGTCTTAAGCATATATTACTTACAAAAAACCGATCTACAGCCGCAAATTGCCGTAGACACGCATTGGCCGAACCAAACGTACGTCGTGTAGTTTATCGAAACACACTAAAATCATGGTGTATTGCAACCAAACACCCTTCACATTGTGTGGTGGACCTTCCAAGGTCCGTTTTGACTGGTCATGGGCCTAAAATGGAGTCACGTAGCAGAAGTTACACACATTTTAGCGCGGAACCCAGTTTTTGCCGATACGCGAAAGGCGGGGGTATAGGGTTTCTCGTCCGGACCGACCGTGCCGGATTGCCATGGAACTTTACATGGGCCTTCTACAATGTTATTTAGAAAGTTTTAAGCATATATTACTTACAAAAAACCGATCGAGAGCCGCAAATTGCCGTAGACACGCATTGGCCGAACCGAACCGAACGTACGTCGTGCAGTTTATCGAAACACACACAAATCATGGTGTATTGCCACCAAACACCCTGCACATTGTGTTTTGTACCTTCCAAGGTCCGTTTTGACTGGTCATGGGCCTAAAATAGAGTCACGTAGCAGAAGTTACGCACATTTTAGAGCGAAACCCAATTTGCCGATACGCGAAAGGCGTGGGTATGGGGGGTTTCTCGTCCGAACCGACCGTTCCGTATTGCCATGGAAATTTACGTGGGCCTTCTACAATGTTATTTAGAAGGTTTTAAGCATATATTACTTACAAAAAACCGATCTAGAGCCGCAAATTGCCGTAGACACGCATTGGCCGAACCAAACGTACGTCCTGTAGTTTATCGAAACACACTCAAATCATGGTGTATTGCCACCAAACGCCCTTCACATTGTGTGGTGGACCTTCCAAGGTCCGTTTTGACTGGTCATGGGCCTAAAATGGAGTCACGTAGCAGAAGTTACGCACATTTTAGCGCGAAACCCAGTTTTTGCCGATACGCGAAAGGCGGGGGTATTGGGGGTTTCTCGTCCGGACCGACCGTGTCGGATTTCAATGGAAATTTACGTGGGCCTTCTACAATGTTATTTAGATGGTGTTAAGCATATATTACTTACAAAAAACCTATCTAGAGCCGCAAATTGCCGTAGACACGCATTGGCCGAACCGAACGTACGTCGTGTAGTTTATCGAAACACAGTCAAATCGTGGTGTATTGCCATCAAACGCCCTTCACATTGTGTGGTGGACTTTCCAAGGTCCGTTTTGACTGGTCATGGGCCTAAAACGGAGTCACGTAGCTGAAGTTACACACATTTTAGCACGAAACCCAGTTTTTGTCGATACGCGAAAGGCGGGGGTATAGGCGGTTTCTCGTCCGGACCGACCGTGCCGGATTGCCATGGAAATTTATGTGGGCCTTCTAAAATGTTATTTATAAGGTTTTAAGCATATATTACTTACAAAAAAACGATGTAGAGCCGCAAATTGCCGTAGACACGCATTGGTCGAACCGAACCGAACGTACGTTGTGTAGTTTATCGAAACATTCTAAAATGATGGTGTATTGCCACCAAACGCTATGCACATTGTGTGGTGGACCTTCCAAGGTCCGTTTTGACTGTTCATGGGCCTAAAACGGAGTCACGTAGCAGAAGTTACACACATTTTAGCGCGAAACCCAGTTTTTGCCGATACGCGAAAGGTGGGGGTATAGGCGGTTTCTCATCCGGACCGACCGTGCCGGATTGCCATGGAAATTTATGTGGGCCTTCTATAATGTTATTTATAAGGTTTTAAGCATATATTACTTACAAAAAACGATCTAGAGCCGCAAATTTCCGTAGACACGCATTGGCCGAACCGAACCGAACGTACGTCGTGTAGTTTATCGAAACACACTCTAATCATGGTGTATTTCCACCAAACGCCCTGCACATTGTGTCTTGGACCTTCCAAGGTCCGTTTTGACTGGTCATGGGCCTAAAACGGAGTCACGTAGCAGAAGTTACACACATTTTAGTGCGAAACCCAATTTGCCGATACGCGAAAGGCGTGGGTATGGGGGGTTTCTCGTCCGGACCGACCGTTCCGTATTGCCAAGGAAATTTACGTGGGCCTTCTACAATGTTATTTAAAAGGTCTTAATCATATATTACTTACAAAAAACTGATCTACAGCCGCAAATTGCCGTAGACACGCATTGGCCGAACCAAACGTACGTCGTGTAGTTTATCGAAACACACTAAAATCATGGTGTATTGCAACCAAACACCCTTCACATTGTGTGGTGGACCTTCCAAGGTCCGTTTTGACTGGTCATGGGCCTAAAATGGAGTCACGTAGCAGAAGTTACACACATTTTAGCGCGGAACCCAGTTTTTGCCGATACGCGAAAGGCGGGAGTATAGGGTTTCTCGTCCGGACCGACCGTGCCGGATTGCCATGGAACTTTACATGGGCCTTCTACAATGTTATTTAGAAAGTTTTAAGCATATATTACTTACAAAAAACCGATCGAGAGCCGCAAATTGCCGTAGACACGCATTGGCCGAACCGAACCGAACGTACGTCGTGCAGTTTATCGAAACACACACAAATCATGGTGTATTGCCACCAAACACCCTGCACATTGTGTTTTGTACCTTCCAAGGTCCGTTTTGACTGGTCATGGGCCTAAAATGGAGTCACGTAGCAGAAGTTACGCACATTTTAGAGCGAAACCCAATTTGCCGATACGCGAAAGGCGTGGGTATGGGGGGTTTCTCGTCCGGACCGACCGTTCCGTATTGCCATGGAAATTTACGTGGGCCTTCTACAATGTTATTTAGAAGGTTTTAAGCATATATTACTTACAAAAAACCGATCTAGAGCCGCAAATTGCCGTAGACACGCATTGGCCGAACCAAACGTACGTCCTGTAGTTTATCGAAACACACTCAAATCATGGTGTATTGCCACCAAACGCCCTTCACATTGTGTGGTGGACCTTCCAAGGTCCGTTTTGACTGGTCATGGGCCTAAAACGGAGTCACGTAGCAGAAGTTACGCACATTTTAGCGCGAAACCCAGTTTTTGCCGATACGCGAAAGGCGGGGGTATTGGGGGTTTCTCGTCCGGACCGACCGTGTCGGATTTCAATGGAAATTTACGTGGGCCTTCTACAATGTTATTTAGATGGTGTTAAGCATATATTACTTACAAAAAACCTATCTAGAGCCGCAAATTGCCGTAGACACGCATTGGCCGAACCGTACGTACGTCGTGTAGTTTATCGAAACACAGTCAAATCATGGTGTATTGCCATCAAACGCCCTTCACATTGTGTGGTGGACCTTCCAAGGTCCGTTTTGACTGGTCATGGGCCTAAAACGGAGTCACGTAGCTGAAGTTACACACATTTTAGCACGAAACCCAGTTTTTGTCGATACGCGAAAGGCGGGGGTATAGGCGGTTTCTCGTCCGGACCGACCGTGCCGGATTGCCATGGAAATTTATGTGGGTCTTCTAAAATGTTATTTATAAGGTTTTAAGCATATATTACTTACAAAAAAACGATGTAGAGCCGCAAATTGCCGTAGACACGCATTGGTCGAACCGAACCGAACGTACGTTCTGTAGTTTATCGAAACATTCTAAAATGATAGTGTATTGCCACCAAACGCTATGCACATTGTGTGGTGGACCTTCCAAGTTCCGTTTTGACTCTTCATGGGCCTAAAACGGAGTCACGTAGCAGAAGTTACGCAAATTTTAGTGCGAAACCCAGTTTTTGCCGATACGCGAAAGGCGGGGGTATAGGGGGTTTCTCGTCCGGACCGACCGTGCCGGATTGCCATGGAAATTTACGTGGGACTTCTACAATGTTATTTAGAAGGTTTTAAGCATATATTACTTACAAAAAACCGATCTAGAGCCGCAAATTGCCGTAGACACGCATTGGCCGAACCGAACGTACGTTGTGCAGTTTATCGAAACACACTCAAATCATGGTGTATTGCCACCAAACGCCCTGCACATTGTGTGTTGGATCTTCCAAGGTCCGTTTTGACTGGTCATGGGCCTAAAACGGAGTCACGTAGCAGAAGTTACGCACATTTTAGCGCGAAACCCAATTTACCGATACGCGAAAGGCGTGGGTATGGGGGGTTTCTCGTCCGGACCGACCATTCCGTATTGCCATGGAAATTTACGTGGGCCTTCTACAATGTTATTTAGAAGGTTTTAAGCATATATTACTTACAAAAAACCGATCTAGAGCCGCAAATTGCCGTAGACACGCATTGGCCGAACCGAACGTACGTCGTGTAGTTTATCGAAACACACTAAAATCATGGTGTATTGCCCCCAAACGCTAAGCACATTGTGTGGTGGACCTTCCAAGGTCTTTTTTGACTGTTCATGGGCCTAAAACGGAGTCACATAGCAGAAGTTACGCATATTTTAGTGCGAAACCCAGTTTTGCCGATACGCGAAAGGCGGGGGTATAGGGGGTTTCTCGTCCGGACCGACCGTGCCGGATTGCCATGGAAATTTACGTGGTCCTTCTACAATGTTATTTAGAAGGTTTTAAGAATATATTACTTACAAAAAACCGATCTAGAGCCGCAAATTGCCGTAGACACGGATTGGCCGAACCGAACGTACGTCGTGTAGTTTATCGAAACACACTAAAATCATGGTGTATTGCCACCAAACGCTAAGCACATTGTGTGGTGGACCTTCCAAGGTCTGCTTTGACTGTTCATGGGCCTAAAACGGAGTCACATAGCAGAAGTTACGCATATTTTAGTGCGAAACCCAGTTTTTGCCGATACGCGAAAGGCAGGGGTATAGGCGGTTTCTCGTCCGGACCGACCGTGCCGGATTGCCATGGAAATTTACGTGGGCCTTCTACAATGTTATTTAGAAGGTTTTAAGCATATATTACTCACAAAAAACCGATCTAGAACCGCAAATTGCCGTAGACACGCATTGGCCGAACCGAACCGAACGTACGTCGTGCAGTTTATCGAAACACACTCTAATCATGGTGTATTGCCACCAAACGCCCTGCACATTGTGTGGTGGACCTTCCAAGGTCCGTTTTGACTGGTCATGGGTCTAAAACGGAGTCTCGTAGCAGAAGTTACGCACATTTTAGCGCGAAACCCAGTTTTTGCCGATACGCGAAAGGCGGGGGGTATAGGGGGTTTCTCGTCCGAACCGACTATGCCGGATTGCCATGGAAATTTACGTGGGCCTTCTACAATGTTATTTAGAAGGTTTTAAGCATATATTACTTACAAAAAACCGATCTTTAACCGCAAATTGCCGTAGACACGCATTGGCCGAACCGAACCGAACGTACGTCGTGCAGTTTATCGAAACACACTCTAACCATGGTGTATTGCCACCAAAATCCCTGCACATTGTGTGGTGGACCTTCCAAGGTCCGTTTTGACTGGTCATGGGCCTAAAACAGGGTCACGTAGCAGAAATTACGCACATTTTAGCGCGAAACCCAGTTTTTGCCGATACGCGAAAGACGGGGGGTATAGGGGGTTTCTCGTCCGGACCGACCGTGCCGGATTGCCATGGAAATTTACGTGGGTCTTCTACAATGTTATTTAGAAGGTTTAAAGCATATATTACTTACAAAAAACCGATCTATAGCCGCAAATTGTCGTAGACACGCATTGGCCGAACCGAACCGAACGTACGTCGTGCAGTTTATCTAAACACAATCAAATCATGGTGTATTTCCACAAAAATCCCTACACATTGTGTGGTGGACCTTCCAAGGTCCGTTTTGACTGGTCATGGACCTAAAACGGAGTTACGTAGCTGAAGTTACGCACATTTTAGCGCGAAACACAGTTTCTGCCGATACGCGAAAGGCGGGGGTATAGGGGGTTTCTCGTCTGGACCGACCGTGTCAGATTGCCATGGAAATTTAAATGGGACTTCTACAATGTTATTTAGAAGGTTTTAAGCATATATTACTCACAAAAAACCGATCTAGAGCCGTAAATTGCCGTAGACACGCATTGGCCGAACCGAAACGAACGTACGTCGTGTAGTTTATCGAAACATACTAAAATCAAGGTGTATTGCCACCAAACGCCCTGCACATTGTGTGGTGGACCTTCCATGGTCCGTTTTGACTGGTCATGGGCCTAAAACGGAGTCACGTAGCAGAAGTTACGCACATTTTAGTACGAAACCCAGTTTTTGCCGATACGCGAAAGGCGGGGGTATAGGGGGTTTCTCGTTCAGACCGACCGTGCGGGATTGCCATGGAAATTTACGTGGGACTTCTACAATGTTATTTAGAAGGTTTTAATCATATATTACTTACAAAAAACCGATCTAGAGCCGCAAATTGCCGTAGACACGTATTGGCCGAACCGAACCGAACGTATGTCGTGCAGTTTATCGAAACACACTCAAATCATGGTGTATTGCCACCAAACGCCCTGCACATTATGTGGTGGACCTTCCAAGGTCCGTTTTGACTGGTCATGGGCCTAAAACGGAGTCACGTAGCAGAAGTTACGCACATTTTAGCGCGAAACCCAGTTTTTGTCGATACGCGAAAGGCGGGGTATAGGGGGTTTCTCGTCCGGACCGACCGTGCCGGATTGCCATGGAAATTTACGTGGGCCTTCTACAATGTTATTTAGAAGGTTTTAAGCATATATTACTCACAAAAAACTGATCTAGAGCCGCAAATTGCCGTAGACACGCATTGGCCGAAACGAACCGAACGTACGTCGTGTAGTTTATCGAAACACACTCAAATCATGGTTTATTGCCACCAAACGCCCTGCACATTGTGTGGTGGACCTTCCAAGGTCCGTTTTGACTGGTCATGGGCCAAAAACGGAGTCACGTAGCAGAAGTTACGCACATTTTAGCGCGAAACCAATTTTTGCCGATACGCGAAAGGCGGGGGTATAGGGGGTTTCTCGTCCGGACCGACCGTGTCGGATTGCCATGGAAATTTACGTGGGCCTTCTACAATGTTATTTAGAAGGTTTTAAGCATATATTACTTACAAAAAACCGATCTAGAGCCGCAAATTGCTATAGACACGCATTGGCCGAACCGAACCGAACGTACGTCGTGCAGTTTATCAAACCACACTCAAATCATGGTGTATTGCCACCAAACGACCTGCACATTTTCTGGTGGACCTTCCAAGGTCCGTTTTGACTGGTCATGGGCCTAAAACGGAGTCACGTAGCAGAAGTTACGCACATTTTAGTGCGAAACCCAGTGTTTGCCGATACGCGAAAGGCGGGGGTATAGGGGGTTTCTCGTCCGGACCGACCGTGCCGTATTTCCATGGAAATTTACATGGGCCTTATACAATGTTATTTAGAAGGTTTTAAACATATATTATTTACAAAAAACCGATCTAGTGCCGCAAATTGCCGTAGACACGCATTGGCCGAACCGAACCAAACGTACGTCGTGCAGTTTATCGAAACACACTCAAATCATGGTGTATTACCACCAAACGCCCTTCACATTGTGTGGTGGACCTTCCAAGGTCCGTTTTGACAGGTCATGGGCCTAAAACGGAGTCACGTAGCAGAAGTTACGCACATTTTAGCGCGAAACCAATTTTTGCCGATACGCGAAAGGCGGGGGTATAGGGGGTTTCTCGTCCGGACCGACCGTGTCGGATTGCCATGGAAATTTACGTGGGCCTTCTACAATGTTATTTAGAAGGTTTTAAGCATATATTACTTACAAAAAACCGATCTAGAGCCGCAAATTGCTATAGACACGCATTGGCCGAACCGAACCGAACGTACGTCGTGCAGTTTATCAAACCACACTCAAATCATGGTGTATTGCCACCAAACGACCTGCACATTTTCTGGTGGACCTTCCAAGGTCCGTTTTGACTGGTCATGGGCCTAAAACGGAGTCACGTAGCAGAAGTTACGCACATTTTAGTGCGAAACCCAGTGTTTGCCGATACGCGAAAGGCGGGGGTATAGGGGGTTTCTCGTCCGGACCGACCGTGCCGTATTTCCATGGAAATTTACATGGGCCTTATACAATGTTATTTAGAAGGTTTTAAACATATATTATTTACAAAAAACCGATCTAGTGCCGCAAATTGCCGTAGACACGCATTGGCCGAACCGAACCAAACGTACGTCGTGCAGTTTATCGAAACACACTCAAATCATGGTGTATTACCACCAAACGCCCTTCACATTGTGTGGTGGACCTTCCAAGGTCCGTTTTGACAGGTCATGGGCCTAAAACGGAGTCACGTAGCAGAAGTTACGCACATTTTAGCGCGAAACCCAGTTTTTGCCGATACGCGAAAGGCGGGGATATAGGGGGTTTCTCGTCCGGACCGACCGTGCCGGATTACCATGGAAATTTACGTGGGCCTTCTACAATGTTATTTAGAAGGTTTTAAGCATATATTACTTACAAAAAACCGATCTAGAGCCGCAAATTGCCGTAGACACGCATTGGCCGAACCGAACCGAACGTAGGTCGTGCAGTTTATCGAAACACACTCAAATCATGGTGTATTGCCACCAAACGCCCTGCACATTGTGTGGTGGACCTTCCAAGGTCCGTTTTGACTGGTCATGGGCCTAAAACGGAGTCACGTACCAGAAGTTACGCACATTTTAGCGCGAAACCCAGTTTTTGCCGATACGCGAAAGGCGGGGGTATAGGGGGTTTCTCGTCCGGACCAACCGTGCCGGATTTCCATGGAAATTTACGTGGGCCTTCTACAATGTTATTTAGAAGGTTTTAATCATATATTACATACAAAAAACCGATCTAGAGCCGCAAATTGCCGTAGACACGCATTGGCCGAACCGAACCGAACGTACGTCGTGCAGTTTATCGAAACACACTCAAATCATGGTGTATTGCCACCAAACGGCCTGCACATTGTGTGGTGGACCTTCCAAGGTCCGTTTTGACTAGTCATGGGCCTAAAACGGAGTCACGTACCAGAAGTTACGCACATTTTAGCGCGAAACCCTGGTTTTGCCGATACGCGAAAGGCGGGGGTATAGGGGGTTTCTCGTCCGGACCGACCGTACCGGATTTCCATGGAAATTTACGTGGGCCTTCTACAATGTTATTTAAAGGTTTTAATCATATATTACATACAAAAAACCGATCTAGAGCCGGAAATTGCCGTAGACACGCATTGGCCGAACCGAAACGAACGTACGTCGTGTAGTTTATCGAAACATACTAAAATCAAGGTGTATTGCCACCAAACGCCCTGCACATTGTGTGGTGGACCTTCCATGGTCCGTTTTGACTGGTCATGGGCCTAAAACGGAGTCACGTAGCAGAAGTTACGCACATTTTAGTACGAAACCCAGTTTTTGCCGATACGCGAAAGGCGGGGGTATAGGGGGTTTCTCGTCCGGACCGACCGTGCCGGATTTCCATGGAAATTTACGTGGGCCTTCTACAATGTTATTTAGAAGGTTTTAATCATATATTACATACAAAAAACCGATCTAGAGCCGCAAATTGCCGTAGACACGCATTGGCCGAACCGAACCGAACGTACGTCGTGCAGTTTATCGAAACACACTCAAATCATGGTGTATTGCCACCAAACGCCCTGCACATTGTGTGGTGGACCTTCCAAGGTCCGTTTTGACTGGTCATGGGTCTAAAACGGAGTCATGTACCAGAAGTTACGCACATTTTAGCGCGAAACCCAGCTTTTGCCGATACGCGAAAGGCGGGGGTATAGGGGGTTTCTCGTCCGGACCGACCGTGCCATATGTTGGGAACTGAAGAATTCATCAAGTATGGTTAATACTGCTGAGTGTTACTACTGCTAGTAGAATTAATACTGCTAGTCAAAGTTAGTGCTGCTTGAACAAAGTTAGTACTGCTTAACTAGTTAGTACTGCTAGTGGTTAGTACTGCTTAGTAGTTAATACTGCTAATACCAAGTTAATGTTGCTAGAAGAAATTAATGCTGCTGAGCATAGTTAGTACTGCTTATGACTTAAAGAACAGGATGGAAAGGATGACAGCTGGAAAGAATCAAGATATTCTTGGAAGGCTTGAAGATAATGATGGAAGATATACTGAAGATATTTTATTTATTGTAATTATCTTTTTATTCAGTATATGTACAGATTTGATAGAATAGTTTAGATGAGATTAATTAATTCAATTCTAAGTTTTTTTTGTTTTAGAGAGAATCAACCTCAAGACATAGATCCTAATTCTAGAGAAGTAGAATTCGTATTGGTGAGCCTGTTCATCAATATTGAGGTTGTTTGTTTAATCTTGTGACTTCAAGCATTCAATACAAGTTTACAAGTTGTTGATTATATACTGTTTTGGTTTACTGTTTTATTGAATATCAAAGTGTTATTCCGCAAACTTCTTTGATATTAGTTTCTGAGAATTTATTCTTGTTGAGAATTCGATCCTGACAAGTGGTATCAGAGCCTAACTCCCTCAGAAACATCTATTCATTCATCATGGAAAACCTTGCAGAATCAAACAGTACTCTGGTCTCTAAGGTTCCAATGCTCAAACCCAGTGAGTTTGACATGTGGAAGATCAGAATTAGACAATACATTCTTCTCACTGACTACTCAATGTGGGATATCATTGAGAATGGTCCTTCTGAAGCAGGAAAGATAGGACCAGATGGGAAAAGACCTCCACCAAAGACAGATGGTGAGAGGAAGATCAGACAGACAGAGATGAAGGCCTTGAGCACTCTGCTCTTGGCCATTCCCAATGAATATCAGCATCAATTTTGCAACTGCACTGATGCTCAGATTCTCTGGAATGCTCTAGAGAAAAGATTTGCTGGAACTAAAAGTATCAAAAGAAATCAAAGAGATGTTCTAAAGCAGCAGTATGAGAATTTCACTTCTTCAAAGAATGAGTCTATGACTCAAACTTTTGATAGATTCAACAAGCTCATTGGTGAACTGGCTACTGTAGGAGTGAAGATGGAACAAGATGATATCAACAGAAAGTTCCTCAGATCTCTTGGGGATGAATGGACTATGTACACTGTCTCATATAGACAGAGTGACAATCTGGAAGAGAAGGAACTTGATGATCTATATAATGATCTAAGAGTTTTTTAAACTGAGGTAGAATCCAAGAAGAATCCCACTGGTTATATCCACAATGCTGCACTTCTTTCAACATCTACTGATACTACTGCTAACCCTGAAGCAGTTAGTACTGCCAGTGGAGTAAATTCAGAAAAAGGCACTGGAACTATCTTTGAAGCCTTTTTGTCCGGTCATAGCAACAATTCATTGATTAATGATGATCTAGATCAACTTCACCCTGATGACCTGGAGGAGATGGACATTAAATGGCAGATGGCCATGTTATCTATGAGAGTGAAGAAGTTTATTAAAAGAACAGGAAGGAACAACTTCTCTCAAAGAAGAGAAGATGGAGCTGGTTTTGACAAGACTAAGGTGGAATGCTATAAGTGTCACATGAAAGGACACTTTGCTAGAGAATGCAGGAGTGTTGTTCCAAACAACAACCACCAACAAGCTCAGAATGGAGGCTACAATCAAAACAAGAATCCTGCTCAAGCCCTTGTTTCCCAACAAGGAATGGGATTTGACTGGAGTGATCAAGCTGAGGAAGCCATTCAAAATCAAGCTCTTATGGCAGAAGTGTCTGATCTCCCCTCTGAGGTAATTTCTAATCTTTGCACTAAATCTTGCATAGACACTGTCAAAAGATACAGAGATCACAATCAAAGTATGTGTGATGACCTCAAAAGATTAGAAAAGGACAGAAGAGATTATGTGTTGATAGTAGAGAGATTTGAAGAGCAAATCAAAGGCTTTCAAGCTAATGAACTTCAACACTCTTATGACACAAACTATTGGAAGTGGGAAAAGAATGAGTTAGAGACCAAACTGTCTAAGTCCTTAGAAGAGAATGATAGGCTGAAAGAGGAACTGTCTAAAGTTAAGCTTGACATAGAAAAGTTTTCATATGCTTCAAAAGCAATGGATTCTCTTCTAAAGGCTCAGATTCATGATAAGATGAAGCCTGGTATTGGATACAACAATACACCTCCTCCTTACAACAATAACTATATCTCTCCTACTTCAGACTTGTTAGAAACCAAGGAGAAAAAGGACTTGTCTGAGGAAGCTCTTAAGATAGATCCTTTGGATGAGGTAGTAGTTAAGGATTTGACTGAGAAAAAAGCTAGTAAGAATAGGGATAATACTGTGAGTAAAAAGATACCATTAGAAAACAATATTATCACCAATGAGGGATGTGGGAAAATTTGGGTCAAGTCCAAGGAGATAGAGAAGACCAAAGGAAAGGATAACAAGGTCCATTACAAACAAACCACAGTTGTGAATCCTGGATCTTGTAAACAGTGTGCTTGCAATAAAGCCAAGAGCCTAAAATCTGGTATAAAAAGAGGTAATCAAAGAAACTGGAATAATCAATGGGCTCAGAAACAAGGAGTTGATCTGAATAAAATCAATAGACCAAAACATTGTTTCATATGTGGCAAGTTGAATCATTTGGCTAAGTATTGCTTCTTTAACCCTATTAATCAACAGATAAACTTTCAAAGATTTGTGCAAAAACCTGTTGATTATAGGAAGGCTGGAAAGAAACATGTGATGAAGAAATCTGTTGAAAGTAAAGGCCCTATGAAAAATAAGATTTTAAAAGAAAGTATTTTATTATGGGTACCTAGAAGTACTAACAGTGTTAGTACTGCTGAAAATATTAGTATTGCTAACACAGTTACTACTGCTAACAGTGTTAGTACTGCTGAAAATATTAATGCTGCTAACACAGTTACTACTGCTAACAAGGTTAGTACTGCTAAGCATGCAAGTGCTGCTAAGGCAGTTAGTACTTCTAAAATCAGTATTGCTTCTAGCAAAAATGCTTTCAAGCCTATTATTGTGACAAAATACTCCAAGCATGAGGAGTCAAAGTTTAAAAATCTTGTCAAGAAAGAATGCAAGTATTTTGATGAGAAAGGGGTACCCAAGACCACTTTGGCTTGGGTTCCTTATTCAAACTAACTGATTTATCTAATGTGCAGGGCAATCAACAGCTTAAGGGAAAGAGCATTTGGCATGTTGATAGTGGTTGCTCTAGGCACATGACAGGTAACATGTCATGCCTTCAGGATTTCAAGCATATCAATGGAGGACATGTTGCTCTTGGAAATAATCTTACTGGTGGTAAAATAAGTGGCAAAGGTAATGTCACAAAAGGTAAGATGACATTTGAGGATGTCTACTATGTTGATCAATTGAAGTACAACCTGTTAAGTGTATCACAGGTTTGTGACAAACAACATAACATATTATTTACAAACACAGAGTGTATGATCCTTGCTCCAGGGTTCAAAGTAGTTGATGAAAGCATGATACTACTTAGAACTCCAAGAAAGGACAATGTTTATTGTCTAGATATGGACAATGTTAATAGTGATTCATCCCTGAACTGTCTTGTTTCAAAAGCTTCTGTGGATGAATCCTCTCTATGGCACAGAAGGATGTGTCACATGAATTTAAAGACTATGAACAAACTTGTTAAAAACAACCTTGTAAGAGGTTTACCTTCAAAAGTCTTTTCATGTGATGATCATTGTGTTGCTTGTCTTAAAGGCAAACAGCACAAAACTTCTCATAAGACCAAAGAGTTAAATTCTATTTTTTCTTGTCTCCAATTATTGCATATGGATCTGTTTGGTCCTACAAATGTTATGAGTATAGGCAAGAAATCTTACTGCTTGGTTATTGTTGATGATTACTCCAGATTTACTTGGGTATATTTTCTAAGGACTAAGGGTGAGACAAGTGGACTAATCAAATCCTTTATTCTAAGAATTGAAAACCAAACTAATCAAAGAGTAAAAGTCATTAGATCAGATAATGGGACTGAATTTAAAAATCTTGATCTAAACACCTTTTGTGAAGAGAAAGGTATTGAGAAACAATATAGTGCTCCTAGGACTCCTCAACAGAATGGAGTTGCTGAAAGGAGAAATAGGACACTAATAGAGGCTGCTAGATCTCTGTTGGCTGATTCAAAATTGCCAATTACCTTCTGGGCTGAAGCAGTTAATACTGCTTGTTATGTCCAAAACAGAGTTCTAGTAGTCAAGCCAAAGAACAAGACTCCTTATGAACTTTTAAATAAAAGAAAACCATTTATTGGATTTTTCAAACCTTTTGGGTGTCCCTGTACTATTCTCAATACCAAATCTTACTTAGGTAAGTTTGATAGCAAAGCAGATGATGGATTTCTTGTTGGATATTCATCTCAGAGTAAGGCTTACAGAGTTTTTAACTCTTCTTCCAGAATAATTGAAGAAAGTGACAATGTCAAATGCAATGAGAACACACCAAATCCAATTGGGTCTGGTCCTCAGTGGATATTTGACATTGACTCACTAACTAATTCTTTTGGTTTCAGTAGTGATGATTATACAGGAACAGGAAGTGGAGGATCAGGGACTACACAAGTCTCAGAAAGTATATCTAAATCTGTGATATTTCCCATACCCACAGTGAATTCTGTTGAAGACTGTGAAAAGAAATCATCTACTGGACCAAGTCAGAGTGAAGAAGAAACTAGAGATGAGGAGACTCAAGAAAATAAAGAATCAGAAGTGGCATCTGAAAACACTTCAGTTGAGTTGCATGACTCTAATCTAGAGGCTGGACTGAATGAAGAACCTAGTCATAACACCAGAGTTCAAAAGAATCATCCTTCACAGCTGGTAATAGGAGATATCTCTTCTCCCATGATGACTAGACATCAAAGCAGGCTTCAAGAAATGCAAGATCAACAGCATACAGTGCTTTCTTGTTTTCTATCCCAGCTTGAGCCTAAAAAGGCACATGATGCTATGAAAGAATCTAGCTGGATAGAAGCAATGCAAGAAGAACTGTTACAATTCAAGCTACAAGATGTATGGGATCTAGTAGACCTTCCTAAAGGTCACAGAGCAATTGGCACAAAGTGGATTTTCAGAAACAAGAGAGATGAAAGAGGTATTGTCATAAGGAACAAAGCAAGGCTGGTGGCTCAAGGATATACTCAAGAAGAGGGTATAGATTATGAAGAAGTTTTTGCACCTGTGGCTAGGATAGAAGCAATCAGACTATTCCTAGCCTATGCTTCTTACATGAACTTCAAAGTCTATCAAATGGATGTAAAAAGTGCTTTTCTCTATGGCTCAATTGAAGAAGAGGTATATGTCTGTCAACCACCAGGGTTTGAAAACTCAAGCTATCCATACAGAGTATACAAATTGAAGAAAGCACTTTATGGACTACATCAAGCTCCAAGAGCATGGTGTGACACTCTGTCATCCTATCTCTTGGAAAATGGCTTTGAAAGAGGAGTCATTGATAAGACTCTATTTATCAAGAGAAAGAAGAAGGATATCTTGCTGGTCCAAATTTATGTTGATGATATTATCTTTGGATCAACAAGAGACAACATGTGCAAGGAGTTTGAGGATCTAATGCATCAAAGGTTCAAAATGAGTTCCATGGGGGAACTTACTTTCTTCCTTGGACTCCAAGTTCAACAGAAGTCAGATGGCATCTTCATCTGTCAATCCAAGTATGTGCAGGATATTCTAACCAAGTTTGGTTTCTCAGAGTCAAAACCTGCCAGCACACCTATGGAAACACACAAGCAGATAACAGCAGATCTTGAGGGGGAGGATATGGATGTGCATCTTTATAGATCCATGATTGGCTCTCTCATGTATCTCACAGCATCAAGGCCAGATATAATGTTTCCAGTCTGTGTATGTGCAAGATTCCAAGTTAGGCCAAAGCAATCTCACTTTCAAGCTGTTAAGAGGATATTCAGATATCTCAAAGGGCAACCCAGATTGGGACTTTGGTATCCTCATGACTCATCCTTTGACCTACTTGCATACTCAGATAGTGATCTAGGTGGAGCAAACTTGGACAGAAAATCTACTTTTGGAGGATGTCAGTTTTTGGGTGCAAGACTAGTTTCATGGCAGTGCAAGAAACAAACCACAGTATCCACATCTACAACAGAGGCAGAGTACATAGCAGCTGCAAGTTGCTGTTCTCAAGTCTTATGGATTCAGAATCAAATGTTGGATTATGGGGTAACCTTTCTACACACTCCAATTCTTATTGATAATAGCAGTGCTATTAGCATTGTGAATAATCCTGTTAAGCACTCAAAGACAAAGCACATTAAGATCAGGTATCACTTCATAAGAGACTGTAATGAAAAGAAACTTATTCAAGTTGTAAAAGTTCACACTGATAATCAGTTTGCTGATCTATTCACTAAAGCTTTTGATGTGGGTAGATTCACTTTCTTGGTAACAAGTGTGGGAATGATCAACTCTGAATAAGCCCCTTCTCAAAAAGTGGTTCTATACCTGTATATTGTTTATTCTTGGTGTTACTAATCTTCTTTTTCAGGATATGTATAGCAGTACTCAGTTAATACTGCTAGTAGTTAATACTGCTCTCAGTTAATACTGCTAGTTAGTTAATACTGCTAGTAGTTAATACTGCTCTCAGTTAATACTGCTAGTTAGTTAATACTGCTAGTAGTTAATACTGCTCTCAGTTAATACTGCTAGTTAGTTAATACTGCTAGTAGTTAATACTGCTCTCAGTTAATACTGCTAGTTAGTTAATACTGCTAGTAGTTAATACTGCTTTCAGTTAATACTGCTCAAGGTTAATACTGCTTATGTTCCGAATACTATAAATACTCTTTGCCCGCCTAAAAGCTCATAACGACTCTTTGCATACTGTTCACTTGCGCTCTAAACCCTTTCTCTCTCAAAGTTCAAAGTTTTCAGGCAAGAATCTTCAAGGTCAATGGCATCCATGGCATTCATCGACGAGCACAATGAGATCGCGATGCTACAAAAGCCAAAGCAAGCTGCAGGATTTCATCAGATTGTGGATTTTCTCAAGTCAAGCCATATTGCTCATGCTCTTACTGTATCTCCTACAATCTATATCGAGCATCAACGGCAGTTCTGGGCTAATGCCACCCTTGTTGCTGAGAATGGTATGCAAATGATCAAGACAAGCATATGTGAACAATCACTAACAGTTACTGAAGAGGTTATTCGCATCAGTCTACGTCTAGACGATGCCTCTGGTATAACTTCTATCCCAAACGATGAACTATTCTCCAATCTTACAAGAATGGGGTATGGAGGCCCATTGGGTGTACTCAAATTCTCAAAAGCCAAATTTTCACCCCAATGACGTTTCTTTGTCCATACTCTTATGCACTGTATCTCCAAAAAGACTACTGGATGGAGTGAGTTCAGCAGCACCATTGCTTATGCTTTGGTGTGCTTGGCCACTGCCAGAAAGTATAACTTTTCTAAAATGATTTTCAGTGATCTTGTCTCAAACATGGGAAACAAAAAGAGCTTCTTTATGTACCCCAGGTTTATCCAAGAAGTTATTACTCATGAATTGACGGATATACCTCAACCTGTTGGGGTATATGTACCTAAACCCCCCAAAGGTAAGGTTTTCTCAAATATGAGAAGATCTGCTGGGGACTCGGAAGGAGTTGACACCCCATTGTTCTCTACAATGATGGTGGTGTCCCAAACAAATGAAGGTATGGTAGCAGGGTCAAGGCCCCCATTAGACCAACCCACTGCTAGCCAATCCCAACCTTCCCTCTCTAAATCAATTCCTCAGTCTCTTCTTGACAAACCAACTTCACCAATTACCCAAACTTATCAAAGAAAACAGGTAAAGAAGGCTCCTTCCCTTCTTGTACCATCACCCACTCAGCCTTTAAGCCCTCTATTGGAGCACTCACCAGTAGAGAATATCCAAAGGGAATCCACAAGGGTGTCTCCCAACCCAAAGGAGGTGCTCTCTGAGGAGGAGGTAGAGCATATGGGAACTGAGGCTGCCACTACTTCTGCTAGCACAGAGAAGGACAGTGGCAACATCAATAAGACCTCCCCCATGGCAACTTTGAATGAGCAATCATTCAAAGGTCCCAGGTGCCAAGAAACCACGGGGGTGGACAGTGCTTCTGCTAGGCAGAAGACTTCCACTAATAAAAGATCCCATGATCCTTCAAAAGAGGGTAACACTTCTGGAGAGGGTGAGGACAGATATACTTACTATGAATTGATGGAAACAATGGGGAACATCAATCAAGATGTTCTCAAACAAGGCAAAGAAATTGAAGAAATGAAGCTGGTCATTCTGTCACAACAAGTACAGATTGCTAAGCTGAAGAAGATGGTGATCAGTCTGGTACAGAGGAAGAAGAGACAGCAATTCCATCTAAGGAGAAGGAAATCTGAGAATGATGCTCCCAAAAAGGGGGAGATCAACATGGAAGAAGCCACAAGAGAGGGGGAGCTTGATGGAGAGAAATTTGATGTTGAGGGGGAGCAGGAAGCAGAAACAGAAAGAGATTCAGTGCAAATAGAAACACAAGAAGCAGCAGAAACGGTTACTACTGCTGACATAAATAAAGCAGCAGAAACAGTGAAAGAAGTATTAACAGATCTTGAGATTGCAGAAACCTTACTTAAAGCCAAGAATGATACTCCCAAGGTCACTTCAAAGACCAAAGGAGTAATCATCAAAGAACAAGGTGAAGTGATCAAGAAAGATAACAGTAAGAAGGCAATGGACAAAGACAAAGGAAAAGCAAAGATGGTGGAATCTGATCAACCAGTCAAGAAGCAAAGGTTGGTTGAATCAGATGAAGCCTTAGCCAGGAAGATGCAAGAGGATATTGAAAAGGAAGAAAGAGTTCAGGTGGAAAAGGACAGGGAGATGGCAAAAGCTCTAGCTGCTGAACTGAATGAAGCTTATCAACTGAGTCTGGCAACTGAAATTGCACAGAAGAAAGCTGCAACTATGAAGAAATCAGTAGTGAAAACAGTTGTAAAGAAGAGACAACCCTCAAAGACTTTCCTAGGTACCCAAGAAAGAAACAAAATGATTATATTTCTCAAAGGTGCTGTAGGAGTCAAAAAGGAGATGTTCTCCAAAATGTCTTTTGAGAAGATTAAAGAGTTGTATGATTCAGAGATGTTAAAGCTGCAGGGGAATGAAACTGCAAGGGTGGAGATGGAGAAGAGGATGAAAGAAAGTAATGATTTTCTGATACAAAAGCCCTTTCCAGATGAGCAGGAAACACCATTAAAGAAAGAAGCTACTCTGGGAGAAAGTCTAAGGACTTTAAAGAGAACCAAGATTATGGCAAGGAGAAAGTCAATCAAGAAGCCTAGAATAGCTGAAGAAAAGGCTTATAAGGCGGTTGAAGAAGAAGGGGTACCTGAGTCATCTGAAAAGAAAGAATCTTCAAGTACTGATGATTTAAAAATGTACATGGTAGTGATGGACAAAGTTCCTGAACCAATTTCAGCAGAACCTGTTGGTATAAAGCCTCCTGAAGTTATTCACTGGGATACATTGACATTGGATGGAAAGGAGTACATTAGACTCAAGAGGAAAGATGATAAATATGAGGTATTCAACACTTGGGTCAAGATTGTCAGAACATGCTCTAGGTCAGATATTGAAGAAATGTTTGAGATAGGAATAAAGTTGTATGCAGATATACTGAAGGCTTCAGGGATTTCACTTACAAAACTGGTGATGGAGTATCTGTATATGATGTTAAAGCCTGATGAAGTAGAGCATGTGATCAAGAATGTGTTCAAATCAGTCAACAAGTGGACTCTATATGAAACTAGTGGAGTATATGCAGTGACTTTGGATTTAAATCACACTGAATACTTTCTAGTGGATAGAGTATACAACCATAGCAGATTAAAGCTTCATGCCATGCTGACGAAAAAGCTAGTGTGTGTTCCAGATTCAGAAATGGCTAAATACTTGATTCAAAGAACAATTAATCAGAGTTTGGGATTGGATGCAAACACTGGAATTTAGGCCATGATAGAGTTTTGGGAGCATCTTGAAGAAAATTTGAAGAACTTGACTTCTCTTTCTAAAAGTCAAGTTAGGGGGAGATTGTTGGGAACTGAAGAATTCATCAAGTATGGTTAATACTGCTGAGTGTTACTACTGCTAGTAGAATTAATACTGCTAGTCAAAGTTAGTGCTGCTTGAACAAAGTTAGTACTGCTTAACTAGTTAGTACTGCTAGTGGTTAGTACTGCTTAGTAGTTAATACTGCTAATACCAAGTTAATGCTGCTAGAAGAAATTAATGCTGCTGAGCATAGTTAGTACTGCTTATGACTTAAAGAACAGGATGGAAAGGATGACAGCTGGAAAGAATCAAGATATTCATGGAAGGCTTGAAGATAATGATGGAAGATATACTGAAGATATTTTATTTATTGTAATTATCTTTTTATTCAGTATATGTACAGATTTGATAGAATAGTTTAGATGAGATTAATTAATTCAATTCTAAGTTTTTTTTGTTTTAGAGAGAATCAACCTCAAGACATAGATCCTAATTCTAGAGAACTAGAATTCGTATTGGTGAGCCTGTTCATCAATATTGAGGTTGTTTGTTTAATCTTGTGACTTCAAGCATTCAATACAAGTTTACAAGTTGTTGATTATATACTGTTTTGGTTTACTGTTTTATTGAATATCAAAGTGTTATTCCGCAAACTTCTTTGATATTAGTTTCTGAGAATTTATTCTTGTTGAGAATTCGATCCTGACACCATATTTCCATAGAAATTTACATGGGCCTTCTACAATGTTATTTAGAAGGTTTTAAGCATATATTACTTACAAAAAACCGATCTAGAGACGCAAATTGCCGTAGACACGAATTGGCCGAACCGAACCGAATGTAAGTCGTGCAGTTTATCGAAACACACTCAAATCATGGTGTATTGCCACCAAAAGACCTGCACATTGTGTGTTGGACCTTCCAAGGTCCGTTTTGACTGGTCATGGGCCTAAAACGGAGTCACTAAGCAGAAGTTACGCACATTTTAGTGCGAAACCCAGTTTTTGCCGATACGCGAAAGGCGGGGGGTATAGGGGGTTTCTCGTCCGGACCGACCGTGCCGGATTTCCATGGAAATTTACGTGGGCCTTCTACAATGTTATTTAGAAGGTTTTAAGCATATATTACTTACAAAAAACCGATCTAGAGCCGGAAATTGCCGTAGACACGCATTGGCCGAACCGAACGTACGTCGTGCAGTTTATCGAAACACACTCAAATCATGGTGTATTACCACCAAACGCCCTGCACATTCTGTGGTGGACCTTCCAAAGTCCGTTTTGACTGGTCATGGGCCTAAAACGTAGTCAAGTAGCAGAAGTTACGCACATTTTAGCGCGAAACCCAGTTTTTGCCGATACGCGAAAGGCGGGGTTATAGGGGGTTTCTCGTCCGGACCGACCGTGTGCCGAATTTTCATGGAAATTTACGTGGGCCTTCTACAATGTTATTTAGAAGGTTTTAAGCATATATTACTTACAAAAACCCGATCTAGAGCCGCAAATTGCCGTAGACACGCATTGGCCGAACCGGACCGAACGTAAGTCGTGTAGTTTATCGAAACACACTCAAATCATGGTGTATTGCCACTAAACGACCTGCACATTGTGTGGTGGACCTTCCAAGGTCCGTTTTGACTGGTCATGGGCCTAAAACGGAGTCACGTAGCAGAAGTTACGCACATTTTAGCGCGAAACCCAGTTTTTGCCGATACGCGAAAGGCGGGGGTATAGGGGGTTTCTCGTCCGGACCAACCGTGCCGGATTTCCATGGAAATTTACGTGGGCCTTCTACAATGTTATTTAGAAGGTTTTAAGCATATATTACGTACAAAAAACCGATCTAGAGCCGGAAATTGCCGTAGACACGCATTGGCCGAACCGAACGTACGTCGTGCAGTTTATCGAAACACACTCAAATCATGGTGTATTACCACCAAACGCCCTGCACATTGTGTGGTGGACCTTCCAAGGTCCGTTTTGACTGATCATGGGCCTAAAACAGAGTCACGTAGCAGAAGTTACGGACATTTTAGCGTGAAACCAAGTTTTTGCCGATACGCGCAAGGCGGGGGTATAGGGGGTTTCTCGTCCGGACCGGCCGTGCTGGATTTCCATGAAAATTTACGTGGGCCTTCTACAATGTTATTTAGAAGGTTTTAAGAATATATTACTTACAAAAAACCGATCTAGTGCCGCAAATTGCCGTCGACACGCATTGGCCGAACCGAACCGAACGTACGTCATGCAGTTTATCGAAACACACTCAAATCATGGGCCTAAAACGGAGTCACGTAGCAGAAGTTACGCACATTTTAGCGCGAAACCAAGTTTTTGCCGATACGCGAAAGCCGGGGGTATAAGGGGTTTCTCGTCCGGACCGACCGTGCCGTATTTCCATGGAAATTTACATGGGCCTTATACAATGTTATTTAGAAGGTTTTAAGCATATATTACATACAAAAAACCGATCTAGAGCCGTAAATTTCCGTAGACACGCATTGGCCGAACCGAACCGAACGTACGTCGTGCAGTTTATCGAAACACACTCAAATTATGATGTATTGCCACCAAACTCCCAGTACATTGTGTGGTGGACCTTCCAAGGTCCGTTTTGACTGGTCATGGGCCTAAAACGGAGTCACGTAGCAGATGTTACGCACATTTTAGCGCGATACCCAGTTTTTGCCGATACGTGAAAGGCGGGGGTATAGGGGGTTTCTCGTCCGGACCGACCGTGCCGGATTTCCATGGAAATTTACGTGGGCCTTCTACAATTTTATTTAGAAGGTTTTAAGCATATATTACTTACAAAAAACCGATCTAGAGCCGCAAATTGCCGTAGACACGCATTGGCCGAACCGAACCGAACGTAAGTCGTGCAGTTTATCGAAACACACTCAAATCATGGTGTATTGCCACCAAACGCCCTTCACATTGTGTGGTGGACCTTCCAAGGTCCGTTTTGACTGGTCATGGGCCTAAAACGGAGTCACGTAGCAGAAGTTACGCAAATTTTAGCGCGAAGCCAAGTTTTTGCCGATACGCGAAAGCCGGGGGTATAAGGGGTTTCTCGTCCGGACCGACCGTGCCGGATTTCCATGGAAATTTACGTGGGCCTTCTACAATGTTATTTAGAAGGTTTTAAGCATATATTACTTACAAAAAAACGATCTAGAGCCACAAATTGTCGTAGACACGCATTGGCCGAACCGAACCGAACGTACGTCGTGCAGTTCATCGATACACACTCAAATCATGGTGTATTGCCACCAAACGCCCTGTACATTGTGTGCTGGACCTTCGAAGGTCCGTTTTGACTGGTCATGGGCCTAAAACGGAGTCACGTAGCAGAAGTTACGCACATTTTAGCGCGAAACCCAGTTTTTGCCGATACGCGAAAGGCGCGGGTATAGGGGGTTTCTCGTCCGGACCGACCATGCCGGATTTCCATAGAAATTTACGTGGGCCTTATACAATGTTATTTAGAAGGTTTTAAGCATATATTACTTACAAAAAACCGATCTAGAGCCGCAAATTGCCGTAGGCACGCATTGGCCGAACCAAACCGAACGTACGTCGTGCAGTTTATCGAAACACACTCAAATCATGGTGTATTGCCACCAAAATCCCTGCACATTGTGTGGTGGACCTTCCAAGGTCCGTTTTGACTGGTCATGGGCCTAAAACGGAGTCACGTAGCACAAGTTACGCACATTTTAGCGTGAAACCCAGTTTTTGCCGATACGCGAAAGGCGGGGGTATAGGGGATTTCTCGTCCGGACCGACCGTGCCGGATTTCCATGGAAATTTACGTGGGCCTTCTACAATGTTTTTTAGAAGGTTTTAATCATATATTACATACAAAAAACCGATCTAGAGCCGCAAATTGCCGTAGACACGCATTGGCCGAAACGAACCAAACGTACGTCGTGCAGTTTATTGAAACACACTCAAATCATGATGTATTGCCACCAAACTCCCTGTACATTGTGTGGTGGACCTTCCAAGGTCCGTTTTGACTGGTCATGGGCCTAAAACGGAGTCACGTAGCAGATGTTACGCACATTTTAGCGCGAAACCCAGTTTTTGCCGATACGCGAAAGGCGGGGGTATAAGGGGTTTCTCGTCCGGACCGACCGTGCCGGATTTCCATGGAAATTTACGTGGTCCTTCTAAAATATTATTTAGAAGGTTTTAAGCATATATTACTTACAAAAAACTGATCTAGAGCCGCAAATTGCCGTAGACACGAATTGGCCGAACCGAACCGAACGTACGTCGTTCAGTTTATCGAAACACACTCAAATCATGATGTATTGCCACCAAACTCCCTGCACATTGTGTGGTGGACCTTCCAAGGTCCGTTTTGACTGGTCATGGGCCTAAAACGGAGTCACGTAGCAGATGTTACGCACATTTTAGCGCGAAACCCAGTTTTTGCCGATACGCGAAAGGCGGGGGTATAGGGGGTTTCTCGTCCGGACCGACCGTGCCGGATTTCCATGGAAATTTACGTGGTCCTTCTACAATATTATTTAGAAGTTTTTAAGCATATATTACTTACAAAAAACCGATCTAGAGCCGCAAATTGCCGTAGACACGCATTGGTCGAACCGAACCGAACGTAAGTCGTGCAGTTTATCGAAACACACTCAAATCATGGTGTATTGCCACCAAACGCTCTTCACATTGTGTGGTGAACCTTCCAAGGTCCGTTTTGACTGGTCATGGGCCTAAAACGGAGTCACGTAGCAGAAGTTACGCACATTTTAGCGCGAAACCAAGTTTTTGCCGATACGCGAAAGACGCGGGTATAGGGGGTTTCTCGTCCGGACCGACCGTGCCGGATTTCCATGGAAATTTACGTGGGCCTTCTACAATGTTATTTAGAAGTTTTAAGCATATATTACTTACAAAAAAACGATCTAGAGCCACAAATTGCCGTAGACAGGCATTGGCCGAACCGAACCGAACGTACGTCGTGCAGTTTATCGAAACACACTCAAATCATGATCTATTGCCACCAAACTCCCTGCACATTGTGTGTTGGACCTTCCAAGGTCCGTTTTGACTGGTCATGGGCCTAAAACGGAGTCACGTAGCAGATGTTACGCACATTTTAGCGCGAAACCCAGTTTTTGCCGATACGCGAAAGGCGGGTGTATAGGGGGTTTCTCGTCCGGACCGACCGTGCCGGATTTCCATGGAAATTTACGTGGGCCTTCTACAATGTTATTTAGACGGTTTTAAGCATATATTACTTACAAAATACCAATCTAGAGCCGCAAATTGCCGTAGACACGCATTGGCCGAACCGAACCGAACGTAAGTCGTGCAGTTTATCGAAACACACTCAAATCATGGTGTATTGCCACCAAACTCCCTTCACATTGTGTGGTGGACCTTCCAAGGTCCGTTTTGACTGGTCATGGGCCTAAAACGGAGTCACGTAGCAGAAGTTACGCACATTTTAGCGCGAAACCAAATTTTTGCCGATACGCGAAAGCCGGGGGTATAAGGGGTTTCTCGTCCGGACCGACCGTGCCGGATTTCCATGGAAATTTACGTGGGACTTCTACAATGTTATTTAGAAGGTTTTAAGCATATATTACTTACAAAAAAACGATCTAGAGCCACAAATTGCCGTAGACACGCATTGGCCGAACCGAACCGAACGTAAGTCGTGCAGTTTATCGAAACACACTCAAATCATGGTGTATTGCCACCAAACGTCCTGCACATTGAGTGGTGGACCTTCAAAGGTCCATTTTGACTGGTCATGGGCCTAAAACGGAGTCACGTACCAGAAGTTACGCACATTTTAGCTCGAAACCCAGTTTTTGCCGATACGCGAAAGGCGGGGGTATAGGGGGTTTCTCGTTCGGACCGACCGTGCCGGATTTCCATAGAAATTTACGTGGGCCTTCTACAATGTTATTTAGAAGGTTTTAAGCATATATTACTTACAAAAAACCGATCTAGAGACGCAAATTGCCGTAGACACAAATTGGCCGAACCGAACCGAATGTAAGTCGTGCAGTTTATCGAAACACACTCAAATCATCGTGTATTGCCACCAAAAGACCTGCACATTGTGTGTTGGACCTTCCAAGGTCCGTTTTGACTGGTCATGGGCCTAAAACGGAGTCACTAAGCAGAAGTTACGCACATTTTAGCGCGAAACCCAGTTTTTGCCGATACGCGAAAGCCGTATAAGGGGTTTCTCGTCCTGACCGACCGTGCCGGATTTCCATGGAAATTTACGTGGGCCTTCTACAATGTTATTTAGAAGGTTTTAAGCATATATTACTTACAAAAAACCGATCTAGAGCCGGAAATTGCCGTAGACACGCATTGGCCGAACCGAACGTACGTCGTGCAGTTTATCGAAACACACTCAAATCATGGTGTATTACCACCAAACGCCCTGCACATTCTGTGGTGGACCTTCCAAGGTCCGTTTTGACTGGTCATGGTCCTAAAACGGAGTCACGTAGCACAAGTTACGCACATTTTAGCGCGAAACCCAGTTTTTGCCGATACGCGAAAGGCGGGGGTATAGGAGGTTTCTCGTCCGGACCGACCGTGCCGGATTTCCATGGAAATTTACGTGGGCCTTCTACAATGTTTTTTAGAAGGTTTTAATCATATATTACATACAAAAAACCGATCTAGAGCCGCAAATTGCCGTAGACACGCATTGATCGAACCGAACCGAACGTACGTCGTGCAGTTTATCGAAACACACTCAAATCATGGTGTATTGCCACCAAAAGCCCTGCACATTGTGTCGTGGACCTTCCAAGGTCCGTTTTGACTGGTCATGGGACTAAACCGGAGTCACGTAGCAGAAGTTACGCACATTTTAGCGCGAAACCCAGTTTTTGCCGATACGCGAAAGGCGGTGGTATAGGGGGTTTCTCGTCCGGACCGACCGTGCCAAATTTACATAGAATATTACGTGGGCCTTCTACAATGTTATTTAGAAGGTTTTAAGCATATATTACTTACAAAAAACCGATCTAGAGCCGGAAATTGCCGTAGACACGCATTGGCCGAACCGAACCGAACGTAAGTCGTGCAGCTTATCGAAACACACTCAAATCATGGTGTATTGCCACCAAACGCCCTGCACATTGTGTGGTGGACTTTCCAAGGTCCGTTTTGACTGGTCATGGGCCTAAAACGGAGTCACGAAGCAGAAGTTACGCACATTTTAGCGTGAAACCCAGTTTTTGCCGATACGCGAAAGGCGGGGGTATAGGGGTTTCTCGTCCGGACCAACCGTGCCGGATTTTCATGGAAATTTACGTGGGCCTTCTACAATGTTATTTAGAAGGTTTTAATCATATATTACATACAAAAAACCGATCTAGAGCCGGAAATTGCCGTAGACACGCTTTGGCCGAACCGAACCGAACGTAAGTCGTGTAGTTTATCGAAACACACTCAAATCATGGTGTATTGCCACCAAACGCCCTGCGCATTGTGTGGTGGACCTTTCAAGGACCGTTTTGACTGGTCATGGGCCTAAAACGGAGTCACGAAGCAGAAGTTACGCACATTTTAGCGCGAAACCCAGTTTTTGGCGATACGCGAAAGGCGGGGGTATAGGGGGTTTCTCGTCCGGACCAACCGTGCCGGATTTTCATGGAAATTTACGTGGGCCTTCTACAATGTTATTTAGAAGGTTTTAAGCATATATTACTTAAAAAAACCGATCTAGAGCCGCAAATTGCCGTAGACACGCATTGGCCGAACCGAACGTACGTCGTGCTGTTTATCGAAACACACTCACATTATGGTGTATTACCAGCAAACTCCCTACACATTGTGTGGTGGACCTTCCGAGGTCCGTTTTGACTGGTCATGGGCCTAAAACGGAGTCACGTGGCAGAAATTACACACATTTTAGCGCGAAACCCAGTTTTTGCCGATAAGCGAAAGGCGGGGGTATAGGGGGTTTCTCGTCCGGACCAACCGTGCCGGATTTCCATGGAAATTTACGTGGGCCTTCTACAATGTTATTTAGAAGGTTTTAATCATATATTACATACAAAAAACCGATCTAGAGCCGCAAATTGCCGTAGACACGCATTGGCCGAACCGAACCGAACGTACGTCGTGCAGTTTATCGAAACACACTCAAATCATGGTGTATTGCCACCAAACGCCCGACACATTGTGTGGTGGACCTTCCAAGGTCCGTTTTGACTGGTCATGGGCCTAAAACGGAGTCACGTACCAGAAGTTACGCACATTTTAGCGCGAAACCCAGTTTTTACCGATACGCGAAAGGCGGGGGTATAGGGGGTTTCTCGTCCGGACCGACCGTGCCATATTTCGATAGAAATTTACGTGGGCCTTCTACAATGTTATTTAGAAGGTTTTAAGCATATATTACTTACAAAAAACCGATCTTGAGCCGCAAATTGCCGTAGACACGCATTGGCCGAACCGAACCGAACGTAAGTCGTGCAGCTTATTGAAACACACTCAAATGATGGTGTATTGCCACCAAACACCCTGCACATTGTGTGGTGGACCTTCCAAGATCCGTTTTGACTGGTCATGGGCCTAAAAGGGAGTCACGAAGCAGAAGTTACGCACATTTTAGCGTGTAACCCAGTTTTTGCCGATACGCGAAAGGCGGGGGTATAGGGGGTTTCTCGTCTGGACCGACCGTGCCGGATTTTCATGGAAATTTACGTGGGCCTTCTACAATGTTATTTAGAAGGTTTTAATCATATATTACATACAAAAAACCGATCTAGAGCAGCAAATTGCCGTAGACACGCATTGGCCGAACCGAACCGAACGTACGTTATGCAGTTTATCGAAACACACTCAAATCATGGTGTATTTCCACCAAACGCCCTGCACATTGTGTGGTGGACCTTCCAAGGTCCGTTTTGACTGGTAAAGGGCCTAAAACGGAGTCACGTACCAGAAGTTACGCACATTTTAGCGCGAAACCCAATTTTTGCCGATACGCGAAAGGCGGGGGTATAGGGGGTTTCTCGTCCGGACCGACCGTGCCATATTTCCATAGAAATTTACGTGGGCATTCTACAATGTTATTTAGAAGGTTTTAAGCATATATTACTTACAAAAAACCGATCTAGAGACGCAAATTGCCGTAGACACGCATTGGCCGAACCGAACCGAATGTAAGTCGTGCAGTTTATCGAAACACACTCAAATCATCGTGTATTGCCACCAAAAGACCTGCACATTGTGTGTTGGACCTTCCAAGGTCCATTTTGACTGGTCATGGGCCTAAAACGGAGTCACTAAGCAGAAGTTACGCACATTTTAGCGCGAAACCCAGTTTTTGCCGATACGCGAAAGCCGGGGGTATAGGGGGTTTCTCGTCCGGACCGACCGTGCCGGATTTCCATGGAAATTTACGTGGGCCTTCTACAATGTTATTTAGAAGGTTTTAAGCATATATTACTTACAAAAAACCGATCTAGAGCCGGAAATTGCCGTAGACACGCATTGGCCGAACCGAACGTACGACGTGCAGTTTATCGAAACACACTCAAATCATGGTGTATTACCACCAAACTCCCTGCACATTCTGTGGTGGACCTTCCAAGGTCCGTTTTGACTGGTCATGGGCCTAAAACGGAGTCACGAAGCAGAAGTTACGCACATTTTAGCGTGTAACCCCGTTTTTGCCGATACGCGAAAGGCGGGGGGGGGGGGGGGTATAGGGGGTTTCTCGTCCGGACCGACCGTGCCAAATTTACATAGAATATTACGTGGGCCTTCTACAATGTTATTTAGAAGGTTTTAAGCATATATTACTTACAAAAAACCGATCTAGAGCCGGAAATTGCCGTAGACACGCATTGGCCGAACCGAACGTACGACGTGCAGTTTATCGAAACACACTCAAATCATGGTGTATTACCACCAAACGCCCTACACATTCTGTGGTGGACCTTCCAAGGTCCGTTTTGACTGGTCATGGGACTAAACGGGAGTCACGTAGCAGAAGTAACGCACATTTTAGCGCGAAACCCAGTTTTTGCCGATACGCGAAAGGCGGTGGTATAGGGGGTTTCTCGTCCGGACCGACCGTGCCAAATTTACATAGAATATTACGTGGGCCTTCTACAATGTTATTTAGAAGGTTTTAAGCATATATTACTTACAAAAAACCGATCTAGAGCCGGAAATTGCCGTAGACACGCATTGGCCGAACCGAACCGAACGTAAGTCGTGCAGCTTATCGAAACACACTCAAATCATGGTGTATTGCCACCAAACGCCCTGCACATTGTGTGGTGGACCTTCCAAGGTCCGTTTTGACTGGTCATGGGCCTAAAACGTAGTCACGAAGCAGAAGTTACGCAAATTTTAGCGTGAAACCCAGTTTTTGCCGATACGCGAAAGGCGGGGGTATAGGGGGTTTCTCGTCCGGACCAACCGTGCCGGATTTTCATGGAAATTTACGTGGGCCTTCTACAATGTTATTTAGAAGGTTTTAATCATATATTACATACAAAAAACCGATCTAGAGCCGGAAATTGTCGTAGACACGCTTTGGCCGAACCGAACCGAACGTAAGTCGTGTAGTTTATCGAAACACACTCAAATCATGGTGTATTGCCACCAAACGCCCTGCGCATTGTGTGGTGGACCTTTCAAGGACCGTTTTGACTGGTCACGGGCCTAAAACGGAGTCACGAAGCAGAAGTTACGCACATTTTATCGCGAAACCCAGTTTTTGGCGATACGCGAAAGGCGGGGGTATAGGGGGTTTCTCGTCCGGACCAACCGTGCCGGATTTTCATGGAAATTTACGTGGGCCTTCTACAATGTTATTTAGAAGGTTTTAAGCATATATTACTTAAAAAAACCGATCTAGAGCCGCAAATTGCCGTAGACACGCATTGGCCGAACCGAACGTACGTCGTGCAGTTTATCGAAACACACTCACATTATGGTTTATTACCAGCAAAATCCCTACACATTGTGTGGTGGACCTTCCGAGGTCCGTTTTGACTGGTCATGGGCCTAAAACGGAGTCACGTAGCAGAAGTTACGCACATTTTAGCGCGAAACCCAGTTTTTGCCGATAGGCGAAAGGCGGGGGTATAGGGGGTTTCTCGTCCGGACCAACCGTGCCGGATTTCCATGGAAATTTACGTGGGCCTTCTACAATGTTATTTAGAAGGTTTTAATCATATATTACATACAAAAAACCGATCTAGAGCCGCAAATTACCGTAGACACGCATTGGCCGAACCGAACCGAACGTACGTCGTGCAGTTTATCGAAACACACTCAAATCATGGTGTATTGCCACCAAACTCCCTGTACATTGTGTGGTGGACCTTCCAAGGTCCGTTTTGACTGGTCATGGGCCTAAAACGGAGACACGTACCAGAAGTTACGCACATTTTAGCGCGAAACCCAGTTTTTGCCGATACGCGAAAGGCGGGGGTATAGGGGGTTTCTCGTCCGGACCGACCGTGCCATATTTCCATAGAAATTTACGTGGGCCTTCTACAATTTTATTTAGAAGGTTTTAAGCATATATTACTTACAAAAAACCGATCTTGAGCCGCAAATTGCCGTAGACACGCATTGGCCGAACCGAACCGAACGTAAGTCGTGCAGCTTATTGAAACACACTCAAATGATGGTGTATTGCCACCAAACACCGTGCACATTGTGTGGTGGTCCTTCCAAGGTCCGTTTTGACTGGTAAAGGGCCTAAAACGGAGTCACGTACCAGAAGTTACGCACATTTTAGCGCGAAACCCAGTTTTTGCCGATACGCGAAAGGCGGGGGTATAGGGGGTTTCTCGTCCGGACCGACCGTGCCATATTTCCATAGAAATTTACGTGGGCCTTATACAATGTTATTTAGAAGGTTTTAAGCATATATTACTTACAAGAAACCGATCTAGAGCCGCAAATTGCCGTAGACACGCATTGGCCGAACCGAACCGAACGTAAGTCGTGCAGTTTATCGAAACACACTCAAATCATGGTGTATTGCCACCAAACGCCCCGCACATTGTGTGGTGGACCTTCCAAGGGCCGTTTTGACTGGTCATGGGCCTAAAACGGAGTCACGTAGCAGAAGTTACGCACATTTTGGCGCGAAACCCAGTTTTTGCCGATACGCGAAAGGCGGGGGTATAGGGGGTTTCTCGTCCGGACCAACCGTACCGGATTTCCATGGAAATTTACGTGGACCTTCTACAATGTTATTTAGAAGGTTTTAAACATATATTACTTACAAAAAAACGATCTAGACTCGGAAATTGCCGTAGACACGCATTGGCCGAACCGAACGTACGTCGTGCAGTTTATCGAAACACACTCAAATCATGGTGTATTACCACCAAACGCCCTGCACATTGTGTGGTGGACGTTCCAAGGTCCGTTTTGACTGATCATGGGCCTAAAACGGAGTCACGTTGCAGAAGTTACACACATTTTAGCGCGAAACCCAGTTTTTGCCGATACGCGAAAGGCGGGGGTATAGGGGGTTTCTCGTCCGGACCGACCGTGCCGGATTTTCATGGAAATTTACGTGGGCCTTCTACAATGTTATATAGAAGGTTTTAAGCATATATTACTTACAAAAAACCGATCTAGAGCCGCAAATTGCCGTAGACACGCATTGGCCGAACCGAACCGAACGTAAGTCGTGCAGTTTATCGAAACACACTCAAATCATGGTGTATTGCCACCAAACGCCCTGCACATTGTGTGGTGGACCTTCCAAGGGTCGTTTTGACTGGTCATGGGCCTAAAACGGAGTCACGTAGCAGAAGTTACGCACATTTTGGCGAGAAACCCAGTTTTAGCCGATACGCGAAAGGCGGGGGTATAGGGGGTTTCTCGTCCGGACCAACCGTACCGTATTTCCATGGAAATTTACGTGGCCCTTCTACAATGTTATTTAGAAGATTTTAAACATATATTACTTACAAAAAAACGATCTAGACTCGAAAATTGCCGTAGACACGCATTGGCCGAACCGAACGTACGTCGTGCAGTTTATCGAAACACACTCAAATCATGGTGTATTAACACCAAACGCCCTGCACATTGTGTGGTGGACGTTCCATGGTCCGTTTTGACTGATCATGGGCCTAAAACGGAGTCACGTTGCAGAAGTTACACACATTTTAGCGCGAAACCCAGTTTTTGTCGATACGCGAAAGGCGGGGGTATAGGGGGTTTCTCGTCCGGACCGACCGTGCCGGATGTTCATGGAAATTTACGTGGGCCTTCTACAATGTTATTTAGAAAGTTTTAAGCATATATTACTTACAAAAAACCGATCTAGAGCCGCAAATTGCCGTAGACATGCATTGGCCGAACCGAACCGAACGTACGTCGTGCAGTTTATCGAAACACACTCAAATAAAGGTGTATTGCCACCAAACGCCCTGCACATTGTGTGGTGGACCTTCCAAGGTTCGTTTTGACTGGTCATGGGCCTAAAACGGAGTCACGTAGCAGAAGTTACGCACATTTTAGCGCGAAACCCAGTTTTTGCCGATACGCGAAAGGCGGGGGTATAGGGGGTTTCTCGTCCGGACCGACCGTGCCGGATTTCCATGGAAATTTTCGTGGGCCTTATACAGTATTATTTAGAAGGTTTTAAGCATATATTACTTACAAAAAACCGATCTAGAGCCGCAAATTGCCGTAGACACGCATTGGCCGAACCGAACGTACGTCGTGCAGTTTATCGAAACACACCCAAATCGTGGTGTATTGCCACCAATAGCCCTGCACATTGTGTGGTGGACCTTCCAAGGTCTTTTTTCACTGGTCATGGGCCTAAAACGGAGTCACGTAGCAGAAGTTACGGACATTTTAGCGTGAAACCCAGTTTTTGCCGATACGCGAAAGGCGGGGGTATAGGGGGTTTCTCGTCCGGACCGACCGTGCCGGATTTCCATGGAAATTTACGTGGGCCTTCTACAATGTTATTTAGAATGTTTTAAGCATATATTACTTACAAAAAACCGATCTAGTGCCGCAAATTGTCGTAGACACGCATTGGCCGAACCGAACCGAACGTACGTCATGCAGTTTATCGAAACACACTCAAATCAAGGTGTATTGCCACCAAACTCCCTTCACATTGTGTGGTGGACCTTCCAATGTCCGTTTTGACTAGTCATGGGCCTAAAACGGAGTCACGTAGCAGAAGTTACGCACATTTTAGCGCGAAACCAAGTTTTTGCCGATACGCGAAAGCCGGGGGTATAAGGGGTTTCTCGTCCGTACCGACCGTGCCGGATTTCCATGGAAATTTACGTGGGCCTTCTACAATGTTATTTAGAAGGTTTTAAGCATATACTACTTAAAGAAAAATGATCTAGAGCTGCAAATTGCCGAAGACACGCATTGGCCAAACCGAACCGAATGTAAGTCGTGCAGTTTATCGAAACACACTCAAATCATGGTGTATTTCCACCAAACGCCCTTCACATTGTGTGGTGGACCATCCAAGGCCCGTTTTGACTGGTCATGGGCCTAAAACGGAGTCACGTAGCAGAAGTTACGCACATTTTAGCGCGAAACCCAGTTTTTGCCGATACGCGAAAGGCGGGGGTATAGGGGGTTTCTCGTCCGGACCGACCGTGCCGGATTTCCATGGAATATTACGTGGGCCTTATACAATGTTATTTAGAAGGTTTTAAGCATATATTACATACAAAAAACCGATCTAGAGCCACAAATTGCCGTAGACACGCATTGGCCGAACCGAACGTACGTCGTGCAGTTTATCGAAACACACTCAAATCATGGTGTATTGCCACCAAACGCCCTGCTCATTGTGTGGTGGACCTTCCAAGGTCCGTTTTGACTGGTCATGGGCCTAAAACGGAGTCACGTAGAACAAGTTACGCACATTTTCGCGCGAAACCCAGTTTTTGTCGATACGCGAAAGGCGGGGGGTATAGGGGGTTTCTCGTTCGGACCGACCGTGCCGGATTTCCATAGAAATTTACGCGGGCCTTCTACAATGTTATTTAGAAGGTTTTAAGCATATATTACTTACAAAAAAACGATCTAGAGCCGCAAATTGCCGTAGACAAGCATTGGCCGAACCGAACCGAACGTACGTCGTGCAGTTTATCGAATTACACTCAAATCATGGTGTATTGCCACCAAACGCCCCAAACATTGTGTGTTGGACCTTCAAAGGTCCGTTTTGACTGGTCATGGGCCTAAAACGGAGTCACGTAGCAGAAGTTACACGCATTTTAGCGCGAAACCCAGTTTTTGCCGATACGCGAAAGGCGGGGTATAGGGGATTTCTCGTCCGGACCGACCGTGCCGGATTTCCATGGAAATTTACGTGGGCCTTCTACAATGTTATTTAGAAGGTTTTAAGCATATATTACTTACAAAAAACCGATCTAGAGCCGCAAATTGCCGTAGACACGCATTGGCCGAACCAAACGTACGTCGTAAAGTTTATCGAAACACACTCGAATCATGGTGTATTACCACCAAACGCCCTGCACTTTGTGTGGTGGACCTTCCAAGGTCCGTTTTGTCCGGTCATGGCCTAAAACGGAGTCACGTAGCACAAGTTACGCACATTTTAGCGCGAAACCCAGTGTTTGCCGATACGCGTAAGGCGGGGGTATAGGGGGTTTCTCGTTCGGACCGACCGTGCCGAATTTCCATAGAAATTTACGTGGGCCTTCTACAATGTTATTTAGAAGGTTTTAAGCATATATTACTTACAAAAAACCGAACTAGAGCCGCAAATTGCCGTAGACACGCATTGATCGAACCGAACCGAACCGAACGTACGTCGTGCAGTTTATCGAAACACACTCAAATCATGGTGTATTGCCACCAAACGCCCTGCACATTGTGTGGTGGACCTTCCAAGCTCCGTTTTGACTGGTCATGGGTCTAAAACGGAGTCACGTAGCAGAAGTTACGCACATTTTAGCTCGAAACCCAGTTTTTGCAGATACACGAAAGGCGGGGGTATAGGGGGTTTCTCGTCCGGACCGACCGTGCCGGATTACCATGGAAATTTACGTGGGCCTTCTACAATGTTATTTAGAAGGTTTAAGCATATATTACTTACAAAAAACCGAACTAAAGCCGCAAATTGCCGTAGACACGCATTGGCCGAACCGAACCGAACGTACGTCGTGCAGTTTATCGAAACACACTCAAATCATGGTGTATTGCCACCAAACGCCCTGCACATTGTGTGGTGGACCTTCCAAGGTCCGTTTTGACTGGTCATGGGCCTAAAACGGAGTCACGTAGCAGAAGTTACGCACATTTTAAAGCGAAACCAAGTTTTTGCCGATACGCGAAAGCCGGGGGTATAAGGGGTATCTCGTCCGGACCGACTGTGCCGGATTTCCATGGAAATTTACATGGGCCTTCTACAATGTTATTTAGAAGGTTTTAAGCATATATTACATACAAAAAACCGATCTAGAGCCGCAAATTGCCGTAGACATGCATTGGCCGAACCGAACCGAACGTACGTCGTGCAGTTTATCGAAACACACTCAAATCATGGTGTATTGCCACCAAAATCCCTGCACATTGTGTGGTGGACCTTCCAAGGTCCGTTTTGACTGGTCATGGGCCTAAAACGGAGTCACGTAGCAGAAGTTACGCACATTTTAGCGCGAAACCCAGTTTTTGCCGATACGCGAAAGGCGGGGGTATAGGGGTTTCTCGTCCGGACCGACCATGCCGGTTTTCCATGGAAATTTACGTGGGCCTTCTACAATGTTATTTAGAAGGTTTTAAGCATATATTACTTACAAAAAAACGATCTAGAGCCGCAAATTGCCGAAGACACGCATTGGCCAAATCGAACCGAACGTACGTCGTGCAGTTTATCGAAACACACTCAACTCATGGTGTATTGCCACCAAACGCCCTGCACATTGTGTGGTGGACCTTCCAAGGTCCGTTTTGACTGGTCATGGGCCTAAAACGGAGTCACGTAGCAGAAGTTACGCACATTTTAAAGCGAAACCAAGTTTTTGCCGATACGCGAAAGCCGGGGGTATAAGGGGTATCTCGTCCGGACCGACCGTGCCGGATTTCCATGGAAATTTACATGGGCCTTCTACAATGTTATTTAGAAGGTTTTAAGCATATATTACATACAAAAAACCGATCTAGAGCCGCAAATTGCCGTAGACATGCATTGGCCGAACCGAACCGAACGTACGTCGTGCAGTTTATCGAAACACACTCAAATCATGGTGTATTGCCACCAAAATCCCTGCACATTGTGTGGTGGACCGTCCAAGGTCCGTTTTGACTGGTCATGGGCCTAAAACGGAGTCACGTAGCAGAAGTTACGCACATTTTAGCGCGAAACCCAGTTTTTGCCGATACGCGAAAGGCGGGGGTATAGGGGTTTCTCGTCCGGACCGACCATGCCGGTTTTCCATGGAAATTTACGTGGGCCTTCTACAATGTTATTTAGAAGGTTTTAAGCATATATTACTTACAAAAAACCGATCTAGTGCCGCAAATTGCCGTAGACACGCATTGGCCGAACCGAACCGAACGTACGTCGTGCAGTTTATCGAAACACACTCAAATCATGGTGTATTGCCACCAAACGCCCAGCACATTGTGTGGTGGACCTTCCAAGGTCCGTTTTGACTGGTCATGGGCCTAAAACGGAGTCACGTAGCAGAAGTTACGCACATTTTAAAGCGAAACCAAGTTTTTGCCGATACGCGAAAGCCGGGGGTATAAGGGGTATCTCGTCCGGACCGACCGTGCCGGATTTCCATGGAAATTTACATGGGCCTTCTACAATGTTATTTAGAAGGTTTTAAGCATATATTACATACAAAAAACCGATCTAGAGCCGCAAATTGCCGTAGACATGCATTGGTCGAACCGAACCGAACGTACGTCGTGCAGTTTATCGAAACACACTCAAATCATGGTGTATTGCCACCAAAATCCCTTCACATTGTGTGGTGGACCTTCCAAGGTCCGTTTTGACTGGTCATGGGCCTAAAACGGAGTCACGTAGCAGAAGTTACGCACATTTTAGCGCGAAACCCAGTTTTTGCCGATACGCGAAAGGCGGGGGTATAGGGGTTTCTCGTCCGGACCGACCATGCCGGTTTTCCATGGAAATTTACGTGGGCCTTCTACAATGTTATTTAGAAGGTTTTAAGCATATATTACTTACAAAAAAACGATCTAGAGCCGCAAATTGCCGAAGACACGCATTGGCCAAATCGAACCGAACGTACGTCGTGCAGTTTATCGAAACACACTCAACTCATGGTGTATTGCCACCAAACGCCCTTCACATTGTGTGGTGGACCTTCCAAGGTCCGTTTTTACTGGTCATGGGCCTAAAACGGAGTCACGTAGCAGAATTTACGCACATTTTAGCGCGAAACCTAGTTTTTGCCGATACGCGAAAGGCGGGGGTAAAGGGGGTTTCTCGTCCGGACCGACCGTGCCGGATTTCCATGGAAGTTTACGTGGGCCTTCTACAATGTTATTTAGAAGGTTTTAAGCATATATTACATACAAAAAACCGATCTAGAGCCGCAAATTGCCGTAGACACGCATTGGCCGAACCGAACGTACGTCGTGCAGTTTATCGAAACACACTCAAATCATGGTGTATTGCCACCAAATGCCCTACACATTGTGTGGTGGACCGTCCAAGATCCGTTTTGACTGGTCATGGGCCTAAAACGGAGTCACGTAGCACAAGTTACGCACATTTTAGCTCGAAACCCAGTTTTTGCCGATACGCGAAAGGCGGGAGTATAAGGGGTATCTCGTCCGGACCGACCGTGCCGGATTTCCATGGAAATTTACATGGGCCTTCTACAATGTTATTTAGAAGGTTTTAAGCATATATTACATACAAAAAACCGATCTAGAGCCGCAAATTGCCGTAGACATGCATTGGTCGAACCGAACCGAACGTACGTCGTGCAGTTTATCGAAACACACTCAAATCATGGTGTATTGCCACCAAAATCCCTGCACATTGTGTGGTGGACCTTCCAAGGTCCGTTTTGACTGGTCATGGGCCTAAAACGGAGTCACGTAGCAGAAGTTACGCACATTTTAGCGCGAAACCCAGTTTTTGCCGATACGCGAAAGGCGGGGGTATAGGGGTTTCTCGTCCGGACCGACCATGCCGGTTTTCCATGGAAATTTACGTGGGCCTTCTACAATGTTATTTAGAAGGTTTTAAGCATATATTACTTACAAAAAAACGATCTAGAGCCGCAAATTGCCGAAGACACGCATTGGCCAAATCGAACCGAACGTACGTCGTGCAGTTTATCGAAACACACTCAACTCATGGTGTATTGCCACCAAACGCCCTTCACATTGTGTGGTGGACCTTCTAAGGTCCGTTTTGACTGGTCATGGGCCTAAAACGGAGTCACGTAGCACAAGTTACGCACATTTTTGCGCGAAACCCAGTTTTTGCCGATACGCGAAAGGCGGGGGTATAGCGGGTTTCTCGTTCGGACCGACCGTGTCGGATTTCCATAGAAATTTACGTGGGCCTTCTACAATTTTATATATAAGGTTTTAAGCATATATTACTTACAAAGAACCGAACTAGAGCCGCAAATTGCCGTAGACATTCATTGGCCGAACCGAACCGAACGTACGTCGTGCAGTTTATCGAAACACACTCAAATCATGGTGTATTGCCACCAAACGCCCTGCACATTGTGTGGGGGACCTTCCAAGCTCCGTTTTGACTGGTCATGGGCCTAAAACGGAGTCACGTAGCACAAGTTACGCACATTTTAGCTCGAAACCCAGTTTTTGCCGATACGCGAAAGGCGGGAGTATAGGGGGTTTCTCGTCCGGACCGACCGTGCCGGATTACCATGGAAAATTAGGTGGGCCTTCTACAATGTTATTTCGAAGGTTTTAAGCATATATTACTTACAAAAAACCGAACTAGAGCCCCAAATTGCCGTAGACACGCATTGGCCGAACCGAACCGAACGTATGTCGTGCAGTTTATCGAAACACACTCAAATCATGGTGTATTGCCACCAAAAGCCCTACACATTGTGTGGTGTACCTTCCAAGGTCCGTTTTGACTGGTCATGGGCCTAAAACGGAGTCACGTAGCAGAAGTTACGCACATTTTAGCTCGAAACCTAGTTTTTGCCGATACGCGAAAGGCGGGGGTATAGGGGGTTTCTCGTTCGGACCGACCGTGCCGGATTTCCATAGAAATTTACGTGGGCCTTCTACAATGTTATTTAGAAGGTTTTAAGCATATATTACTTACAAAAAACCGAACTAGAGCCGCAAATTGCCGTAGACACGCATTGGTCGAACCGAACCGAACCGAACGTACGTCGTGCAGTTTATCGAAACACACTCAAATCATGGTTTATTGACACCAAACGCCCTGTACATTGTGTGGTGGACCTTCCAAGCTCCGTTTTCACTGGTCATGGATCTAAAACGGAGTCACGTAGCAGAAGTTACGCACATTTTAGCTCGAAACCCAGTTTTTGCCGATACACGAATGGCGGGGGTATAGGGGGTTTCTCGTCCGGACCGACCGTGCCGGATTTCCATGGAAATTTACGTGGGCCTTCTACAATGTTATTTAGAAGGTTTAAGCATATATTACTTACAAAAAACCGAACTAAACCGGCAAATTGCCGTAGACACGCATTGGCCGACCGAACCGAACGTACGTCGTGCAGTTTATCGAAACACACTCAAATCATGGTGTATTGCCACCAAACGCCCTGCACATTGTGTGGTGGACCTTCCAAGCTCCGTTTTGACTGGTCATGGGCCTAAAACGGAGTCACGTAGCAGAAGTTACGAACATTTTAGCTCGAAACCCAGTTTTTGCCGATACGCGAAAGGCGGGGGTATAGGGGGTTTCTCGTCCGGACCGACCGTGTCGGATTTCCATGGAAATTTACGTGGGCCTTCTACAATGTTATTTAGAAGGTTTTAAGCATATATTACTTACAAAAAACCGATCTAGTGCCGCAAATTGCCGTAGACACGCATTGGCCGAACCGAACCGAACGTACGTCGTGCAGTTTATCGAAACACACTCAAATCATGGTGTATTGTCACCAAACGCCCTTCACATTGTGTGGTGGACCTTCCAATGTCCGTTTTGACTGGTCATGGGCCTAAAACGGAGTCACGTAGCAGAAGTTACGCACATTTTAGAGCGAAACCAAGTTTTTGCCGATACGCGAAAGCCGGGGGTATAAGGGGTATCTCGTCCGGACCGACCGTGCCGGATTTCCATGGAAATTTACGTGGGCCTTCTAAAATGTTATTTAGAAGGTTTTAAGCATATATTACATACAAAAAACCGATCTAGAGCCGCAAATTGCCGTAGACATGCATTGGTCGAACCGAACCGAACGTACGTCGTGCAGTTTATCGAAACACACTCAAATCATGGTGTATTGCCACCAAAATCCCTGCACATTGTGTGGTGGACCTTCCAAGGTCCGTTTTGACTGGTCATGGGCCTAAAACGGAGTCACGTAGCAGAAGTTACGCACATTTTAGCGCGAAACCCAGTTTTTGCCGATACGCGAAAGGCGGGGGTATAGGGGTTTCTCGTCCGGACCGACCATGCCGGTTTTCCATGGAAATTTACGTGGGCCTTCTACAATGTTATTTAGAAGGTTTTAAGCATATATTACTTACAAAAAAACGATCTAGAGCCGCAAATTGCCGAAGACACGCATTGGCCAAATCGAACCGAACGTACGTCGTGCAGTTTATCGAAACACACTCAACTCATGGTGTATTGCCACCAAACGCCCTTCACATTGTGTGGTGGACCTTCTAAGGTCCGTTTTGACTGGTCATGGGCCTAAAACGGAGTCACGTAGCACAAGTTACGCACATTTTTGCGCGAAACCCAGTTTTTGCCGATACGCGAAAGGCGGGGGTATAGCGGGTTTCTCGTTCGGACCGACCGTGTCGGATTTCCATAGAAATTTACGTGGGCCTTCTACAATTTTATATATAAGGTTTTAAGCATATATTACTTACAAAGAACCGAACTAGAGCCGCAAATTGCCGTAGACATTCATTGGCCGAACCGAACCGAACGTACGTCGTGTAGTTTATCGAAACACACTCAAATCATGGTGTATTGCCACCAAACGCCCTGCACATTGTGTGGGGGACCTTCCAAGCTCCGTTTTGACTGGTCATGGGCCTAAAACGGAGTCACGTAGCACAAGTTACGCACATTTTAGCTCGAAACCCAGTTTTTGCCGATACGCGAAAGGCGGGAGTATAGGGGGTTTCTCGTCCGGACCGACCGTGCCGGATTACCATGGAAAATTAGGTGGGCCTTCTACAATGTTATTTCGAAGGTTTTAAGCATATATTACTTACAAAAAACCGAACTAGAGCCCCAAATTGCCGTAGACACGCATTGGCCGAACCGAACCGAACGTATGTCGTGCAGTTTATCGAAACACACTCAAATCATGGTGTATTGCCACCAAAAGCCCTACACATTGTGTGGTGTACCTTCCAAGGTCCGTTTTGACTGGTCATGGGCCTAAAACGGAGTCACGTAGCAGAAGTTACGCACATTTTAGCTCGAAACCTAGTTTTTGCCGATACGCGAAAGGCGGGGGTATAGGGGGTTTCTCGTTCGGACCGACCGTGCCGGATTTCCATAGAAATTTACGTGGGCCTTCTACAATGTTATTTAGAAGGTTTTAAGCATATATTACTTACAAAAAACCGAACTAGAGCCGCAAATTGCCGTAGACACGCATTGGTCGAACCGAACCGAACCGAACGTACGTCGTGCAGTTTATCGAAACACACTCAAATCATGGTTTATTGACACCAAACGCCCTGTACATTGTGTGGTGGACCTTCCAAGCTCCGTTTTCACTGGTCATGGATCTAAAACGGAGTCACGTAGCAGAAGTTACGCACATTTTAGCTCGAAACCCAGTTTTTGCCGATACACGAATGGCGGGGGTATAGGGGGTTTCTCGTCCGGACCGACCGTGCCGGATTTCCATGGAAATTTACGTGGGCCTTCTACAATGTTATTTAGAAGGTTTAAGCATATATTACTTACAAAAAACCGAACTAAACCGGCAAATTGCCGTAGACACGCATTGGCCGACCGAACCGAACGTACGTCGTGCAGTTTATCGAAACACACTCAAATCATGGTGTATTGCCACCAAACGCCCTGCACATTGTGTGGTGGACCTTCCAAGCTCCGTTTTGACTGGTCATGGGCCTAAAACGGAGTCACGTAGCAGAAGTTACGAACATTTTAGCTCGAAACCCAGTTTTTGCCGATACGCGAAAGGCGGGGGTATAGGGGGTTTCTCGTCCGGACCGACCGTGTCGGATTTCCATGGAAATTTACGTGGGCCTTCTACAATGTTATTTAGAAGGTTTTAAGCATATATTACTTACAAAAAACCGATCTAGTGCCGCAAATTGCCGTAGACACGCATTGGCCGAACCGAACCGAACGTACGTCGTGCAGTTTATCGAAACACACTCAAATCATGGTGTATTGTCACCAAACGCCCTTCACATTGTGTGGTGGACCTTCCAATGTCCGTTTTGACTGGTCATGGGCCTAAAACGGAGTCACGTAGCAGAAGTTACGCACATTTTAGAGCGAAACCAAGTTTTTGCCGATACGCGAAAGCCGGGGGTATAAGGGGTATCTCGTCCGGACCGACCGTGCCGGATTTCCATGGAAATTTACGTGGGCCTTCTAAAATGTTATTTAGAAGGTTTTAAGCATATATTACATACAAAAAACCGATCTAGAGCCGCAAATTGCCGTAGACACGCATTGGCCGAACCGAACCGAACGTACGTCGTGCAGTTTATCGAAACACACTCAAATCATGGTGTATTGCCACCAAAATCCCTGCACATTGTGTGGTGGACCTTCCAAGGTCCGTTTTGACTGGTCATGGGCCTAAAACGGAGTCACGTAGCAGAAGTTACGAACATTTTAGCGCGAAACCCAGTTTTTGCCGATACGCGAAAGGCGGGGGTATAGGGGTTTCTCGTCCGGACCGACCATGCCGGTTTTCCATGGAAATTTACGTGGGCCTTCTACAATGTTATTTAGAAGGTTTTAAGCATATATTACTTACAAAAAAACGATCTAGAGCCGCAAATTGCCGAAGACACGCATTGGCCAAACCGAACCGAACGTACGTCGTGCAGTTTATCGAAACACACTCAACTCATGGTGTATTGCCACCAAACGCCCTTCACATTGTGTGCTGGACCTTCCAAGGTCCGTTTTGACTGGTCATGGGCCTAAAACGGAGTCACGTAGCAGAATTTACGCACATTTTAGCGCGAAACCTAGTTTTTGCCGATACGCGAAAGGCGGGGGGTATAGGGTGTTTCTCGTCCGGACCGACCGTGCCGTATTTCCATTGAAATTTACGTGGGCCTTCTACAATGTTATTTAGAAGGTTTTAAACATATATTACTTACAAAAAAAAGATCTAGATCCACAAATTGCCGTGGACACGCATTGGCCGAACCGAACCGAACGTACGTCGTGCAGTTTATCGAAACGCACTCAAATCATGGTGTATTGACACCAAACGCCCTGCACATTGTGTGCTAGACCTTCGAAGGTCCGTTTTGACTGGTCATGGGCCTAAAACGGAGTCACGTAGCAGAAGTTACGCACATTTTAGCGCGAAACCCAGTTTTTGCCGATACGCGAAAGGCGGGGGTATAGGGGGTGTCTCGTCCGGACCGACCGTGCCGGATTTCCATGGAAGTTTACGTGGGCCTTATACAATGTTATTTAGAAGGTTTTAAGCATATATTACATACAAAAAATCGATCTAGAGCCGCAAATTGCCGTAGACACGCATTGGCCGAACCGAACGTACGTCGTGCAGTTTATCGAAACACACTCAAATCATGGTGTATTGCCACCAAATGCCCTACACATTGTGTGGTGGACCGTCCAAGGTCCGTTTTGACTGGTCATGGGCCTAAAACGGAGTCACGTAGCACAAGTTACGCACATTTTTGCGCGAAACCCAGTTTTTGCCGATATGCGAAAGGCGGGGGTATAGCGGGTTTCTCGTTCGGACCGACCGTGTCGGATTTCCATAGAAATTTACGTGGGCCTTCTACAATTTTATATATAAGGTTTTAAGCATATATTACTTACAAAGAACCGAACTAGAGCCGCAAATTGCCGTAGACATTCATTGGCCGAACCGAACCGAACGTACGTCGTGCAGTTTATCGAAACACACTCAAATCATGGTGTATTGCCACCAAACGCCCTGCACATTGTGTGGGGGACCTTCCAAGCTCCGTTTTGACTGGTCATGGGCCTAAAACGGAGTCACGTAGCACAAGTTACGCACATTTTAGCTCGAAACCCAGTTTTTGCCGATACGCGAAAGGCGGGAGTATAGGGGGTTTCTCGTCCGGACCGACCGTGCCGGATTACCATGGAAAATTACGTGGGCCTTCTACAATGTTATTTCGAAGGTTTTAAGCATATATTACTTACAAAAAACCGAACTAGAGCCCCAAATTGCCGTAGACACGCATTGGCCGAACCGAACCGAACCGAACGTATGTCGTGCAGTTTATCGAAACACACTCAAATCATGGTGTATTGCCACCAAACGCCCTACACATTGTGTGGTGGACCTTCCAAGGTCCGTTTTGACTGGTCATGGGCCTAAAACGGAGTCACGTAGCAGAAGTTACGCACATTTTAGCTCGAAACCCAGTTTTTACCGATACGCGAAAGGCGGGGGTATAGGGGGTTTCTCGTCCGGACCGACCGTGCCGGATTTCCTTGGAAATTTACGTGAGCCTTCTACAATGTGATTTATAAGGTTTTAAGCATATATTAGTTACAAAAAAACGATCTAGAGCCGCAAATTGCCGAAGACACGCATTGGCCGAACCGAACCGAACGTACGTCGTGCAGTTTATCGAAACACACTCAAATCATGGTGTATTGCCACCAAACGCCCTGCACATTGTGTGGTGGACCTTCCAAGCTCCGTTTTGATTGGTCATGGGCCTAAAACGGAGTCACGTAGCAGAATTTACGCACATTTTAGCGCGAAACCTAGTTTTTGCCGATACGCGAAAGGTGGGGGTATAGGGGGTTTCTCGTCCGGACCGACCGTGCCGTATTTCCATGGAAATTTACGTGGGCCTTCTAAAATGTTATTTAGAAGGTTTTAAACATATATTATTTACAAAAAAACGATCTAGAGCCGCAAATTGCCGTAGACACGCATTGGCCGAACCGAACCGAACGTACATCGTGCAGTTTATCGAAACACACTCAAATCATGGTGTATTGCCACCAAATTCCCTGCACATTGTGTACTGGACCTTCGAAGGTCCATTTTGACTGGTCATGGGCCTAAAACGGAGTCACGTAGCAGAAGTTACGCACATTTTAGCGCGAAACCCAGTTTTTGCCGATTCGCGAAATGCGGGGGTATAGGGGGGTTTCTCGTCCGGACCGACCGTGCCGGATTTCCATGGAAATTTACGTGGGCCTTCTACAATGTTATTTAGAAGGTTTTTAGCATATATTACTTACAAAAAACCGATCTAGAGCCGCAAATTGCCGTAGATACGCATTGGCCGAACCGAACGTACGTCGTGCAGTTTATCGAAACACACTCAAATCATGGTGTATTGCCACCAAACGCCCTACACATTGTGTGGGGGACCTTCCAAGCTCCGTTTTGACTGGTCATGAGCCTAAAACGGAGTCACGTAGCAGAAGTTACGCACATTTTATCTCGAAACCCAGTTTTTGCCGATACGCGAAAGGCGGGGGTATAGGGGGTTTCTCGTCCGGACCGACCGTGCCGGATTACCATGGAAATTTACGTGGGCCTTCTACAATGTTATTTAGAAGGTTTTAAGCATATATTACTTACAAAAAACCGAACTAGAGACGCAAATTGCCGTAGACACGCATTGGCCGAACCGAACCGAACGTACGTCGTGCAGTTTATCGAAACACACTCAAATCATGGTGTATTGCCACCAAACGCCCTGCACATTGTGTGGTGGACCTTCCAAGGTCCGTTTTGACTGGTCATGGGCCTAAAACGGAGTCACGTAGCAGAAGTTACGCACATTTTAGCGCGAAACCCAGTTTTTGCCGATATGCGAAAGGCGGGGTATAGGGGGTTTCTCGACCGGACCGACCATGCCGGATTTCCATGGAAATTTACGTGGGCCTTATACAATGTTATTTAGAAGGTTTTAAGCATATATTACTTACAAAAAACCGATCTAGAGCCGTAAATTGCCGTAGACACGCATTGGCCCAACCGAACGTAAGTCGTGCAGTTTATCGAAACACACTCAAATAATGGTGTATTGCCACCAAACGCCCTACACATTGTGTGGTGGACCTTCCAAAGTCCGTTTTGACTGGTCATGGGCCTAAAACGGAGTCACGAAGCAGTAGTTACGCACATTTTACCACGAAACCCAGTTTTTGCCGATACGCGAAAGGCGGGGGTATAGGGGGTTTCTCGTCCGGACCGACCGTGCCGGATCTCCATGGAAATTTACATGGGACTTCTACAATGTTATTTAGAAGGTTTTAAGGATATATTACATACAAAAAACCGATCTAGAGCCGCAAATTGCCGTAGACACGCATTGGCCGAACCGAACCGAACGTACGTCGTGCAGTTTATCGAAACAAACTCAAATTATGGTGTATTGCCACCAAACTCCCTGCACATTGTGTGGTGTACCTTCCAAGGTCCGTTTTGACTGGTCATGGGCCTAAAATGGAGTCACGTAGAAGAAGTTACGCATATTTTAGCGCGTAACCCAGTTTTTGCCGATACGCGAAAGGCGGGGGTATAGGGGGTTTCTCGTCCGGACCGACCGTGCCGGATTTCCATGGAAATTTACGTGGGCCTTCTACAATGTTATTTAGAAGGTTTTAAGCATATATTACTTACAAAAAAACGATCAAGAGCCGCAAATTGCCGAAGACACGCATTGGCCGAACCGAACCGAACGTACGTCGTGCAGTTTATCGAAACACACTCAACTCATGGTGTATTGCCACCAAACGCCCTGCACATTGTGTGGTGGACCTTCCAAGGTCCGTTTTGACTGGTGATGGGCCTAAAACGGAGTCACGTAGCAGAAGTTACGCACATTTTAGGGCGAAACCCAATTTTTGCCGATATGCGAAAGGCGGGGTATAGGGGGTTTCTCGTCCGGACCGACCATGCCGGATTTCCATGGAAATTTACGTGGGCCTTCTACAATGTTATTTAGAAGAATTTAAGCATATATTACTTACAAAAAACCGATCTAGAGCCGTAAATTGCCGTAGACACGCATTGGCCCAATCGAACGTAAGTCGTGCAGTTTATCGAAACACACTCAACTCATGGTGTATTGCCACCAAACGCCCTACACATTGTGTGGTGGACCTTCCAACGTCCGTTTTGACTGGTCATGGGCCTAAAACGGAGTCACGAAGCAGTAGTTACGCACATTTTACCACGAAACCCAGTTTTTGCCGATACGCGAAAGGCGGGGGTATAGGGGGTTTCTCGTCCGGACCGACCGTGCCAGATTTCCATGGAAATTTACATGGGCCTTCTACAATGTTATTTAGAAGGTTTTAAGGATATATTACATACAAAAAACCGATCTAGAGCCTCAAATTGCCGTAGACACGCATTGGCCGAACCGAACCGAACGTACGTCGTGCAGTTTATCGAAACAAACTCAAATTATGGTGTATTGCCACCAAACTCCCTGCACATTGTGTGGTGTAACTTCCAAGGTCCGTTTTGACTGGTCATGGGCCTAAAACGGAGTCAAGTAGAAGAAGTTACGCATATTTTAGCGCGTAACCCAGTTTTTGCCGATACGCGAAAGGCGGGGGTATAGGGGGTTTCTCGTCCGGACCGACCGTGCCGGATTTCCATGGAGATTTACGTGGGCCTTCTACAATGTTATTTAGAAGGTTTTAAGCATATATTACTTACAAAAAAACGATCAAGAGCCGCAAATTGCCGAAGACACGCATTGGCCGAACCGAACCGAACGTACGTCGTGCAGTTTATCGAAACACACTCAACTCATGGTGTATTGCCACCAAACGCCCTGCACATTCTGTGGTGGACCTTCCAAGGTCCGTTTTGACTGGTCATGGGCCTAAAACGGAGTCACGTAGCAGAAGTTACGCACATTTTAGCGCGAAACCCAGTTTTTGCCGATATGCGAAAGGCGGGGTATAGGGGGTTTCTCGTCCGGACCGACCATGCCGGATTTCCATGGAAATTTACGTGGGCCTTCTACAATGTTATTTAGAAGGTTTTAAGCATATATTACTTACAAAAAACCGATCTAGAGCCGTAAATTGCCGTAGACACGCATTGGCCCAACCGAACGTACGTCGTGCAGTTTATCGAAACACACTCAAATCATGGTGTATTGCCACCAAACGCCCTACACATTGTGTGGTGGACCTTCCAAAGTCCGTTTTGACTGGTCATGGGCCTAAAACGGAGTCACGAAGCAGTAGTTACGCACATTTTACCACGAAACCCAGTTTTTGCCGATACGCGAAAGGCGGGGGTATAGGGGGTTTCTCGTCCGGACCGACCGTGCCGGATTTCCATGGAAATTTACATGGGCCTTCTACAATGTTATTTAGAAGGTTTTAAGGATATATTACATACAAAAAACCGATCTAGAGCCGCAAATTTCCGTAGACACGCATTGGCCGAACCGAACCGAACGTACGTCGTGTAGTTTATCGAAACAAACTCAAATCATGGTGTATTGCCACCAAACTCCCTGCACATTGTGTGGTGTACCTTCCAAGGTCCGTTTTGACTGGTCATGGGCCTAAAACGGAGTCACGTAGAAGAAGTTACGCATATTTTAGCGCGTAACCCAGTTTTTGCCGATACGCGAAAGGCGGGGGTATAGGGGGTTTCTCGTCCGGACCGACCGTGCCGGATTTCCATGGAAATTTACGTGGGCCTTCTACAATGTTATTTAGAAGGTTTTAAGCATATATTACTTACAAAAAAACGATCAAGAGCCGCAAATTGCCGAAGACACGCATTGGCCGAACCGAACCGAACGTACGTCGTGCAGTTTATCGAAACACACTCAACTCATGGTGTATTGCCACCAAACCCCCTGCACATTGTGTGTCGGACCTTCCAAGGTCCGTTTTGACAGGTTATGGGCCTAAAACAGAGTCACGTTGCAGAATTTACGCACATTTTAGCGCGAAACCTAGTTTTTGCCGATACGCGAAAGGCGGGGGTATAGGGGGTTTCTCGTCCGGACCGACCGTGCCGTATTTCCATAGAAATTTACGTGGGCCTTCTACAATGTTATTTAGAAGGTTTTAAACATATATTACTTAAAAAAAACGATCTAGAGCCGCAAATTGCCGTAGACACGCATTGGCCGAACCGAACCGAACCGAACGTACGTCGTGCAGTTTATCGAAACACACTCAAATCATGGTGTATTGCCACCAAACACCCTGAACATTGTGTGGTGGACCTTCCAAGGTCTGTTTTGACTGGTCATGGGCCTAAAACGGAGTCACGTAGCAGAAGTTACGCACATTTTAGCGCGAAACCCAGTTTTTGCCGATACGCGAAAGGCGGGGTATAGGGGGTTTCTCGTCCGGACCGACCGTGCCGAATTTCCATGGAAATTTACGTGGGCCTTCTACAATGTTATTTAGAAGGTTTTAAGCATATATTACTTACAACAAACTGATCTAGAGCCGCAAATTGCCGTAGACAAGCATTGGCCGAACCGAACCGAACGTACGTCGTGCAGTTTATCGAAACACACTAAAATCATGGTGTATTTCCACCAAACACCCTGCACATTGTGTGGTGGACCTTCCAAGTTCCATTTTGACTGGTCATGGGGCTAAAACGGAGTCACGTAGCACAAGTTACGCACATTTTAACGCGAAACCTAGTTTTTACCGATACGCGAAAGGCGGGGGTATAAGGGGTTTCTCGTCAGGACCGACCGTGCCGTATTTCCCTGGAAATTTACGTGGGTCTTCTACAATGTTATTTAGAAGGTTTTAAGCATATATTACTTAAAAAAAACCGATCTAGAGCCGCAAATTTACGTAGACACGCATTGGTCGAACCGAACCGAACTTACGTCGTGCAGTTTATCGAAACACACTCAAATCATGGTGTATTGCCACCAAACGCCCTGCACATTGTGTGGTGGACCTTCCAAGGTCCGTTTTGACTGGTCATGGGCCTAAAACGGATTCACGTAGCAGAAGTTACGCACATTTTAGCGCGAAACCAAGTTTTTGCCGATACGCGAAAGGCGGGGGTATAGGGGGATTCTCCTCCGGACCGACCGTGCTGTATTTCCCTGGAAATTTACGTGGGTCTTCTACAATGTTATTTAGAAGGTTTTAAGAATATATTACTTACAAAAAACTGATCTAGAGCCGCAAATTGCCGTAGACACGCATTGGTCGAACCGAACCAAATGTACGTCGTGCAGTTTATCAAAACACACTCAAATCATGGTGTATTGCCACCAAACGCCTTGCACATTGTGTGGTGGACCTTCCAAGGTCCGTTTTGACTGGTCATGGGCCAAAAACGGAGTCACATAGCAGAAGTTACGCACATTTTAGCGCGAAACCAAGTTTTTGTCGATACGCGAAATGCGGGGGTATAGGGGGTTTCTCGTCCGGACCGACCGTGCCGTATTTCCATGGAAATTTACGTGGGCCTTCTACAATGTTGTTTATAAGGTTTTAAGCATATATTGCTTTCAAAAAACCGATCTAGAGCCGCAAATTGCCGTAGACACGCATTGGCCGAACCGAACCGAACGTACGTCGTGCAGTTTATCGAAACACACTCAACTCATGGTGTATTGCCACTAAACGCCCTGCATATTGTGTGGTGGACCTTCCAAGGTCCGTTTTGACTGGTCATGGGCCTAAAACGGAGTCACGTAGCAGAAGTTACGCACATTTTAGCGTGAAACCCAATTTTTGTCGATACGCGAAAGGCGGGGGTATAGGGGGTTTCTCGTCCGGACCGACCGTGCCGGATTTCCATGGAAATTTACGTGGGCCTTCTACAATGTTATTTAGAATGTTTTAAGCATATATTAATTACAAAAAACCGATCTAGAGCCGCCAATTGCCGTAGACACGCATTGGACGAACGGAACGTACGTCGTGCAGTTTATCGAAACACACTCAAATCATGGTGTATTGCCACCAAACACCCTGCACATTGTGTGGTGGACCTTCCAAGGTCCGTTTTGACTGGTCATGGGCCTAAAACGGAGTCACGTAGCAGAAGTTACGCACATTTTAGCGCGAAACCCAGTTTTTGCCGATACGCGAAAGGCGGGGTATAGGGGGTTTCTCGTCCGGACCGACCGTGCCGAATTTCCATGGAAATTTACGTGGGACTTCTACAATGTTATTTAGAAGGTTTTAAGCATATATTACTTACAACAAACTGATCTAGAGCCGCAAATTGCCGTAGACAAGCATTGGCCGAACCGAACCGAACGTACGTCGTGCAGTTTATCGAAACACACTAAAATCATGGTGTATTTCCACCAAACACCCTGCACATTGTGTGGTGGACCTTCCAAGTTCCATTTTGACTGGTCATGGGGCTAAAACGGAGTCACGTAGCACAAGTTACGCACATTTTAACGCGAAACCTAGTTTTTACCGATACGCGAAAGGCGGGGGTAAAAGGGGTTTCTCGTCCGGACCGACCGTGCCGTATTTCCCTGGAAATTTACGTGGGTCTTCTACAATGTTATTTAGAAGGTTTTAAGCATATATTACTTAAAAAAAACCGATCTAGAGCCGCAAATTTACGTAGACACGCATTGGTCGAACCGAACCGAACTTACGTCGTGCAGTTTATCGAAACACACTCAAATCATGGTGTATTGCCACCAAACGCCGTGCACATTGTGTGGTGGACCTTCCAAGGTCCGTTTTGACTGGTCATGGGCCTAAAACGGATTCACGTAGCAGAAGTTACGCACATTTTAGCGCGAAACCAAGTTTTTGCCGATACGCGAAAGGCGGGGGTATAGGGGGATTCTCCTCCGGACCGACCGTGCTGTATTTCCCTGGAAATTTACGTGGGTCTTCTACAATGTTATTTAGAAGGTTTTAAGAATATATTACTTACAAAAAAATGATCTAGAGCCGCCAATTGCCGTAGACACGCATTGGACGAACCGAACCGAACGTACGTCGTGCAGTTTATCGAAACACACTCAAGTCATGGTGTATTGCCACAAAACGCCCTGCACATTGTGTGGTGGACCTTCCAAGGTCCGTTTTGACTGGTCATGGGCCTAAAACAGAGTCACGTAGTAGAAGTTACGCACATTTTAGCGCGAAATCCTGTTTTTGTCGATACGCGATTGGCGGGGGTATAGGAGGTTTCTCGTCCGGACCAACCGTGCCCGATTTCCATGGAAATTTACGTGGGCCTTCTACAATGTTATTTAGAAAGTTTTAAGCATATATTACTTACAAAAAACAGATCTAGAGTCGCAAATTTCCGTAGACACGCATTGGTCGAACCGAACCAAACTTACGTCGTGCAGTTTATCGAAACACACTCAAATCATGGTGTATTGCCACCAAACGCCCTGCACATTGTGTGGTGGACCTTCCAAGGTCCGTTTTGACTGGTCATGGGCCTAAAACGGAGTCACGTACCAGAAGTTACGCACATTTTAGCGTGAAACACAGTTTTTGCCGATACGTGAAACGCGGGGGTATAGGGGGTTTCTCGTCCGGACCGACCATGCCGGATTTCCATGGAAATTTACGTGGGCCTTCTACAATGTTATTTAGAAGGTTTTAAACATATATTAATTACAAAAAACCGATCTAGAGCCGCCAATTGCCGTAGACACGGGTCGAAACGAACCAAACGTACGTCGTGCAGTTTATCGAAACACACTCAAATCATGGTGTATTGCCACCAAACGCCCTGCACATTGTGTGGTGGACCTTCCAAGGTCCGTTTTGACTGGTCATGGGCCTAAAACGAGTCACGTAGCAGAAGTTACGCACATTTTAGTGCGAAACCCAGTTTTTGCCGATACGCGAAAGGCGGGGGTATAGATGGTTTCTCGTCCGGGCCGACCGTGCCGGATTTCCATGGAAATTTACGTGGGACTTCTACAATGTTATTTAGAAGGTTTTAAGCATATATTGCTTTCAAAAAACCGATCTAGAGCCGCAAATTGCCGTAGACACGCATTGGCTGAACCGAACAGAACGTACGTCGTGCAGTTTATCGAAAGACACTCAAATCATGGTGTATTGCCACCAAACGCCCTGCACATTGTGTGGTGGACCTTCCAATGTCCGTTTTGACTGGTCATGGGCCTAAAACGGAATCACGTAGCAAAAGTTACGCACATTTTAGCTCGAAACCCAGTTTTTGCCGATACGCGAAAGACGGGGGGGTAGGGGGTTTGGCGTCCGGACCGACCGTGCCGGATTTCCATGGAAATTTATGTGGGCCTTCTACATTGTTATTTAGAAGGTTTTAAGCATATATTACTTACAAAAAACCGATCTAGAGCCGCAAATTGCCGTAGACACGCATTGGTCGAACCGAACCGAATGTACGTCGTGCAGTTTATCGAAACACACTCAAATCATGGTTTATTGCCACCAAACGCCCTGCACATTGTGTGGTGGACCTTCTAAGGTCCGTTTTGACTGGTCATGGGCCTAAAACGGAGTCACGTAGCAGAAGTTACGCACATTTTAGCGTGAAACCCAGTTTTTGCAGATACGCGAAATGCGGGGGTATAGGGGGTTTCTCGTCCGGACCGACCGTGCCGGATTTCCATGGAAATTTACGTGGGCCTTCTACAATGTTATTTAGAAGGTTTTAATCATATATTACTTACAAAAAACCGATCTAGAGCCGCAAATTGTCGTAGACACGCATTGGTCGAACCGAACCGAACGTACGTCGTGCAGTTTATCGAAACACACTCAAATCATGGTGTATTGCCACCAAACGCCCTGCACATTGTGTGGTGGACCTTACAATTTCCGTTTTGACTGGTCATGGGCCTAAAACGGAGTCACGTACAGAAGTTACGAACATTTTAGCGTGAAACCCAGTTTTTGCCGATACGCGAAAGGCGGGGGTATAGGGGGTTTCTCGTCCGGACCGACCGTGCCGGATTTCCATGGAAATTTACGTGGGCCTTCTACAATGTTATTTAGAAGGTTTTAAGCATATATTGCTTTCAAAAAACCGATCTAGAGCCGCAAATTGCCGTAGACACGCATTGGTCGAACCGAACCGAACCGAACGTACGTCGTGCAGTTTATCGAAACACACTCAAATCATGGTGTATTGCCACCAAACGCCCTGCACATTGTGTGGTGGACCTTCCAATGTCCGTTTTGACTGGTCATGGGCCTAAAACGGAGTCACGTAGCAGAAGTTACGCACATTTTAGCGCGAAATCCAATTTTTGCCGATACGCGAAAGGCGGGGGTATAGGGGGTTTCTCGTCCGGACCGACCATGCCGGATTTCCATGGAAATTTACGTGGGCCTTCTACAATGTTATTTAGAAGGTTTTAAGCATATATTACTTACAAAAAACCGATCTAGAGTCGCAAATTGCCGTAGACACGCATTGGTCGAACCGAACCAAACGTACGTCGTGCAGTTTATCGAAACACACTCAAATCATGGTGTATTGCCACCAAACGCCCTGCACATTGTGTGGTGGACCTTCCAAGGTCCGTTTTGACTGGTCATGGGCCTAAAACGGAGTCACGTAGCAGAAGTTACGCTCATTTTAGCGTAAAACCCAGTTTTTGCCGATACGCGAAAGGCCTGGGTATAGGGGTTTTCTCGTCCGGACCGACCGTGCCGTATTTCCATGGAAATTTACGTGGGCCTTCTAAAATGTTATTTATAAGGTTTTAAGCATATATTGCTTTCAAAAAACCGATCTAGAGCCGCAAATTGCAGTAGACACGCATTGGTCGAAGCGAACCGAACGTACGTCGTGCAGTTTATCGAAACACACTCAAATCATGGTGTATTGCCACCAAACGCCCTGCACATTGTGTGGTGGACCTTCCAAGGTCCGTTTTGACTGGTCATGGGCCTAAAACAAGTCACATAGCAGAACTTACGCACATTTTAGCGCGAAACCCAGTTTTTGCCGATACGCGAAAGGCGAGGTATAGATGGTTTCTCGTCCGGACCGACCGTGTCGGATTTCCATGGAAATTTACGTGGGCCTTCTACAATGTTATTTAGATGGTTTTAAGCATATATTGCTTTCAAAAAACCGATCTAGAGCCGCAAATTGCCGTAGACACGCATTGGTCGAACCGAACCGAACGTACGTCGTGCAGTTTATCGAAACACACTCAAATCATGGTGTATTGCCACCAAACTCCATTCACATTGTGTGGAAGACCTTCCAATTTCCGTTTTGACTGGTCATGGGCCTAAAACGGAGTCACGTAGCAGAAGTTACGCACATTTTAGTGTGAAACCCAGTTTTTGCCGATACGCGAAAGGCGGGGATATAGGGGGTTTCTCGTCCGGACCGACCGTGCCGGATTTCCATGGAAATTTACGTGGTCCTTCTACAATGTTATTTAGAAGGTTTAAGCATATATTGGTTTCAAAAAACCGATCTAGAGCCGCAAATTGCCGTAGACACGCATTGGTCGAACCGAACCGAACGTACGTTGTGCAGTTTATCGAAACACACTCAAATCATGGTGTATTGCCACCAAACTCCCTGCACATTGTGTGGTGGACCTTCCAATTTCCGTTTTGACTGGTCATGGGCCTAAAACGGAGTCACGTAGCAGAAGTTACGCACATTTTAGTGTGAAACCCAGTTTTTGCCGATAAGCGAAAGGCGGGGATATAGGGGGTTTCTCGTCCGGACCGACCGTGCCGGATTTCCATGGAAATTTACGTGGGCCTTCTACAATGTTATTTAAAAGGTTTTAAGCATATATTACTTACAAAAAACTGATCTAGAGCCGCAAATTGCCGTAGACACGCATTGGTCGAACCGAACCGAACGTACGTCATGCAGTTTATCGAAACACACTCAAATCATGGTGTATTGCCACCAAACGCCCTGCACATTGTTTGGTGGACCTTCCAATGTCCGTTTTGACTGGTCATGGGCCTAAAACGGAATCACGTAGCAGAAGTTACGCACATTTTAGCGCGAAACCCAGTTTTTGCCGATACGCGAAAGGCGGGGGTATAGGGGGTTTCTCGTCTGGACCGACCGTGCCGGATTTCCATGGAAATTTACGTGGGCCTTCTACAATGTTATTTAGAAGGTTTTAAGCATATATTACTTACAAAAAACCGATCTAGAGCAGCAAATTGCCGTAGACACGCATTGGTCGAACCGAACCGAACGTACGTCATGCAGTTTATCGAAACACACTCAAATCATGGTGTATTTCCACCAAACTCCCTGCACATTGTATGGGGGACCTTCCAATTTCCGTTTTGACTGGTCATGGGCCTAAAACGGAGTCACGCAGCAGAAGTTACGCACATTTTAGCGTGAAACCCAGTTTTTGCCGATACGCGAAAGGCGGGGGTATAGGGGGTTTCTCGTCCGTATCGACCGTGCCGTATTTCCATCGAAATTTACGTGGCCCTTATACAATGTTATTTAGAAGGTTTTAAGCATATATTGCTTTCAAAAAACCGATCTAGAGCCGCAAATTGCCGTAGACACGCATTGGCCGAACCGAACCGAACGTACGTCGTGCAGTTTATCGAAACACACTCAAATCATGGTGTATTTCCACCAAACGCCCTGCACATTGTGTGGTGGACCTTCCAATGTCCGTTTTGACTGGTCATGTTCCTAAAACGGAATTACGTAGCAGAAGTTACGCACATTTTAGCACGAAACCCAGTTTTTGCCGATACGCGAAAGGCCGGGGGGGTATAGGGGGTTTCTCGTCTGGACCGACCGTGCCGGATTTCCTTGGAAATTTATGTGGGCCTTCTACAATGTTATTTAGAAGGTTTTAAGCATATATTACTTACAAAAAACTGATCTAGAGCCGCAAGTTGCCGTAGACAAGCATTGGCCGAACCGAACCGAACGTACGTAGTGCAGTTTATCAAAACACACTCAAATCATGGTGTATTGCCACCAAACGCCCTGCACATTGTGTGGTGGACCTTCCAAGGTCCGTTTTGACTGGTCATGGGCCTAAAACGGAGTCACGTAGCAGAAGTTACGCACATTTTAGCGCGAAACCCAGTTTTTGTCGATACGCGAAAGTCGGGGGTATAGGGGGTTTCTCGTCCGGACCGACCGTGCCGGATTTCCATGGAAATTTACGTGGGCCTTCTACAATGTTATTTAGAAGAGTTTAAGCATATATTACTTACAAAAAACCGATCTAGAGCCGCAAATTGCCGTAGACACGCATTGGTTGAACCGAACCGAACGTACGTCGTGCAATTTATCGAAACACACTCAAATCATGGTGTATTGCCACCAAACGCCCTTACATTGTGTGGTGGACCTTCCAAGGTCCGTTTTGACTAGTCATGGGCCTAAAACGGTTTTGGGAACTGAAGAAATGCTAAGTATGGTTAATGCTGCTAGCTCAACAATTAGTACTTCTGAGTTAATGCTGCTAGTTGAAGTTAATGCTACTAGAACATGATTAATGCTGCTCTTCAAGATTAGTACTGCTGGAGTTACTACTGCTAAGAGATTAATACTGCTGATCTTGACTAGTGCTGCTTATGAGATGGAGATCCGAATTACAAGAATGACAGCTGGATAGACTGAAGATATTCATGGAAGATATTCTGAAGATATTTTATTAGTTGTAATTATCTTTTATTCAGTATATATATAGAATTGATAGAATAGTTTCATTATGATTAGTTCTGAGTTTTTGTTTTAGAGAGAATCAACCTCAAGGCATAGTTCCTAATTCTAGAGAAGTAGAATTCGTCTTGAAAGAGCTTGTTCTTCAAGATTGAGATTGTGTGTGTAATCTTGTAACTTCAACCATTCAATACAAGTTTACAAGTTATTCGTCATAGTTACTGTTTGTTTACTGTGTTATTGAATATCAAAGTGTTATTAAAACTTCTTTGATATTGTTTCTGAGTATTTATAATTCTTGTTGAGAATTCGATCCTAACAAACGGATTCACGTAGCAGAAGTTACGCACATTTTAGCGTGAAACCCAGTTTTTGTCGATACGTGAAAGGCGGGGGTATAGGGGGTTTCTCGTCCGGACCGACCGCACCGTATTTCCATGGAAATTTACGTGGGACTTCTACAATGTTATTTATAAGGTTTTAAGCATATATTGCTTTCAAAAAACCGATCTAGAGCCGCAAATTGCAGTAGACACGCATTGGCCGAACCGAACCGAACGTACGTCGTGCAGATTATCGAAACACACTCAAATCATGGTGTATTGCCACCAAACGCCCTGCACATTGTGTGGTGGACCTTCCAAGGTCCGTTTTGACTGGTCATGGGCCTAAAACGGAGTCACGTAGCAGAAGTTACGCACATTTTAGCGCGAAACCCAGTTTTTGCCAATACGCGAAAGGCGGGGGTATAGTGGGTTTCTCGTCCGGACCGACCGTGCCGAATTTCCATGGAAATTTACGTGGACCTTCTACAATGTTATTTAGAAGGTTTTAAGCATATATTACTTACAAAAAAACGATCTAGAGCCTCAAATTGTCGTAGACACGCATTGGTCGAACCGAACCGAACGTACGTCGTGCAGTTTATCGAAACACACTCAAATCATGGTGTATTGCCACCAAACGCCCTGCACATTGTGTGGTGGACCTTCCAATGTCCGTTTTTACTGGTCATGGGCCTAAAACGGAATCACGTAGTAGAAGTTACGCACATTTTAGCGCGAAACCCAGTTTTTGCCGATACGCGAAAGGCGGGGGGGTATAGGGGGTTTCTCGTCCGGACCGACCATGCCGGATTTCCATGGAAATTTACGTGGGCCTTCTACAATGTTATTTAGAAGGTTTTAAGCATATATTACTTACAAAAAACTAATCTAGAGTCGCAAATTGCCGTAGACACGCATTGGCCGAACCGAACGTACGTCGTGCAGTTTATCGAAACACACTCAAATCATGGTGTATTGCCACCAAACGCCCTGCACATTGTGTGGTGGACCTTCCAATGTCCGTTTTGACTGGTCATGAGCCTAAAACGGAATCACGTAGCAGAAGTTACGCACATTTTTGCGTGAAACCCAGTTTTTGCCGATACGCGAAAGGCGGGGGGGTATAGGGGGTTTCTCGTCCGGACCGACCGTGCCGGATTTCCATGGAAATTTACGTGGGCCTTATAAAATGTTATTTAGAACGTTTTAAGCATATATTACTTACAAAAAACCGATCTAGAGTCGCAAATTGCCGTAGACACAATTGGTCGAACCGAACCGAACGTACGTCATGCAGTTTATCGAAACACACTCAAATCATGGTGTATGGCCACCAAACTCCCTGCACATTATGTGGTGGACCTTCCAATTTCCGTTTTGACTGGTCATGGCCTAAAACGGAGTCACGTAGCAGAAGTTACGCACATTTTAGCATGAAACCCAGTTTTTGCCGATACGCGAAAGGCGGGGGTATAGGGGGTTTCTCGTCCGGACCGACCGTGTCGGATTTCCATGGAAATTTACGTGTGCCTTCTACAATGTTATTTAGAAGGTTTTAAGCATATATTACTTACAAAAAACTGATCTAGAGCCGCAAATTGCCATAGACACTTATTGGTCGAACCGAACCGAACGTACGTCGTGCAGTTTATCGAAACACACTCAAATCATGGTGTATTGCCACCAAACGCCCTGTACATTGTGTGGTGGACCTTCCAATGTCCGTTTTGACTGGTCATGGGCCTAAAACGAAATCACGTAGCAGAAGTTACGCACATTTTGGCGTGAAACCCAGTTTTTGCCGATACGCGAAAGGCGGGGGTATAGGGGGTTTCTCGTCCGGACCGACCGAGCCGGATTTCCATGGAAATTTACGTGGGCCTTCTACAATGGTATTTAGAAGGTTTTAAGCATATATTACTTACAAAAAACCGATCTAGAGCCGCAAATTGCCGTAGACACGCATTGGCCGAACCGAACCGAACGTACGTCATTAAGTTTATCGAAACACACTCAAATCATGGTGTATTTCCACCAAACTCCCTGCACATTGTGTGGTGGACCTTCCAATTTACGTTTTGACTGGTCATGGGCCTAAAACGGAGTCACGTAGCAGAAGTTACGCACATTTTAGCGTGAAACCCAGTTTTTCACGATACGCGAAAGGCGGGGGTATAGGGGGTTTCTCGTCCGGACCGACCGTGCCGTATTTCCATGGAAGATTACGTGGGCCTTCTACAATGTTATTTACAAGGTTTTAAGCATATATTGCTTTCAAAAAACCGATCTAGAGCCGCAAATTGCCGTAGACACGCATTGGCCGAACCGAACCGAACGTACGTCGTGCAGTTTATCGAAACACACTCAAATCATGGTGTATTGCCACCAAACGCCCTGTACATTGTGTGGTCGACCTTCCAATGTCCGTTTTGACTGGTCATGGGCCTAAAACGAAATCACGTAGCAGAAGTTACGCACATTTTGGCGTGAAACCCAGTTTTTGCCGATACGCGAAAGGCGGGGGTATAGGGGGTTTCTCGTCCGGACCGACCGAGCCGGATTTCCATGGAAATTTACGTGGGCCTTCTACAATGGTATTTAGAAGGTTTTAAGCATATATTACTTACAAAAAACCGATCTAGAGCCGCAAATTGCCGTAGACACGCATTGGTCGAACCGAACCGAACGTACGTCATTAAGTTTATCGAAACACACTCAAATCATGGTGTATTTCCACCAAACTCCCTGCACATTGTGTGGTGGACCTTCCAATTTACGTTTTGACTGGTCATGGGCCTAAAACGGAGTCACGTAGCAGAAGTTACGCACATTTTAGCGTGAAACCCAGTTTTTCACGATACGCGAAAGGCGGGGGTATAGGGGGTTTCTCGTCCGGACCGACCGTGCCGTATTTCCATGGAAGTTTACGTGGGCCTTCTACAATGTTATTTAGAAGGTTTTAAGCATATATTGCTTTCAAAAAACCGATCTAGAGCCTCAAATTGCCGTAGACACGCATTGGCCGAACCGAACCGAACGTACGTCGTGCAGTTTATCGAAACACACTCAAATCAGGGTGTATTGCCACCAAACGCCCTGCACATTGTGTGGTGGACCTTCCAATGTCCGTTTTGACTGGTCATGGGCCTAAAACGGAATCATGTAGCAGAAGTTACGCACATTTTAGCGCGAAACCCAGTTTTTGCCGATACACGAAAGGCGGGGGTATAGGGGGTTTCTCGTCCGGACCGACCGTGCCGGATTTCCATGGAAATTTACGTGGGCCTTCTACAATGTTATTTAGAAGGTTTTAAGCATATATTACTTACAAAAAACCGATCTAGAGCCGCAAATTTCCGTAGACACGCATTGGTTGAACCGAACCGAACGTACGTCGTGCAGTTTATCGAAACACACTCAAATCATGGTGTATTGCCACCAAACGCCCTGCACATTGTGTGGTGGACCTTCCGAGGTCCGTTTTGACTAGTCATGGGCCTAAAACGGAGTTACGTAGCAGAAGTTACGCACATTTTAGCTTGAAACCCAGTTTTTGCCGATACGCGAAAGGCGGGGGAATAGGGGGTTTCTCGTCCGGACCGACCGTGCCGTATTTCCATGGAAATTTACGTGGGCCTTCTACAATGTTATTTATAAGGTTTTAAGCATATATTACTTTCAAAAAACCGATCTAGAGCCGCAAATTGCAGTAGACACGCATTGGCCGAACCGAACCGAACGTACGTCGTGCAGTTTATCGAAACACACTCAAATCATGGTGTATTGCCACCGAACGCACTGCACATTGTGTGGTGGACCTTCCAAGGTCCGTTTTGACTGGTCATGGGCCTAAAACGGAGTCACGTAGCAGAAGTTACGCACATTTTAGCGCGAAACCCAGTTTTTGCCAATACGCGAAAGGCGGGGGTATAGGGGGTTTCTCGTCCGGACCGACCGTGCCGGATTTCCATGGAAATTTACGTGGGCCTTCTACAATGTTATTTAGAAGGTTTTAAGCATATATTACTTACAAAAAACCGATCTAGAGCCGCAAATTGCCGTAGACACGCATTGGTCGAACCGAACCGAACGTACGTCGTGCAGTTTATCGAGACAAACTCAAATCATGGTGTATTGCCACCAAACGCCCTGCACATTGTGTGGTGGACCTTCCAAGGTCCGTTTTTACTGGTCATGGGCCTAAAACGGAATCACGTAGTAGAAGTTACGCACATTTTAGCGCGAAACCCAGTTTTTCACGATACGCGAAAGGCGGGGGTATAGGGGGTTTCTCGTCCGGACCGACCGTGTCGGATTTCCATGGAAATTTACGTGTGCCTTCTACAATGTTATTTAGAAGGTTTTAAGCATAGATTACTTACAAAAAACTGATCTAGAGCCGCAAATTTCCGTAGACACTTATTGGTCGAACCGAACCGAACGTACGTCGTCCAGTTTATCGAAACACACTCAAATCATGGTGTATTGCCACCAAACGCCCTGTACATTGTGTGGTGGACCTTCCGAGGTCCGTTTTGACTAGTCATGGGCCTAAAACGGAGTTACGTAGCAGAAGTTACGCACATTTTAGCTTGAAACCCAGTTTTTGCCGATACGCGAAAGGCGGGGGAATAGGGGGTTTCTCGTCCGGACCGACCGTGCCGTATTTCCATGGAAATTTACGTGGGCCTTCTACAATGTTATTTATAAGGTTTTAAGCATATATTGCTTTCAAAAAACCGATCTAGAGCCGCAAATTGCAGTAGACACGCATTGGCCGAACCGAACCGAACGTACGTCGTGCAGTTTATCGAAACACACTCAAATCATGGTGTATTGCCACCGAACGCACTGCACATTGTGTGGTGGACCTTCCAAGGTCCGTTTTGACTGGTCATGGGCCTAAAACGGAGTCACGTAGCAGAAGTTACGCACATTTTAGCGCGAAACCCAGTTTTTGCCAATACGCGAAAGGCGGGGGTATAGGGGGTTTCTCGTCCGGACCGACCGTGCCGGATTTCCATGGAAATTTACGTGGGCCTTCTACAATGTTATTTAGAAGGTTTTAAGCATATATTACTTACAAAAAACCGATCTAGAGCCGCAAATTGCCGTAGACACGCATTGGTCGAACCGAACCGAACGTACGTCGTGCAGTTTATCGAGACAAACTCAAATCATGGTGTATTGCCACCAAACGCCCTGCACATTGTGTGGTGGACCTTCCAAGGTCCGTTTTTACTGGTCATGGGCCTAAAACGGAATCACGTAGTAGAAGTTACGCACATTTTAGCGCGAAACCCAGTTTTTCACGATACGCGAAAGGCGGGGGTATAGGGGGTTTCTCGTCCGGACCGACCGTGTCGGATTTCCATGGAAATTTACGTGTGCCTTCTACAATGTTATTTAGAAGGTTTTAAGCATATATTACTTACAAAAAACCGATCTAGAGCCGCAAATTTCCGTAGACACGCATTGGTTGAACCGAACCGAACGTACGTCGTGCAGTTTATCGAAACACACTCAAATCATGGTGTATTGCCACCAAACGCCCTGTACATTGTGTGGTCGACCTTCCAATGTCCGTTTTGACTGGTCATGGGCCTAAAACGAAATCACGTAGCAGAAGTTACGCACATTTTGGCGTGAAACCCAGTTTTTGCCGATACGCGAAAGGCGGGGGTATAGGGGGTTTCTCGTCCGGACCGACCGAGCCGGATTTCCATGGAAATTTACGTGGGCCTTCTACAATGGTATTTAGAAGGTTTTAAGCATATATTACTTACAAAAAACCGATCTAGAGCCGCAAATTGCCGTAGACACGCATTGGTCGAACCGAACCGAACGTACGTCATTAAGTTTATCGAAACACACTCAAATCATGGTGTATTTCCACCAAACTCCCTGCACATTGTGTGGTGGACCTTCCAATTTACGTTTTGACTGGTCATGGGCCTAAAACGGAGTCACGTAGCAGAAGTTACGCACATTTTAGCGTGAAACCCAGTTTTTCACGATACGCGAAAGGCGGGGGTATAGGGGGTTTCTCGTCCGGACCGACCGTGCCGTATTTCCATGGAAGTTTACGTGGGCCTTCTACAATGTTATTTAGAAGGTTTTAAGCATATATTGCTTTCAAAAAACCGATCTAGAGCCTCAAATTGCCGTAGACACGCATTGGCCGATCCGAACCGAACGTACGTCGTGCAGTTTATCGAAACACACTCAAATCAGGGTGTATTGCCACCAAACGCCCTGCACATTGTGTGGTGGACCTTCCAATGTCCGTTTTGACTGGTCATGGGCCTAAAACGGAATCATGTAGCAGAAGTTACGCACATTTTAGCGCGAAACCCAGTTTTTGCCGATACACGAAAGGCGGGGGTATAGGGGGTTTCTCGTCCGGACCGACCGTGCCGGATTTCCATGGAAATTTACGTGGGCCTTCTACAATGTTATTTAGAAGGTTTTAAGCATATATTACTTACAAAAAACCGATCTAGAGCCGCAAATTTCCGTAGACACGCATTGGTTGAACCGAACCGAACGTACGTCGTGCAGTTTATCGAAACACACTCAAATCATGGTGTATTGCCACCAAACGCCCTGCACATTGTGTGGTGGACCTTCCGAGGTCCGTTTTGACTAGTCATGGGCCTAAAACGGAGTTACGTAGCAGAAGTTACGCACATTTTAGCTTGAAACCCAGTTTTTGCCGATACGCGAAAGGCGGGGGAATAGGGGGTTTCTCGTCCGGACCGACCGTGCCGTATTTCCATGGAAATTTACGTGGGCCTTCTACAATGTTATTTATAAGGTTTTAAGCATATATTGCTTTCAAAAAACCGATCTAGAGCCGCAAATTGCAGTAGACACGCATTGGCCGAACCGAACCGAACGTACGTCGTGCAGTTTATCGAAACACACTCAAATCATGGTGTATTGCCACCGAACGCACTGCACATTGTGTGGTGGACCTTCCAAGGTCCGTTTTGACTGGTCATGGGCCTAAAACGGAGTCACGTAGCAGAAGTTACGCACATTTTAGCGCGAAACCCAGTTTTTGCCAATACGCGAAAGGCGGGGGTATAGGGGGTTTCTCGTCCGGACCGACCGTGCCGGATTTCCATGGAAATTTACGTGGGCCTTCTACAATGTTATTTAGAAGGTTTTAAGCATATATTACTTACAAAAAACCGATCTAGAGCCGCAAATTGCCGTAGACACGCATTGGTCGAACCGAACCGAACGTACGTCGTGCAGTTTATCGAGACAAACTCAAATCATGGTGTATTGCCACCAAACTCCCTGCACATTGTGTGGTGGACCTTCCAAGGTCCGTTTTTACTGGTCATGGGCCTAAAACGGAATCACGTAGTAGAAGTTACGCACATTTTAGCGCGAAACCCAGTTTTTCACGATACGCGAAAGGCGGGGGTATAGGGGGTTTCTCGTCCGGACCGACCGTGTCGGATTTCCATGGAAATTTACGTGTGCCTTCTACAATGTTATTTAGAAGGTTATAAGCATATATTACTTACAAAAAACTGATCTAGAGCCGCAAATTTCCGTAGACACTTATTGGTCGAACCGAACCGAACGTACGTCGTCCAGTTTATCGAAACACACTCAAATCATGGTGTATTGCCACCAAACGCCCTGTACATTGTGTGGTGGACCTTCCGAGGTCCGTTTTGACTAGTCATGGGCCTAAAACGGAGTTACGTAGCAGAAGTTACGCACATTTTAGCTTGAAACCCAGTTTTTGCCGATACGCGAAAGGCGGGGGAATAGGGGGTTTCTCGTCCGGACCGACCGTGCCGTATTTCCATGGAAATTTACGTGGGCCTTCTACAATGTTATTTATAAGGTTTTAAGCATATATTGCTTTCAAAAAACCGATCTAGAGCCGCAAATTGCAGTAGACACGCATTGGCCGAACCGAACCGAACGTACGTCGTGCAGTTTATCGAAACACACTCAAATCATGGTGTATTGCCACCGAACGCACTGCACATTGTGTGGTGGACCTTCCAAGGTCCGTTTTGACTGGTCATGGGCCTAAAACGGAGTCACGTAGCAGAAGTTACGCACATTTTAGCGCGAAACCCAGTTTTTGCCAATACGCGAAAGGCGGGGGTATAGGGGGTTTCTCGTCCGGACCGACCGTGCCGGATTTCCATGGAAATTTACGTGGGCCTTCTACAATGTTATTTAGAAGGTTTTAAGCATATATTACTTACAAAAAACCGATCTAGAGCCGCAAATTGCCGTAGACACGCATTGGTCGAACCGAACCGAACGTACGTCGTGCAGTTTATCGAGACAAACTCAAATCATGGTGTATTGCCACCAAACGCCCTGCACATTGTGTGGTGGACCTTCCAAGGTCCGTTTTTACTGGTCATGGGCCTAAAACGGAATCACGTAGTAGAAGTTACGCACATTTTAGCGCGAAACCCAGTTTTTCACGATACGCGAAAGGCGGGGGTATAGGGGGTTTCTCGTCCGGACCGACCGTGTCGGATTTCCATGGAAATTTACGTGTGCCTTCTACAATGTTATTTAGAAGGTTTTAAGCATATATTACTTACAAAAAACTGATCTAGAGCCGCAAATTGCCGTAGACACTTATTGGTCGAACCGAACCGAACGTACGTCGTCCAGTTTATCGAAACACACTCAAATCATGGTGTATTGCCACCAAACGCCCTGTACATTGTGTGGTGGACCTTCCAATGTCCGTTTTGACTGGTCATGGGCCTAAAACGAAATCACGTAGCAGAAGTTACGCACATTTTGGCGTGAAACCCAGTTTTTGCCGATACGCGAAAGGTGGGGGTATAGGGGGTTTCTCGTCCGGACCGACCGAGCCGGATTTCCATGGAAATTTACGTGGGCCTTCTACAATGGTATTTAGAAGGTTTTAAGCATATATTACTTACAAAAAACCGATCTAGAGCCGCAAATTGCCGTAGACACGCATTGGTCGAACCGAACCGAACGTACGTCATTCAGTTTATCGAAACACACTCAAATCATGGTGTATTGCCACCAAACTCCCTGCACATTGTGTGGTGGACCTTCCAATTTTCGTTTTGACTGGTCATGGGCCTAAAACGGAGTCACGTAGCAGAAGTTACGCACATTTTAGCGTGAAACCCAGTTTTTCACGATACGCGAAAGGCGGGGGTATAGGGGGTTTCTCGTCCGGACCGACCGTGCCGTATTTCCATGGAAATTTACGTGGGCCTTCTACAATGTTATTTAAAAGGTTTTAAGCATATATTGCTTTCAAAAAACCGATCTAGAGCCTCAAATTGCCGTAGACACGCATTGGCCGAACCGAACCGAACGTACGTCGTGCAGTTTATCGAAACACACTCAAATCAGGGTGTATTGCCACCAAACGCCCTGCACATTGTGTGGTGGACCTTCCAATGTCCGTTTTGACTGGTCATGGGCCTAAAACGGAATCATGTAGCAGAAGTTACGCACATTTTAGCGCGAAACCCAGTTTTTGCCGATACGCGAAAGGCGGGGGGTATAGGGGGTTTCTTGTCCGGACCGACCGTGCCGGATTTCCATGGAAATTTACGTGGGCCTTCTACAATGTTATTTAGAAGGTTTTAAGCATATATTACTTACAAAAAACCGATCTAGAGCCGCAAATTGCCGTAGACACGCATTGGTTGAACCGAACCGAACGTACGTCGTGCAGTTTATCGAAACACACTCAAATCATGGTGTATTGCCACCAAACGCCCTGCACATTGTGTGGTGGACCTTCCGAGGTCCGTTTTGACTAGTCATGGGCCTAAAACGGAGTCACGTAGCAGAAGTTACGCACATTTTAGCTTGAAACCCAGTTTTTGCCGATACGCGAAAGGCGGGGGAATAGGGGGTTTCTCGTCCGGACCGACCGTGCCGTATTTCCATGGAAATTTACGTGGGCCTTCTACAATGTTATTTATAAGGTTTTAAGCATATATTGCTTTCAAAAAACCGATCTAGAGCCGCAAATTGCAGTAGACACGCATTGGCCGAACCGAACCGAACGTACGTCGTGCAGTTTATCGAAACACACTCAAATCATGGTGTATTGCCACCGAACGCACTGCACATTGTGTGGTGGACCTTCCAAGGTCCGTTTTGACTGGTCATGGGCCTAAAACGGAGTCACGTAGCAGAAGTTACGCACATTTTAGCGCGAAACCCAGTTTTTGCCAATACGCGAAAGGCGGGGGTATAGGGGGTTTCTCGTCCGGACCGACCGTGCCGGATTTCCATGGAAATTTACGTGGTCCTTCTACAATGTTATTTAGAAGGTTTTAAGCATATATTACTTACAAAAAACCGATCTAGAGCCGCAAATTGTCGTAGACACGCATTGGTCGAACCGAACGTACGTCGTGCAGTTTATCGAAACACACTCAAATCATGGTGAATTTCCACCAAACGCCCTACACATTGTGTGGTGGACCTTTCAAGGTCCGTTTTGACTGGTCATGGGCCTAAAACGGAGTCACGTAGAAGAAGTTACGCACATTTTAGCGTGAAACCCAATTTTTGCCGATACGCGAAAGGCGGTGGTATAGGGGGTTTCTCGTCCGGACCGACCGTGCCAGATTTCCATGGAAATTTACGTGGACCTTCTACAATGTTATTTAGATGGTTTTAAGCATATATTAATTACAAAAAACCGATCTAGAGCCGCCAATTGCCTTAGACACGCATTGGCCGAACAGAACGTACGTCGTGCAGTTTATCGAAACACACTCAAATCATGGTGTATTACCACTAAACTCCCTACACATTGTGTGGTGGAACTTCCAAGGTCCGTTTTGACTGGTCATGGGCATAAAACGGAGTCACGTAGCAGAAGTTACGCACATTTTAGCGCGAAACCCAGTTATTGTCGATACGCGAAAGGCGGGGTATAGGGGGTTTCTCATCCGGACCGACCGTGCCGGATTTCCATGGAAATTTACGTGGGCCTTCTACAATGTTATTTAGAAGGTTTTAAGCATATATTACTTACAAAAAACCGATCTAGAGCCGCAAATTGCCGTAGACACGCATTGGTCGAACCGAACCGAACGTACGTCGTGCAGTTTATCAAAACACACTCAAATCATGGTGTATTGCCACCAAACGCCCTGATCAATGTGTGGTGGACCTTCCTAGGTCCGTTTTGACTGGTCATGGGCCTAAAACAGAGTAACGTAGCAGAAGTTACGCACATTTTAGCGTGAAACCCAGTTTTTGCCGATACGCGAAAGGCGGGGGTATAGGGGGTTTCTCGTCCGGACCGACCGTGCCGTATTTCCATGGAAATTTACGTGGGCCTTCTACAATGTTATTTATAAGGTTTTAAGCATATATTGCTTTCAAAAAACCGATCTAGAGCCGCAAATTGCAGTAGACACGCATTGGCCGAACCGAACCGAACGTACGTCATGCAGTTTATCGAAACACACTCAAATCATGGTGTATTGCCACCAAACGCCCTGCATATTGTGTGGTGGACCTTCCAAGGTCCGTTTTAACTGGTCATGGGCCTAAAACGGAGTCACGTAGCAGAAGTTACGCACATTTTAGCGCGAAACCCAGTTTTTGCCAATAAGCGAAAGGCGGGGGGGTATAGGGGTTTCTCGTCCGGACGGACCGTGCCGTATTTCGATGAAAATTTACCTGGGCCTTCTACAATGTTGTTTAGAAGGTTTTAAGTGTATATTGCTTTCAAAAAACCGATCTAGAGCCGCAAATTGCCGTAGACAAGCATTGGCCGAACCGAACCGAACGTACGTCGTGCAGTTTATCGAAACACACTCAAATCATGGTGTATTTCAACCAAACGCCCTGTACATTGTGTGGTGGACCTTCCGATGTCCGTTTTGACTGGTCATGGGCCTAAAACGTAATCACGTAGCAGAAGTTACGCATATTTTAGCGCGAAACCCAATTTTTGCCGATACGCGAAAGGCGGGGGTACAGGGGGTTTGTCGTCCGGGCCGACCTTGCCGTATTTCCATGGAAATTTACGTGGGCCTTCTACAATGTTGTTTAGAAGGTTTTAAACATATATTGCTTTCAAAAAACCGATCTAGAGCCGCAAATTGCCGTAGACACGCATTGGCCGAACCGAACCGAACGTACGTCGTGCAGTTTATCGAAACACACTCAAATCATGGTGTATTGCCACCAAACGCCCTGCATATTGTGTGGTGGACCTTCCAAGGTCCGTTTTAACTAGTCATGGGCCTAAAACGGAGTCACGTAGCAGAAGTTACGCACATTTCAGCGCGAAACCCAGTTTTTGCCGATACGCGAAAGGCGGGGGTATAGGGGGTTTCTCGTCCGGGCCGACCGTGCCGTATTTCCATGGAAATTTACGTGGGCCTTCTACAATGTTGTTTAGATGGTTTTAAACATATATTGCTTTCAAAAAACCGATCTAGAGCCGCAAATTGCCGTAGACACGCATTGGCCGAACCGAACCGAACGTACGTCGTGCAGTTTATCGAAACACACTCAAATCTTGGTGTATTGCCACCAAACGCCCTGCATATTGTGTGGTGGACCTTCCAAGGTCCGTTTTAACTGGTCATGGGCGTAGCAGAAGTTACGCACATTTCAGCGCGAAACCCAGTTTTTGCCGATATGCGAAAGGCGGGGGTATAGGGGGTTTCTCGTCCGGACGGACCGTGCCGTATTTCCATGGAAATTTACGTGGGCCTTCTACAATGTTATTTAGAAGGTTTTAAGTATATATTGCTTTCAAAAAACCGATCTAGAGCCGCAAATTGCCGTAGACACGCATTGGCCGAACCGAACCGAACGTACGTCATGCAGTTTATCGAAACACACTCAAATCATGGTGTATTGCCACCAAACGCCCTGCACATTGTGTGGTGAACCTTCCAAGGTCCGTTTTGACTGGTCATGGGCCTAAAACGGAGTCACGTAGCAGAAGTTACGCACATTTTAGCGCGAAACCTAGTTTTTGCCGATACGCGAAAGGCGGGGGTATAGGGGGTTTCTCGTCCAGACCGACCGTGCCGTATTTCCATGGAAATTTACGTGGGCCTTCTACAATGTTATTTAGAAGGTTTTAAGCATATATTTCTTTCAAAGAACCGATCTAGATCCGCAAATTGCCGTAGACACGCATTGGCCGAACAAAACGTACGTCGTGCAGTTTATCGAAACACACTCAAATCATGGTGTATTGCCACCAAACGCCTTGCACATTGTGTGGTGGACCTTCCAATGTCAGGTTTGACTGGTCATGGGCCTAAAACGGAATCACGTAGCAGAAGTTACGCACATTTTAGCGCGAAACCTAGTTTTTGCCGATACGCGAAAGGCGTGGGTATAGGGGGTTTCACGTCCGGACCGACCGTGCGTATTTCCATGAAAATTTACGTGGGCCTTCTACAATGTTGTTTATAAGGTTTTCAGCATATATTGCTTGCAAAAAACCAATCTAGAGCCGCAAATTGCCGTAGACACGCATTGGCCGAACCGAACCGAACGTACGTTGTGCAGTTTATCGAAACACACTCAAATCATGGTGTATTGCCACCAAACGCCCTGCACATTGTGTCGTGCACCTTCCAATGTCCGTTTTGACTGGTCATGGGCCTAAAACGGAATCACGTAGCAGAAGTTAAGCACATTTTAGCGCGAAACCCAGTTTTTGCCGATACGCGAAAGGCGGGAGTATAGGGGGTTTCTGGTCCGGACCGTCCGTGCCGGATTTCCATGGAAATTTATGTGGGCCTTCTACAATTTTATTTAGAAGGTTTTAAGCATATATTACTTACAAAAAACTGATCTAGAGCCGTAAATTCCGTAGACAAGCATTGGCCGAACCGAACCGAACGTACGTCGTGCAGTTTATCGAAACACACTCAAATCATGGTGTATTGCCACCAAACGCCCTGCATATTGTGTGGTGGACCTTCCAAGGTCCGTTTTAACTGGTCATGGGCCTAAAACGGAGTCACGTAGCAGAAGTTACGCACATTTTAGCGCGAAACCCAGTTTTTGCCAATAAGCGAAAGGCGGGGGGTATAGGGGTTTCTCGTCCGGACGGACCGTGCCGTATTTCGATGAAAATTTACCTGGGACTTCTACAATGTTGTTTAGAAGGTTTTAAGTGTATATTGCTTTCAAAAAACCGATCTAGAGCCGCAAATTGCCGTAGACAAGCATTGGTCGAACCGAACCGAACGTAAGTCGTGCAGTTTATCGAAACACACTCAAATCATGGTGTATTTCAACCAAACGCCCTGTACATTGTGTGGTGGACCTTCCGATGTCCGTTTTGACTGGTCATGGGCCTAAAACGTAATCACGTAGCAGAAGTTACGCATATTTTAGCGCGAAACCCAATTTTTGCCGATACGCGAAAGGCGGGGGTACAGGGGGTTTGTCGTCCAGGCCGACCTTGCCGTATTTCCATGGAAATTTACGTGGGCCTTCTACAATGTTGTTTAGAAGGTTTTAAACATATATTGCTTTCAAAAAACCGATCTAGAGCCGCAAATTGCCGTAGACACGCATTGGCCGAACCGAACCGAACGTACGTCGTGCAGTTTATCGAAACACACTCAAATCATGGTGTATTGCCACCAAACGCCCTGCATATTGTGTGGTGGACCTTCCAAGGTCCGTTTTAACTGGTCATGGGCCTAAAACGGAGTCACGTAGCAGAAGTTACGCACATTTCAGCGCGAAACCCAGTTTTTGCCGATACGCGAAAGGCGGGGGTATAGGGGGTTTCTCGTCCGGGCCGACCGTGCCGTATTTCCATGGAAATTTACGTGGGCCTTCTACAATGTTGTTTAGATGGTTTTAAACATATATTGCTTTCAAAAAACCGATCTAGAGCCGCAAATTGCCGTAGACACGCATTGGCCGAACCGAACCGAACGTACGTCGTGCAGTTTATCGAAACACACTCAAATCTTGGTGTATTGCCACCAAACGCCCTGCATATTGTGTGGTGGACCTTCCAAGGTCCGTTTTAACTGGTCATGGGCCTAAAACGGAGTCACGTAGCAGAAGTTACGCACATTTCAGCGCGAAACCCAGTTTTTGCCGATATGCGAAAGGCGGGGGTATAGGGGGTTTCTCGTCCGGACGGACCGTGCCGTATTTCCATGGAAATTTACGTGGGCCTTCTACAATGTTATTTAGAAGGTTTTAAGCATATATTGCTTTCAAAAAACCGATCTAGAGCCGCAAATTGCCGTAGACACGCATTGGCCGAACCGAACCGAACGTACGTCATGCAGTTTATCGAAACAAACTCAAATCATGGTGTATTGCCACCAAACGCCCTGCACATTGTGTGGTGAACCTTCCAAGGTCCGTTTTGACTGGTCATGGGCCTAAAACGGAGTCACGTAGCAGAAGTTACGCACATTTTAGCGTGAAACCCAGTTTTTGCCGATACGCGAAAGGCGGGGGTATAGGGGGTTTCTGGTCCGGACCGACCGTGCCGGATTTCCATGGAAATTTACGTGGGCCTTCTACAATGTCATTTAGAAGGTTTTAAGCATATATTACTTACAAAAAACTGATCTAGAGCCGCAAATTGCCGTAGACAAGCATTGACCGAACCGAACCGAACGTACGTCGTGCAGTTTATGGAAACACACTCAAATCATGGTGTATTGCCACTAAACGGTCTGCACATTGTGTGGTGGACCTTCCAATGTCCGATTTGACTGGTCATGGGCCTAAAACGGAGTCACGTAGTAGAAGTTACGCACATTTTAGCGCGAAACCCAGTTTTTGCCGATACGCGAAAGGCGGGGGTATAGGGGGTTTCTAATTCGGACCGACCTTGCCGGATTTCCATGGAAATTTACGTGGGCCTTATACAATGTTATTTAGAAGGTTTTAAGCATATATTACTTACAAAAAACCGATCTAGAGCTGCAAATTTCCGTAGACACGCATTGGCCGAACCAAACCGAACGTACGTCGTGCAGTTTATCGAAACACACTCAAATCATGATGTATTGCCACCAAACGCCCTTAACTTTGTGTGGTGTACCTTCCAAGGTCCGTTTTGACTGGTCATGGGCCTAAAACGGAGTCACGTAGCAGAAGTTACGCACATTTTAGCGCAAAACCCAATTTTTGCCGATACGCGAAAGGCGGGGGTATAAGGGGTTTCTCGTCCGGACCGACCGTGCCGCATTTCCATGGAAATTTACGTGGGCGTTCTACAATTTTATTTAGAAGGTTTTAAGCATTTATTACTTACAAAAAACCGATCTAGAGCCGCAAATTGCCGTAGACACGCATTGGCCGAAACGAACCGAACGTACGTCGTGCAGTTTATCGAAACATACTCAAATCATGGTGTAGTGCCACCAAACGACCTGAACATTGTGTGGTGGACCTTCCAAGGTCCGTTTTGACTGGTCATGGGCCCAAAACGGAGTCACGTAGCAGAAGTTACGCACATTTTAGCGCGAAACCCAGTTTTTGCCGATACGCGAAAGGCGGGGGTATAGGGGGTTTCTCGTTCGGACCGACCATGCCGAATTTCCATGGAAATTTACTTGGACCTTCTACAATGTTATTTAGAAGGTTTTAAGCATATATTACTTACAAAAACCGATCTAGAGCCGCAAATTGCCGTAGACACGCATTGGGCGAACCGAACCGAACGTACGTCGTGCAGTTTATCGAAACACACTCAAATCATGGTGTATTTCCACCAAAATCCCTGAACATTATGTGTTGGACCTTCCAAAGTCCGTTTTGACTGGTCATGGGCCTAAAACGGAGTCACATAGCAGAAGTTACGCACATTTCAGCACGAAACCTAGTTTTTGCCGATACGCGAAAGGCGGGAGTATAGGGGGTTTCTCGTCCGGACGGACCGTACTGTATTTCCATGGAAATTTACGTGGGCCTTCTACAATGTTATTTAAAAGGTTTTAAGCATATATTGCTTTCAAAAAACCGATCTAGAGCCGCAAATTGCCGTAGACACGCATTGGCCGAACCGAACCGAACGTACGTCATGCAGTTTATCGAAACACACTCAAATCATGGTGTATTGCCACCAAAAGCCTTTAACATTGTGTGGTGGACCTTCCAAGGTCCGTTTTGACTGGTCATGGGCCTAAAACGGAGTCACGTAGCAGAAGTTACGTACATTTTAGCGCGAAACCCAGTTTTTGCCGATACGCGAAAGGCGGGGGTATAGGGGGTTTCTCGTCCGGACCGACCATGCCGGATTTCCATGGAAATTTACGTGGGCCATCTACAATGTTATTTAGAAGGTTTTAAGCATATATTGCTTTCAAAAAACCGAGCTAGAGCCACAAATTGCCGTAGACCCGCATTGGCCGAACCGAACCGAACGTACGTCGTGCAGTTTACCGAAACACACTTAAATCATGGTGTATTGCCACCAAACGCCCTGCACATTGTGTGGTGGACCTTCCAATGTCCGGTTTGACTGGTCATGGGCCTAAAACGGAATCACGTAGCAGAAGTTACGCACATTTTAGCACGAAATATAGTTTTTACCGATACGCGAAAGGCTGGGGGGGTATAGGGGGTTTCTCCTCCGGACCGACCGTGCCGGATTTCCATGGAAATTTTCGTGGGGCTTCTACAGTGTTGTTTAGAAGGTTTTAAGCATATATTGCTTGCAAAAAACCAATCTAGAGCCGCAAATTTCCGTAGACACGCATTGGCCGAACAGAACCGAACGTACGTTGTGCAGTTTATCGAAACACACTCAAATCATGGTGTATTGCCACCAAACGCCTTGCACATTGTGTCGTGGACCTTCCAATGTCCGTTTTGACTGGTCATGGTCCTAAAACGGAATCACGTAGCAGAAGTTACGCACATTTTAGCGCGAAACCCAGTTTTTGCCGATACGCGAAAGGCGGGAGTATAGGGGGTTTCTCGTCCGGACCGTCCGTGCCGGACTTCCATGGAAATTTACGTGGGCCTTCTACAATGTTATTTAGAAGGTTTTAAGCATATATTACTTACAAAAAACCGATCTAGAGCCGCAAATTTCCGTAGACACGCATTGGCCGAACCGAACCGAACGTACGTCGTGCAGTTTATCGAAACACACTCAAATCATGGTGTATTGCCACCAAAATCCCTGCACATTGTGTGGTGGACCTTTCAAGGTCCGTTTTGATTGGTCATGGGCCTAAAACGGAGTTACGTAGCAGAAGTTACGCATATTTTAGCGCGAAACTCAGTTTTTGCCGATACGCGAAAGGCGGGGGTATAGGGGGTTTATCGTCCGGACCGACCGTGCCAGATTTCCATGGAAGTTTACATGGGCCTTATACAATGTTATTTATAATGTTTTAACCATATATTACTTACAAAAAACCAATCTAGAGCCGCAAATTGTCGTAGACACGCATTGGCCGAACCGAACCGAACGTACTTCGTGCAGTTTATCGAAACACACTCAAATCATGGTGTATTGCCACCAAACGCCTTGCACATTGTGTCGTGGACCTTACAATGTCCGTTTTGACTGGTCATGGTCCTAAAAGGGAATCACGTAGCAGAAGTTACGCACATTTTAGCGCGAAACCCAGTTTTTGCCGATACGCGAAAGGCGGGAGTATAGGGGGTTTCTCGTCCGGACCGTCCGTGCCGGACTTCCATGGAAATTTACGTGGGCCTTCTACAATGTTATTTAGAAGGTTTTAAGCATATATTACTTACAAAAAACCGATCTAGAGCCGCAAATTTCCGTAGACACGCATTGGCCGAACCGAACCGAACGTACGTCGTGCAGTTTATCGAAACACACTCAAATCATGGTGTATTGCCACCAAAATCCCTGCACATTGTGTGGTGGACCTTTCAAGGTCCGTTTTGATTGGTCATGGGCCTAAAACGGAGTTACGTAGCAGAAGTTACGCACATTTTAGCGCGAAACTCAGTTTTTGCCGATACGCGAAAGGCGGGGGTATAGGGGGTTTATCGTCCGGACCGACCGTGCTAGATTTCCATGGAAGTTTACATGGGCCTTATACAATGTTATTTATAATGTTTTAACCATATATTACTTACAAAAAACCAATATAGAGCCGCAAATTGTCGTAGACACGCATTGGCCGAACCGAACCGAACGTACTTCGTGCAGTTTATCGAAACACACTCAAATCATGGTGTAGTGCCACCAAACGCCCTATAAATTGTGTGGTGGACTTTCCAAGGTCCGTTTTGACTGGTCATGGGCCTAAAACGGAGTCACGTAGCAGAAGTTACGCACATTTTAGAGCGAAACCCAGTTTTTGCCGATACGCGAAAGGCGAGGGTATAGGGGGTTTCTCGTCCGGAGAGACCGTGCCGGATTTCCATGGAAATTTACTTGGGCCATCTACAATTTTATTTATAAGGTTTTAAGCATATATTACTTACAGAAAAACGATCTAGAGCCGCAAATTGCAGTAGACACGCATTGGCCGAACCGAACCGAACGTATGTCGTGCAGTTTATCGAAACACACTCAAATCATGGTGTAGTGCACCAAACGCCCTGTACATTGTGTGGTGGACCTTCCAAGGTCCGTTTTGACTGGTCATGGGCCTAAAACGGAGTCACGCAGCAGAAGTTACGCACATTTTAGAGCGAAACCCAGTTTTTGCCGATACGCGAAAGGCGAGGGTATAGGGGGTTTCTCGTCCGGACCGACCGTACCGGATTTCCATGGAAATTTACGTAGGCCTTCTACAATGTTATTTAGAAGGTTTTAAGAATATATTGCTTTCAAAAAACCGATATAGAGCCGCAAATTGCCGTAGAAACGCATTGGCCGAACCGAACCGAACGTACATCGTGCAGTTTATCGAAACACACTCAAATCATGGTGTATTGCCAATAAAAGCCCTGAACATTGTGTGGTGGACCTTCCAAGGTCCGTTTTGACTGGTCATGGGCCTAAAATGGAGTCACATAGCACAAGTTACGCACATTTTAGCGCGAAACCCAATTTTTGCCGATACGCGAAAGGCGGAGGTATAGGGGGTTTCTCGTCCGAACCGACCGTGCCGTATTTCCAAGGAAATTTACGTAGGCTTTCTACAATGTTATTTAGAAGGTTTTAAGCATATATTGCTTTCAAAAAATCGATCTAGAGGCGCAAATTGCCGTAGACACGCATTGGCCGAACCAAACCGAACGTACGTCGTGCAGTTTATCGAAACACACTCAAATCATGGTGTATTGCCCCCAAACGCCTTGTACATTGTGTGGTGGACCTTCCAAGGTCCGTTTTGACTGGTCATGGGCCTAAAACGGAGTCACGTAGCAGAAGTTACGCACATTTTAGCGCGAAACCGAGTTTTTGCCCGTACGCGAAAGGCGGGGGTATAGGGGGTTTCTCGTCCGGACCGACCGTGCCGGATTTCCATGGAAATTTACGTGGGCGTTATACAATGTTATTTAGAAGGTTTTAAGCATATATTGCTTTCAAAAAACCGATCTAGAGCCGCAAATTGCCGTAGACACGCATTGGTCGAACCAAACCGAACGTACGTCATGCAGTTTATCGAAACACACTCAAATCATGGTGTATTGCCCCCAAACACCCTGCACATTGTGTCGTGGACCTTCCAAGGTCCGTTTTGATTGGTCATGGGCCTAAAACGGAGTCACGTAGCAGAAGTTACGCACATTTTAGCGCGAAACACAGTTTTTGCAGATACGCGAAAGGCGGGGGTATAGGGGGTTTCTCGTCCGGACCGACCATGCCGGATTTCCATGGAAATTTACGTGGGCCATCTACAATGTTATTTAGAAGGTTTTAAGCATATATTGCTTTCAAAAAACCGATCTAGAGCCGCAAATTGCCGTAGACACGCATTGGCCGAAACAAACCGAACGTACGTCGTGCAGTTTATCGAACCACACTCAAATCATGGTGTAGTGCCACCAAACGCCCTGTACATTGTGTGGTGGACCTTCCAAGGTCCGTTTTGACTGGTCATGGGCCTAAAAAAGGAGTCACGTAGCAGAAGTTACGCACATTTTAGAGCGAAACCCAGTTTTTGCCGATACGCGAAAGGCGAGGGTATAGGGGGTTTCTCGTCCGGACCGACCGTGCCGGATTTCCATGGAAATTTACTTGGGCCTTCTACAATTTTATTTATAAGGTTTTAAGAATATATTACTTACAAAAAAACGATCTAGAGCCACAAATTGCCGTAGACACGCATTGGCCGAACCGAACCGAACGTACGTCGTGCAGTTTATCGAAACACACTCAAATCATGGTGTAGTGCCACCAAACGCCCTGTACATTGTGTGGTGGACCTTCCAAGGTCCGTTTTGACTGGTCATGGGCCTAAAACGGAGTCACGTAGCAGAAGTTACGCACATTTTAGAGCGAAACCCAGTTTTTGCCGATACGCGAAAGGCGGGGGTATAGGGGGTTTCCCGTCCGGACCGATCGTGCCGGATTTCCAAGGAAATTTACGTAGACTTTCTACAATGTTATTTAGAAGGTTTTAAGCATATATTGCTTTCAAAAAACCGATCTAGAGCCGCAAATTGCCGTAGACACGCATTGGCCGAACCGAACCGAACGTACGTCGTGCAGTTTATCGAAACACACTCAAATCATGGTGTATTGCTACCAAACGCCCTGCACATTGTGTGGTGGACCTTCCAAGGTCCGTTTTGACTGGTCATGGGCCTAAAACGGAGTCACGTAGCAGAAGTTACGCACATTTTAGCGCGAAACCCAGTTTTTGCCGATACGCGAAAGGCGGGGGTATAGGGGGTTTCTCGTCCGGACCGACCGTGCCGGATTTCCATGGAAGTTTACGTGGGCCTTATACAATTTTAATTATAAGGTTTTAACCATATATTACTTACAAAAAACCGATCTAGAGCCGCAAATTGCCGTAGACACGCATTGGCCGAACCGAACCGAACGTACGTCGTGCAGTTTATCGAAACACACTCAAATCATGGTGTATTGCCACCAAACGCCCTTCACATTGTGTGGTGTACCTTCCAAGCTCCGTTTTGACTGGTCATGAGCCTAAAACGGAGTCACGTAGCAGAAGTTACGCACATTTTAGCGCGAAACCCAGTTTTTGCCGATACGCGAAAGGCGGGGGGGTATAGGGGGTTTCTCGTCCGGACCGACCTGTACCGGATTTCCATGGAAATTTACGTAGGCCTTCTACAATGTTATTTAGAAGGTTTTAAGCATATATTGCTTTCAAAAAACCGATCTAGAGCCGCAAATTGCCGTAGACACGCATTGGCCGAACCGAACCGAACGTACGTCGTGCAGTTTATCGAAACACACTCAAATCATGGTGTATCGCCACCAAACGCCCTGCACATTGTGTGGTGGAGTTTCCAAGGTCCGTTTTGACTGGTCATGGGCCTAAAACGGAGTCACGTAGCAGAAGTTACGCACATTTTAGCGTGAAACCCAGTTTTTGCCGATACGCGAAAGGCGGGGCAATAGGGGTTTTCTCGTCCGGTCCGACCGTGCTGTATTTCCATAGAAACTTACGTGGGCCTTCTACAATGTTATTTTGATGGTTTTAAGCATATATTGCTTTCAAAAAACCGATCTAGAGACGCAAATTGTCGTAGACACGCATTGGCCGAAACGAAACGAATGTACGTCGTGCAGTTTATCGAAACACACTCAAATCATGGTGTATTGCCACCAAACGCACTGCACATTGTGTGGTGGACCTTCCAAGGTCCTTTTTGACTGATCATGGGCCTAAAACGGAGTCACGTAGCAGAAGTTACGCACATTTTAGCACGAAACCCAGTTTTTGCCGATACGCGAAAGGCGGGGGTATAGGGGGTTTCTCGTCCGGACCGACCGTGCCGGATTTCCATGGAAGTTTACATGGGCCTTATACAATGTTAATTATAAGTTTTTAACCATATATTACTTACAAAAAACCGATCTAGAGTCGCAAATTGCCGTAGACACGCATTGGCCGAACCGAACCGAACGTACGTCGTGCAGTTTATCGAAACACACTCAAATCATGGTGTATTGCCCCCAAACACCCTGCACATTGTGTCGTGGACCTTCCAAGGTCCATTTTGATTGGTCATGGGCCTAAAACGGAGTCACGTAGCAGAAGTTACGCACATTTTAGCGCGAAACACAGTTTTTGCAGATACGCGAAAGGCGGGGGTATAGGGGGTTTCTCGTCCGGACCGACCTTGCCGCATTTCCATGGAAATTTACGTGGGTGTTATACAATGTTATTTAGAAGGTTTTAAGCATATATTACTTACAAAAAACCGATCTAGAGCCGCAAATTGCCGTAGACACGCATTGGCCGAAACAAACCGAACGTACGTCGTGCAATTTATCGAACCACACTCAAATCATGGTGTAGTGCCACCAAACGCCCTGTACATTGTGTGGTGGTCCTTCCAAGGTCCGTTTTGACTGGTCATGGGCCTAAAACGGAGTCACGTAGCAGAAGTTACGCACATTTTAGAGCGAAACCCAGTTTTTGCCGATACGCGAAAGGCGAGGGTATAGGGGGTTTCTCGTCCGGACCGACCGTGCCGGATTTCCATGGAAATTTACTTGGGCCTTCTACAATTTTATTTATAAGGTTTTAAGAATATATTACTTACAAAAAAACGATCTAGAGCCGCAAATTGCCGTAGACACGCATTGGCCGAACCGAACCGAACGTACGTCGTGCAGTTTATCGAAACACACTCAAATCATGGTGTAGTGCCACCAAACGCCCTGTACATTGTGTGGTGGACCTTCCAAGGTCCGTTTTGACTGGTCATGGGCCTAAAACGGAGTCACGTAGCAGAAGTTACGCACATTTTAGAGCGAAACCCAGTTTTTGCCGATACGCGAAAGGCGGGGGTATAGGGGGTTTCCCGTCCGGACCGATCGTGCCGGATTTCCAAGGAAATTTACGTAGACTTTCTACAATGTTATTTAGAAGGTTTTAAGCATATATTGCTTTCAAAAAACCGATCTAGAGCCGCAAATTGCCGTAGACACGCATTGGCCGAACCAAACGTACGTCGTGCAGTTTATCGAAACACACTCAAATCATGGTGTATTGCCACCAAACGCCCTGCACATTGTGTGGTGGACCTTCCAAGGTCCGTTTTGACTGGTCATGGGCCTAAAACGGAGTCACGTAGCAGAAGTTACGCACATTTTAGCGCGAAACCCAGTTTTTGCCGATACGCGAAAGGCGGGGGTATAGGGGGTTTCTCGTCCGGACCGACCGTGCCGGATTTCAATGGAAGTTTACGTGGGCCTTATACAATTTTAATTATAAGGTTTTAACCATATATTACTTACAAAAAACCGATCTAGAGCCGCAAATTGCCGTAGACACGCATTGGCCGAACCGAACCGAACGTACGTCGTGCAGTTTATCGAAACACACTCAAATCATGGTGTATTGCCACCAAACGCCCTTCACATTGTGTGGTGTACCTTCCAAGCTCCGTTTTGACTGGTCATGAGCCTAAAACGGAGTCACGTAGCAGAAGTTACGCACATTTTAGCGCGAAACCCAGTTTTTGCCGATACGCGAAAGGCGGGGGGGTATAGGGGGTTTCTCGTCCGGACCGACCGTACCGGATTTCCATGGAAATTTACGTAGGCCTTCTCCAATGTTATTTAGAAGGTTTTAAGCATATATTGCTTTCAAAAAACCGATCTAGAGCCGCAAATTGCCGTAGACACGCATTGGCCGAACCGAACCGAACGTACGTCGTGCAGTTTATCGAAACACACTCAAATCATGGTGTATCTCCACCAAACGCCCTGCACATTGTGTGGTGGAGTTTCCAAGGTCCGTTTTGACTGGTCATGGGCCTAAAACGGAGTCACGTAGCAGAAGTTACGCACATTTTAGCGTGAAACCCAGTTTTTGCCGATACGCGAAAGGCGGGGCAATAGGGGTTTTCTCGTCCGGTCCGACCGTGCTGTATTTCCATAGAAACTTACGTGGGCCTTCTACAATGTTATTTTGATGGTTTTAAGCATATATTGCTTTCAAAAAACCGATCTAGAGACGCAAATTGTCGTAGACACGCATTGGCCGAAACGAAACGAATGTACGTCGTGCAGTTTATCGAAACACACTCAAATCATGGTGTATTGCCACCAAACGCACTGCACATTGTGTGGTGGACCTTCCAAGGTCCTTTTTGACTGGTCATGGGCCTAAAACGGAGTCACGTAGCAGAATTTACGCACATTTTAGCACGAAACCCAGTTTTTGCCGATACGCGAAAGGCGGGGGTATAGGGGGTTTCTCGTCCGGACCGACCGTGCCGGATTTCCATGGAAGTTTACATGGGCCTTATACAATGTTAATTATAAGTTTTTAACCATATATTACTTACAAAAAACCGATCTAGAGTCGCAAATTGCCGTAGACACGCATTGGCCGAACCGAACCGAACGTACGTCGTGCAGTTTATCGAAACACACTCAAATCATGGTGTATTGCCCCCAAACACCCTGCACATTGTGTCGTGGACCTTCCAAGGTCCGTTTTGATTGGTCATGGGCCTAAAACCGAGTCACGTAGCAGAAGTTACGCACATTTTAGCGCGAAACACAGTTTTTGCAGATACGCGAAAGGCGGGGGTATAGGGGGTTTCTCGTCCGGACCGACCGTGCCGCATTTCCATGGAAATTTACGTGGGTGTTATACAATGTTATTTAGAAGGTTTTAAGCATATATTACTTACAAAAACCGATCTAGAGCCGCAAATTGCCGTAGACACGCATTGGCCGAAACAAACCGAACGTACGTCGTGCAGTTTATCGAACCACACTCAAATCATGGTGTAGTGCCACCAAACGCCCTGTACATTGTGTGGTGGACCTTCCAAGGTCCGTTTTGACTGGTCATGGGCCTAAAACGAAGTCACGTAGCAGAAGTTACGCACATTTTAGAGCGAAACCCAGTTTTTGCCGATACGCGAAAGGCGAGGGTATAGGGGGTTTCTCGTCCGGACCGACCGTGCCGGATTTCCATGGAAATTTACTTGGGCCTTCTACAATTTTATTTATAAGGTTTTAAGCATATATTACTTACAAAAAAACGATCTAGAGCCGCAAATTGCCGTAGACACGCATTGGCCGAACCGAACCGAACGTACGTCGTGCAGTTTATCGAAACACACTCAAATCATGGTGTATTGCCACCAAACGCCCTGCACATTGTGTGGTGGACCATCCAAGGTCCGTTTTTACTGGTCATGGGCCTAAAACGGAGTCATGTAGCAGAAGGTACATACATTTTAGCGCGAAACCTAGTTTTTGCCGATACGCGAAAGGCGGGGGGTATAGGGGGTTTCTCGTCCGGACCGACCGTGCCGGATTTCCATGGAAGTTTACGTGGGCCTTATACAATGTTATTTAGAAAGTTTTAAGCATATATTACTTACAAAAAACCGATCTAGAGCCGCAAATTGCCATAGACACGCATTGGCCGAAACAAACCGAACGTACGTCGTGCAGTTTATCGAACCACACTCAAATCATGGTGTAGTGCCACCAAACGCCCTGTACATTGTGTGGTGGACCTTCCAAGGTCCGTTTTGACTGGTCATGGGCCTAAAACGGAGTCACGTAGCAGAAGTTACGCACATTTTAGAGCGAAACCCAGTTTTTGCCGATACGCGAAAGGCGAGGGTATAGGGGGTTTCTCGTCCGGACCGATCGTGCCGGATTTCCAAGGAAATTTACGTAGACTTTCTACAATGTTATTTAGAAGGTTTTAAGCATATATTGCTTTCAAAAAACCGATCTAGAGCCGCAAATTGCCGTAGACACGCATTGGCCGAACCAAACGTACGTCGTGCAGTTTATCGAAACACACTCAAATCATGGTGTAGTGCCACCAAACGCCCTGTACATTGTGTGGTGGACCTTCCAAGGTCCGTTTTGACTGGTCATGGGCCTAAAACGGAGTCACGTAGCAGAAGTTACGCACATTTTAGAGCGAAACCCAATTTTTGCCGATACGCGAAAGGCGGGGGTATAGGGGGTTTCCCGTCCGGACCGATCGTGCCGGATTTCCAAGGAAATTTACGTAGACTTTCTACAATGTTATTTAGAAGGTTTTAAGCATATATTGCTTTCAAAAAACCGATCTAGAGCCGCAAATTGCCGTAGACACGCATTGGCCGAACCAAACGTACGTCGTGCAGTTTATCGAAACACACTCAAATCATGGTGTATTGCCACCAAACACCCTGCACATTGTGTGGTGGACCTTCCAAGGTCCGTTTTGACTGGTCATGGGCCTAAAACGGAGTCACGTAGCAGAAGTTACGCACATTTTAGAGCGAAACCCAGTTTTTGCCGATACGCGAAAGGCGAGGGTATAGGGGGTTTCTCGTCCGGACCGACCGTGCCGGATTTCCATGGAAGTTTACGTGGGCCTTATACAATGTTAATTATAAGGTTTTAACCATATATTACTTACAAAAAACCGATCTAGAGCCGCAAATTGTCGTAGACACGCATTGGCCGAACCGAACCGAACGTACGTCGTGCAGTTTATCGAAACACACTCAAATCATGGTGTATTGCCACCAAACGCCCTTCACATTGTGTGGTGTACCTTCCAAGCTCCGTTTTGACTGGTCATGAGCCTAAAACGGAGTCACGTAGCAGAAGTTACGCACATTTTAGCGCGAAACCCAGTTTTTGCCGATACGCGAAAGGCGGGGGGGTATAGGGGGTTTCTCGTCCGGACCGACCGTACCGGATTTCCATGGAAATTTACGTAGGCCTTCTACAATGTTATTTAGAAGGTTTTAAGCATATATTGCTTTCAAAAAACCGATCTAGAGCCGCAAATTGCCGTAGACACGCATTGGCCGAACCGAACCGAACGTACGTCGTGCAGTTTATCGAAACACACTCAAATCATGGTGTATCGCCACCAAACGCCCTGCACATTGTGTGGTGGAGTTTCCAAGGTCCGTTTTGACTGGTCATGGGCCTAAAACGGAGTCACGTAGCAGAAGTTACGCACATTTTAGCGTGAAACCCAGTTTTTGCCGATACGCGAAAGGCCGGGCAATAGGGGTTTTCTCGTCCGGACCGACCGTGCTGTATTTCCATAGAAACTTACGTGGGCCTTCTACAATGTTATTTTGATGGTTTTAAGCATATATTGCTTTCAAAAAACCGATCTAGAGACGCAAATTGTCGTAGACACGCATTGGCCGAAACGAAACGAATGTACGTCGTGCAGTTTATCGAAACACACTCAAATCATGGTGTATTGCCACCAAACGCACTGCACATTGTGTGGTGGACCTTCCAAGGTCCTTTTTGACTGGTCATGGGCCTAAAACGGAGTCACGTAGCAGAAGTTACGAACATTTTAGCACGAAACCCAGTTTTTGCCGATACGCGAAAGGCGGGGGGTATAGGGGGTTTCTCGTCCGGACAGACCGTGCCGGATTTCCATGGAAATTTACATGGGCCTTCTACAAAGTTATTTAGAAGGTTTTAAACATATATTACTTACAAAAAACCGATCTAGAGCCGCAAATTGTCGTAGACACGCATTGGTCGAACCGAACCGAACGTACGTCGTGCAGTTTATCGAAACACACTCAAATCATGGTTTATTGCCACCAAACGCCGTGCACATTGTGTGGTGTACCTTCCAAGGTCCGTTTTGACTGGTCATGGGCATAAAACGGAGTCACGTAGCAGAAGTTACGCACATTTTACCGTGAAACCCAGTTTTTGCGGATACACGAAAGGCGGGGGTATAGGGGGTTTCTCGTCCGGACCGACCGTGCCGGATTTCCATGGAAATTTACGTGGGCCTTCTACAATGTTATTTAGAAGGTCTTAAGCATATATTACTTACAAAAAACCGATCTAGAGCCGCAAATTGCCGTAGACACGCATTGGTCGAACCGAACCGAACGTACGTCATGCAGTTTATCGAAACACACTCAAATCATGGTGTATTGCCACCAAACTCCCTGAACATTCTGCTTAAGCATATATTACTTACAAAAAACTGATCTAGAGCCGCAAATTGCCGTAGACAAGCATTGACCGTACCGAACCGAACGTACGTCGTGCAGTTTATCGAAACACACTCAAATCATGGTGTATTGCCACCAAACGCCCTTCACATTGTGTGGTGTACCTTCCAAGCTCCGTTTTGACTGGTCATGAGCCTAAAACGGAGTCACGTAGCAGAAGTTACGCACATTTTAGCGCGAAACCCAGTTTTTGCCGATACGCGAAAGGCGGGGGGGTATAGGGGGTTTCTCGTCCGGACCGACCGTACCGGATTTCCATGGAAATTTACGTAGGTCTTCTACAATGTTATTTAGAAGGTTTTAAGCATATATTGCTTTCAAAAAACCGATCTAGAGCCGCAAATTGCCGTAGACACGCATTGGCCGAACCGAACCGAACGTACGTCGTGCAGTTTATCGAAACACACTCAAATCATGGTGTATCGCCACCAAACGCCCTGCACATTGTGTGGTGGAGTTTCCAAGGTCCTTTTTGACTGGTCATGGGCCTAAAACGGAGTCACGTAGCAGAAGTTACGCACATTTTAGCGTGAAACCCAGTTTTTGCCGATACGCGAAAGGCCGGGCAATAGGGGTTTTCTCGTCCGGACCGACCGTCCTGTATTTCCATAGAAACTTACGTGGGCCTTCTACAATGTTATTTTGATGGTTTTAAGCATATATTGCTTTCAAAAAACCGATCTAGAGACGCAAATTGTCGTAGACACGCATTGGCCGAAACGAAACGAATGTACGTCGTGCAGTTTATCGAAACACACTCAAATCATGGTGTATTGCCACCAAACGCACTGCACATTGTGTGGTGGACCTTCCAAGGTCCTTTTTGACTGGTCATGGGCCTAAAACGGAGTCACGTAGCAGAAGTTACGAACATTTTAGCACGAAACCCAGTTTTTGCCGATACGCGAAAGGCGGGGGGTATAGGGGGTTTCTCGTCCGGACAGACCGTGCCGGATTTCCATGGAAATTTACATGGGCCTTCTACAAAGTTATTTAGAAGGTTTTAAACATATATTACTTACAAAAAACCGATCTAGAGCCGCAAATTGTCGTAGACACGCATTGGTCGAACCGAACCGAACGTACGTCGTGCAGTTTATCGAAACACACTCAAATCATGGTTTATTGCCACCAAACGCCGTGCACATTGTGTGGTGTACCTTCCAAGGTCCGTTTTGACTGGTCATGGGCATAAAACGGAGTCACGTAGCAGAAGTTACGCACATTTTACCGTGAAACCCAGTTTTTGCGGATACACGAAAGGCGGGGGTATAGGGGGTTTCTCGTCCGGACCGACCGTGCCGGATTTCCATGGAAATTTACGTGGGCCTTCTACAATGTTATTTAGAAGGTCTTAAGCATATATTACTTACAAAAAACCGATCTAGAGCCGCAAATTGCCGTAGACACGCATTGGTCGAACCGAACCGAACGTACGTCATGCAGTTTATCGAAACACACTCAAATCATGGTGTATTGCCACCAAACTCCCTGAACATTCTGGTTAAGCATATATTACTTACAAAAAACTGATCTAGAGCCGCAAATTGCCGTAGACAAGCATTGACCGTACCGAACCGAACGTACGTCGTGCAGTTTATCGAAACACACTCAAATCATGGTGTATTGCCACCAAACGCCCTTCACATTGTGTGGTGTACCTTCCAAGCTCCGTTTTGACTGGTCATGAGCCTAAAACGGAGTCACGTAGCAGAAGTTACGCACATTTTAGCGCGAAACCCAGTTTTTGCCGATACGCGAAAGGCGGGGGGGTATAGGGGGTTTCTCGTCCGGACCGACCGTACCGGATTTCCATGGAAATTTACGTAGGCCTTCTACAATGTTATTTAGAAGGTTTTAAGCATATATTGCTTTCAAAAAACCGATCTAGAGCCGCAAATTGCCGTAGACACGCATTGGCCGAACCGAACCGAACGTACGTCGTGCAGTTTATCGAAACACACTCAAATCATGGTGTATCGCCACCAAACGCCCTGCACATTGTGTGGTGGAGTTTCCAAGGTCCGTTTTGACTGGTCATGGGCCTAAAACGGAGTCACGTAGCAGAAGTTACGCACATTTTAGCGTGAAACCCAGTTTTTGCCGATACGCGAAAGGCCGGGCAATAGGGGTTTTCTCGTCCGGACCGACCGTGCTGTATTTCCATAGAAACTTACGTGGGCCTTCTACAATGTTATTTTGATGGTTTTAAGCATATATTGCTTTCAAAAAACCGATCTAGAGACGCAAATTGTCGTAGACACGCATTGGCCGAAACGAAACGAATGTACGTCGTGCAGTTTATCGAAACACACTCAAATCATGGTGTATTGCCACCAAACGCACTGCACATTGTGTGGTGGACCTTCCAAGGTCCTTTTTGACTGGTCATGGGCCTAAAACGGAGTCACGTAGCAGAAGTTACGAACTTTTTAGCACGAAACCCAGTTTTTGCCGATACGCGAAAGGCGGGGGGTATAGGGGGTTTCTCGTCCGGACAGACCGTGCCGGATTTCCATGGAAATTTACATGGGCCTTCTACAAAGTTATTTAGAAGGTTTTAAACATATATTACTTACAAAAAACCGATCTAGAGCCGCAAATTGTCGTAGACACGCATTGGTCGAACCGAACCGAACGTACGTCGTGCAGTTTATCGAAACACACTCAAATCATGGTTTATTGCCACCAAACGCCGTGCACATTGTGTGGTGTACCTTCCAAGGTCCGTTTTGACTGGTCATGGGCATAAAACGGAGTCACGTAGCAGAAGTTACGCACATTTTACCGTGAAACCCAGTTTTTGCGGATACACGAAAGGCGGGGGTATAGGGGGTTTCTCGACCTGACCGACCGTGCCGTATTTCCATGGAAATTTACGTGGGCCTTCTACAATGTTATTTAGAAGGTTTTAAGAATATATTGATTTCAAAAAACCGATCTAGAGCCGCAAATTGCCGTAGACACGCATTGGCCGAACCGAACCGAACGTACGTCGTGCAGTTTATCGAAACACACTCAAATCATGGTTTATTGCCACCAAACGCCCTGTACATTGTGTGGTGGACCTTCCAATGTCCGTTTTGACTGGTCATGGGCCTAAAACGGAATCAAGTAGCAGAAGTTACGGACATTTTAGCGCGAAACCCAGTTTTTGCCGATACGCGAAAGGCGTCGGTATAGGGGGTTTCTTGTCCGGACCGACCGTGCCGGATTTCCATGGAAATTTAAGTGGGCCTTATAAAATGTTATTTAGAAGGTTTTAAGCATAAATTGCTATCAAAAAACCGATCTAGAGCCGCAAATTGCCGTAGACACGCATTGGTCGAACCGAACGTACATCGTGCAGTTTATCGAAACACACTCAAATCATGGTGTATTGCCACCAAACGCCCTGCACATTGTGTGGTGGACCTTCCAAGGTCTGTTTTGACTGGTCATGGGCGTAAACGGAGTCACGTAGCAGAAGTTACGCACATTTTAGCGTGAAACCCAGTTTTTGCCGATACGCGAAAGGCAGGGGTATAGGGGGTTTCTCGTCCGGACCGACCGTGCCGTATTTCCATGTAAATTTACGTGGGTCTTCTACACTTTTATTTAGATGTTTTTAAGCATATATTGCTTTCAAAAAAACCGATCTAGAGCCGCAAATTGCCGTAGACACGCATTGGCCGAACCGAACCGAACGTACGTCGTGCAGTTTATCGAAACACACTCAAATCATGGTTTATTGCCACCAAACGCCCAGTACAATGTGTGGTCGACCTTCCAATATTCGTTTTGACTGGTCATGGGCCTAAAACTGAATCAAGTAGCAGAAGTTACGCACATTTTAGCGCGAAACCCAGTTTTTGTCGATACGCGAAAGGCAGCGGTATAGGGTGTTTCTCGTCCGGACCGACCGTGCCGGATTTCCATGAAAATTTACGTGGGCCTTATACAATGTTACTTAGAAGGTTTTAAGCATAAATTCCTTTCAAAAAACCGATCTAGAGACGCAAATTGCCGTAGACACGCATTCGCCGAACCGAACCGAACGTACGTCGTGCAGTTTATCGAAACACACTCAAATCATGGTGTATTGCCACCAAACGCTCTGCACATTGTGTGGTGGACCTTCCAAGGTCCGTTTTGACTAGTCATGGGCCTAAAACGGAGTCACGTAGCAGAAGTTACGCACATTTTAACGCGAAACTCAGTTTTTGCCGATACGCGAAAGGCGGGGGTATAGGGGGTTTCTCGTCCGGACCGACCGTGCCGGATATCCATGGAAATTTACGTGGGCCTTCTAAAATGTAATTTAGAAGGTTTTAAGCATACATTACTTACAAAAAACTGATCTAAAGCCGCAAATTGCCGTAGACAAGCATTGGCCGAACCGAATCGAACGTACGTCGTGCAGTTTTTTGAAACACACCCAAATCAAGGTGTATTGCCACCAAACGCCCTGCACATTGTGTGTTGGACCTTCCAATGTCCGTTTTGACTGGTCATGGGCTTAAAACGGAGTCACGTAGCAGAAGTTACGCACATTTTAGCGCGAATCCAGTTTTTGCCGATACGCGAAAGACAGGGGTATAGGGGGTTTCTCGTCCGGACCGACCGTGCCGGATTTCCATGGAAATTTACGTGGGCCTTCTACAATTTGATTTAGAAGGTTTTAAGCATATATTACTTACAAAAAACCGATCTAGAGCCGCAAATTGCCGTAGAAACGCATTGGCCGAACCGAACCGAACGTACGTCCTGCAGTTTATCGAAACACACTCAAATCATGGTGTATTGCCACCAAACGCCCTGCATATTGTGTGGTGGACCTTCCAAGGTTCGTTTTGACTGGTCATGGGCCTAAAACGGAGTCACGTAGCAGAAGTTACACACATTTTAGCGCGAAACCCAGTTTTTGCCGATACACGAAAGGCGGGGGTATAGGGGGTTTCTCGTCCGGACCGACCGTGTCGGATTTCCATGGAAATTTACGTGGGCCTTCTACAATGTTATTTAGAACGTTTTAAGCATATATTACTTACAAAAAACTGATCTAGAGCCGCAAATTGCCGTAGACAAGCATTGGCCGAACCGAACCGAACGTACGTCGTGCAGTTTATCGAAACACACTCAAATCATGGTGTATTGCCACTAAACGGTCTGCACATTGTGTGGTGGACCTTCCAAGGTCCATTTTGACTGGTCATGGGCCAAAAACGAAGTCACGTACCAGAAGTTACGCACAATTTTAGCGCGAAACCCAGTTTTTGCCGATACGCGAAAGGCGGGGGGTATAGGTGGTTTCTCGTCCGGACCGACCGTGCCGGATTTCCATGGAAACTTACGTGGGCCTTCTACAATGTTATTTAGAAGGTTTTAAGCATATATTACTTACAAAAAACCGATCTAGAGCCGCAAATTGCCGTAGACACGCATTGGCCTAACCGAACCGAACGTACGTCGTGCAATTTATCGAAACACACTCAAATCATGGTGTTTCCACCAAACTCCCTGCACATTGTGTGTTGGACCTTCCAATGTCCGTTTTGACTGGTCATGGGCTTAAAACGGAGTCACGTAGTAGAAGTTACGCACATTTTAGCGCGAAACCCAGTTTTTGCAGATACGCGAAAGGCGGGGGTATAGGAGGTTTCTAATTCGGACCGACCGTGCCGGATTTCAATGGAAATTTAGGTGGGCCTTATACAATGTTATTTAGAAGGTTTTAAGCATATATTACTTACAAAAAACCTATCAAGAGCCGCAAATTGCCGTAGACACGCATTGGCCGAACCGAACCGAACGTACGTCGTGCAGTTTATCGAAACACACTCAAATCATGGTGTATTGCCACCAAACGCCCTGCACATTGTGTCGTGGACCTTCCAATGTCCGTTTTGACTGGTCATGGGCCTAAAACGGAATCACGTAGCAGAAGTTACGCACATTTTAGCGCGAAACCCAGTTTTTGCCGATACGCAAAAGGCGGGGGTATAGGGGGTTTCTCGTCCGGACCGACCGTGCCGGATATCCATGGAAATTTACGTGGGCCTTCTAAAATGTAATTTAGAAGGTTTTAAGCATACATTACTTACAAAAAACTGATCTAAAGCCGCAAATTGCCGTAGACAAGCATTGGTCGAACCGAACCGAACGTACGTCGTGCAGTTTTTTGAAACACACCCAAATCATGGTGTATTGCAACCAAACGCCCTGCACATTGTGTGTTGGACCTTCCAATGTCCGTTTTGACTGGTCATGGGCTTAAAACGGAGTCACGTAGCAGAAGTTACGCACATTTTAGCGCGAACCCAGTTTTTGCCGATACGCGAAAGACAGGGGTATAGGGGGTTTCTCGTCCGGACCGACCGTGCCGGATTTCCATGGAAATTTACGTGGACCTTCTACAATTTTATTTAGAAGGTTTTAAGCATATATTACTTACAAAAAACCGATCTAGAGCCGCAAATTGCCGTAGAAACGCATTGGCCGAATCGAACCGAACGTACGTCATGCAGTTTATCGAAACACACTCAAATCATGGTGTATTGCCACCAAAACGCCCTGCATATTGTGTGGTGGACCTTCCAAGGTTCGTTTTGATTGGTCATGGGCCTAAAACGGAGTCACGTAGCAGAAGTTACACACATTTTAGCGCAAAACCCAGTTTTTGCCGATACGCGAAAGGCGGGGGGTATAGGGGGTTTCTCGTCCGGACCGACCGTGCCGGATTTCCATGGAAATTTACGTGGGCCTTCTACAATGTTATTTAGAACGTTTTAAGCATATATTACTTACAAAAAACTGATCTAGAGCCGCAAATTGCCGTAGACAAGCATTGGCCGAACCGAACCGAACGTACGTCGTGCAGTTTATCGAAACACACTCAAATCATGGTGTATTGCCACTAAACGGTCTGCACATTGTGTGGTGGACCTTCCAAAGTCCATTTTGACTGGTCATGGGCCTAAAACGGAGTCACGTACCAGAAGTTACGCACAATTTTAGCGCGAAACCCAGTTTTTGCCGATACGCGAAAGGCGGGGGGGTATAGGTGGTTTCTCGTCCGGACCGACCGTGCCGGATTTCCATGGAAACTTACGTGGGCCTTCTAAAATGTTATTTAGATGGTTTTAAGCATATATTACTTACAAAAAACCGATCTAGAGCCGCAAATTGCCGTAGAAACGCATTGGCCGAACCGAACCGAACGTACGTCATGCAGTTTATCGAAACACACTCAAATCATGGTGTATTGCCACCAAACGCCCTGCATATTGTGTGGTGGACCTTCCAAGGTCCGTTTTGACTGGTCATGGGCCTAAAACGGAGTCACGTAGCAGAAGTTACACACATTTTAGCGCGAAACCCAGTTTTTGCCGATACGCGAAAGGCGGGGGGTATAGGGGGTTTCTCGTCCGGACCGACCGTGCCGGATTTCCATGGAAACTTACGTGGGCCTTCTAAAATGTTATTTAGATGGTTTTAAGCATATATTACTTACAAAAAACCGATCTAGAGCCGCAAATTGCCGTAGAAACGCATTGGCCGAACCGAACCGAACGTACGTCATGCAGTTTATCGAAACACACTCAAATCATGGTGTATTGCCACCAAACGCCCTGCATATTGTGTGGTGGACCTTCCAAGGTCCGTTTTGACTGGTCATGGGCCTAAAACGGAGTCACGTAGCAGAAGTTACACACATTTTAGCGCGAAACCCAGTTTTTGCCGATACGCGAAAGGCGGGGGGTATAGGGGGTTTCTCGTCCGGACCGACCGTGCCGGATTTCCATGGAAATTTACGTGGGCCTTCTACAATGTTATTTAGAACGTTTTAAGCATATATTACTTACAAAAAACTGATCTAGAGCCGCAAATTGCCGTAGACAAGCATTGGCCGAACCGAACCGAACGTACGTCGTGTAGTTTATCGAAGTCACGTAGCAGAAGTTACGCACATTTTAGCGCAAAACCCAATTTTTGCCGATACGCGAAAGGCGGGGGTATAGGGGGTTTCTCGTCCGGACCGACGGTGCCGGATTTCCAGGGAAATTTACGTAGGCTTTCTACAATGTTATTTAGAAGGTTTTAAGCATATATTGCTTTCAAAAAACCGATCTAGAGCCGCAAAATGCCGTAGACACGCATTGGCCGAAACGAACCGAACGTACGTCGTGCAGTTTATCGAACCACACTCAAATCATGGTGTAGTGCCACCAAACGCCCTGTACATTGTGTGGTGGACCTTCCAAGGTCCGTTTTGACTGGTGATGGGCCTAAAACGGAGTCACGTAGCAGAAGTTACGCACATTTTAGAGCGAAACCCAGTTTTTGCCGATACACGAAAGGCGAGGGTATAGGGGGTTTTTCGTCCGGACCGACCGTGCCGGATTTCCATGGAAATTTACTTGGGCCATCTACAATTTTATTTATAAGGTTTTAAGCATATATTACTTACAGAAAAACGATCTAGAGCCGCAAATTGCCGTAGACACGCATTGGCCGAACCGAACCGAACGTATGTCGTGCAGTTTATCTAAACACACTCAAATCATGGTGTAGTGCACCAAACGCCCTGCACATTGTGTGGTGGACCTTCCAAGGTCCGTTTTGACTGGTCATGGGCCTAAAACGGAGTCACGTAGCAGAAGTTACGCACATTTTAGCGCGAAACCCAGTTTTTGCCGATACGCGAAAGGTGGGGGTATAGGGGGTTTCTCGTCCGGACCGACCGTGCCGGATTTCCATGGAAGTTTACATGGGCCTTATACAATGTTAATTATAAGGTTTTAACCATATATTACTTACAAAAAACCGATCTAGAGCTGCAAATTGCCGTAGACACGCATTGGCCGAACCGAACCAAACGTACGTCGTGCAGTTTATCGAAACACACTCAAATCATGGTGTATTGCCACCAAACGCCCTTCACATTGTGTGGTGTACCTTCCAAGCTCCGTTTTGACTGGTCATGGGCCTAAAACGGAGTCACGTAGCAGAAGTTACGCACATTTTAGCGCAAAACCCAATTTTTGCCGATACGCGAAAGGCGGGGGTATAGGGGGTTTCTCGTCCGGACCGACGGTGCCGGATTTCCAGGGAAATTTACGTAGGCTTTATACAATGTTATTTAGAAGGTTTTAAGCATATATTGCTTTCAAAAAACCGATCTAGAGCCGCAAATTGCCGTAGACACGCATTGGCCGAAACGAACCGAACGTACGTCGTGCAGTTTATCGAACCACACTCAAATCATGGTGTAGTGCCACCAAACGCCCTGTACATTGTGTGGTGGACCTTCCAAGGTCCGTTTTGACTGGTGATGGGCCTAAAACGGAGTCACGTAGCAGAAGTTACGCACATTTTAGAGCGAAACCCAGTTTTTGCCGATACGCGAAAGGCGAGGGTATAGGGGGTTTCTCGTCCGGACCGACTGTGCCGGATTTCCATGGAAATTTACTTGGGCCTTCTACAATTTTATTTATAAGGTTTTAAGCATATATTACTTACAAAAAAACGATCTAGAGCCGCAAATTGCCGTAGACACGCATTGGCCGAACCGAACCGAACGTACGTCGTGCAGTTTATCGAAACACACTCAAATCATGGTGTAGTGCCACCAAACGCCCTGTACATTGTGTGGTGGACCTTCCAAGGTCCGTTTTGACTGGTCATGGGCCTAAAACGGAGTCACGTAGAAGAAGTTACGCACATTTTAGAGCGAAACCCAGTTTTTGCCGATACGCGAAAGGCGGGGGTATAGGGGGTTTCCCGTCCGGACCGATCGTGCCGGATTTCCAAGGAAATTTACGTAGGCTTTCTACAATGTTATTTAGAAGGTTTTAAGCATATATTGCTTTCAAAAAACCGATCTAGAGCCGCAAATTGCCGTAGATACGCATTGGCGGAACCGAACGAACGTACGTCGTGCAGTTTATCGAAACACACTCAAATCATGGTGTATTGCCACCAAACGCCCTGCGCATTGTGTGGTGGACCTTCCAAAGTCCGTTTTGACTGGTCATGGGCCTAAAACGGAGTCACATAGCAGAAGTTACGCACATTTTAGCGCGAAACCCAGTTTTTGCCGATACGCGAAAGGCGGGGGTATAGGGGGTTTCTCGTCCGGACCGATCGTGCCGCAAATTGCCGTAGACACGCATTGGCCGAACCGAACCGAACGTATGTCGTGTAGTTTATCGAAACACACTCAAATCATGGTGTATAGCCACCAAACGCCCTGTACATTGTGTGGTGGACCTTCCAAGGTCCGTTTTGACTGGTGATGGGCCTAAGACGGTGTCACGTAGCAGAAGTTACGCACATTTTAGAGCGAAACCCAGTTTTTGCCGATACGCGAAAGGCGGGGGTATAGGGGGTTTCCCGTCCGGACCGATCGTGCCGGATTTCCAGGGAAATTTACGTGGGCCTTCTACAATGTTATTTAGAAGTTTTTAAGCATATATTACTTTCAAAAAACCGATCTAGAGCCGCAAATTGCCGTAGACACGCATTGGCCGAACCGAACCGAACGTACGTCGTGCAGTTTATCGAAACACACTCAAATCATGGTGTATTGCCACCAAACTCCCTGCACATTGTGTGGTGGACCTTCCAAGGTCCGTTTTGACTGGTCATGGGCCTAAAACGGAGTCACGTAGCAGAAGTTACGCACATTTTAGCGCGAAACCCAGTTTTTGCCGATACGCGAAAGGCGGGGGTATAGGGGGTTTCTCGTCCGGACCGACCGTGCCGGATTTCCATGGAAGTTTACATGGGCCTTATACAATGTTAATTATAAGGTTTTAACCTTATATTACTTAGAAAAAACCGATCTAGAGCCGCAAATTGCCGTAGACACGCATTGGCCGAACCGAACCGAACGTACGTCGTGCAGTTATCGAAACACACTCAAATCATGGTGTATTGCCACCAAACGCCCTTCACATTGTGTGGTGTACCTTCCAAGCTCCGTTTTGACTGGTCATGGGCCTAAAACGGAGTCACGTAGCAGAAGTTACGCACATTTTAGCGCAAAACCCAATTTTTGCCGATACGCGAAAGGTAGGGGTATAGGGGGTTTCTCGTCCGGACCGACCGTGCCGGATTTCTAGGGAATTTTACGTAGGCTTTCTAAAATGTTATTTAGATGATTTTAAGCATATATTGCTTTCAAAAAACCGATCTAGAGCCGCAAATTGCCGTAGACACGCATTGGCCGAACCGAACCTAACGTACGTCGTGCAGGTTATCGAAACACACTCAAATCATGGTGTATTGCCACCAAACGCCCTGCGCATTGTGTGGTGGACCTTCCAAAGTCCGTTTTGACTGGTCATGGGCCTAAAACAGAGTCACGTAGCAGAAGTTACGCACATTTTAGCGCGAAACCCAGTTTTTGCCGATACGCGAAAGGCGGGGGGTATAGGGGTTTCTCGTCCGGACCGACCGTTCTGGATTTCCATTGAAATTTACGTGGGACTTCTACAATGTTATTTAGAAGGTTTTAAGCATATATTACTTTCAAAAAAACGATCTAGAGCCACAAATTGTCGTAGACACGCATTGGCCGAACCGAACCGAACGTACGTCGTGCTGTTTATCGAAACGCACTCAAATCATGATATATTGCAACCAAACGCCCTGCACATTGTGTGGTAGACCTTCCAAGGTCCGTTTTGACTGGTCATGGACCTAAAACGGAGTCACGTAGCAGAAGTTACGCACATTTTAGCGCGAAACCCAGTTTTTGCCCATACGCGAAAGGCGGGGGTATAGGGGGTTTCTCGTCCAGACCGACCGTGCTGGATTTCCATGGAAGTTTACATGGGCCTTATAAAATGTTATTTATAATGTTTTAACCATATATTACTTACAAAAAACCAATCTAGAGCCGCAAATTGCCGTAGACACGCATTGGCCGAACCGAACCGAACGTACGTCGTGCAGTTTATCGAAACACACTCAAATCATGGTGTAGTGCCACCAAACGCCCTGTACATTGTGTGGTGGACCTTCCAAGGTCCGTTTTGACTGGTCATGGGCCTAAAACGGAGTCACGTAGCAGAAGTTACGCACATTTTAGAGCGAAACCCAGTTTTTGCCGATACGCGAAAGGCGAGGGTATAGGGGGTTTCTCGTCCGGACCGACCGTGCCGGATTTCCATGGAAATTTACTTGGGCCTTCTACAATTTTATTTATAAGGTTTTAAGCATATATTACTTACAAAAAAACGATCTAGAGCCGCAAATTGCCGTAGACACGCATTGGCCGAACCGAACCGAACGTACGTCGTGCAGTTTATCGAAACACACTCAAATCATGGTGTATTGCCACCAAACGCCCTGTACATTGTGTGGTGGACCTTCCAAGGTCCGTTTTGACTGGTCATGGGCCTAAAACGGAGTCACGTAGCAGAAGTTACGCACATTTTAGAGCGAAACCCAGTTTTTGCCGATACGCGAAAGGCGGGGGGTATAGAGGGTTTCCCGTCCGGACCGATCGTGCTGGATTTCTAGGGAAACTTACGTAGGCTTTAAGCATATATTCATTTCAAAAAACCGATCTAGAGCCGCAAATTGCCGTAGACACGCATTGGCCGAACCGAACCGAACGTACGTCGTGCAGTTTATCGAAACACACTCAAATCATGGTGTATTGCCACCAAACTCCCTGCGCATTGTGTGGTGGACCTTCCAAAGTCCGTTTTGACTGGTCATGGGCCTAAAACGGAGTCACGTAGCAGAAGTTACGCACATTTTAGCGCGAAACCCAGTTTTTGCCGATACGCGAAAGGCGGGGGTATAGGGGGTTTCTCGTCCGGACCGACCGTTCCGGATTTCCATTGAAATTTACGTGGGCCTTCTACAATGTTATTTAGAAGGTTTTAAGCATATATTACTTTCAAAAAAACGATCTAGAGCCGCAAATTGCCGTAGACACGCATTGGCCAAACCGAACCGAACGTACGTCGTGCTGTTTATCGAAACACACTCCAATCAAGGTGTATTGCCACCAAACGCCATGCACATTGTGTGGTGGACCTTCCAAGGTCCGTTTTGACTGGTCATGGGCCTAAAACGGAGTCACGTAGCATAAGTTACGCACATTTTAGCGCGAAACCCAGTTTTTGCCGATACGCGAAAGGCGGGGGTATAGGGGGTTTATCGTCCGGACCGACCGTGCCGGATTTCCATGGAAGTTTACATGGGCCTTATACAATGTTATTTATAATGTTTTAACCATATATTACTTACAAAAAACCGATCTAGAGCCTCAAATTGCCGTAGACACGCATTGGCCGAACCGAACCGAATGTACGTCGTGTAGTTTATCGAAACACACTCAAATCATGGTGTAGTGCCACCAAACGCCCTGTACATTGTGTGGTGGACCTTCCAAGGTCCGTTTTGACTGGTCATGGGCCTAAAACGGAGTCACGTAGCAGAAGTTACGCACATTTTAGAGCGAAACCCAGTTTTTGCCGATACGCGAAAGGCGAGGGTATAGGGGGTTTCTTGTCCGGACCGACCGTGCCGGATTTCCATGGAAATTTACTTGGGCCTTCTACAATTTTATTTATAAGGTTTTAAGCATATATTACTTACAAAAAAACGATCTAGAGCCGCAAATTGCCGTAGACACGCATTGGCCGAACCGAACCGAACGTACGTCGTGCAGTTTATCGAAACACACTCAAATCATGGTGTACTGCCACCAAACGCCCTGCACATTGTGTGGTGGACCTTCCAATGTCCGTTTTGACTGGTCATGGTCCTAAAACGGAGTCACGTAGCAGAAGTTACGCACATTTTAGCGCGAAACCTAGTTTTTGCCGATACGCGAAAGGCGGGGGTATAGGGGGTTTCTCGTCCGGACCGACCGTTCCGGATTTCCATTGAAATTTTCGTGGGCCTTCTAAAATGTTATTTAGAAGGTTTTAAGCATATATTACTTTCAAAAAACCGATCTAGAGCCGCAAATTGCCGTAGACACGAATTGGCCGAACCGAACCGAACGTACGTCGTGCACTATCGAAACACACTCAAATCATGGTGTATTGCCACCAAACGCCCTGCACATTGTGTGGTGGACCTTCCAAGGTCTGTTTTGACTGGTCATGGGCCTAAAACGGAGTCACGTAGCAGAAGTTACGCACATTTTAGAGCGAAACCCAGTTTTTGCCGATACGCGAAAGGCGGGGGTATAGGGGGTTTCCCGTCCGGACCGATCGTGCCGGATTTCCAGGGAAATTTACGTGGGCCTTCTACAATGTTATTTAGAAGTTTTTAAGCATATATTACTTTCAAAAAACCGATCTAGAGCCGCAAATTGCCGTAGACACGCATTGGCCGAACCGAACCGAACGTACGTCGTGCAGTTTATCGAAACACACTCAAATCATGGTGTATTGCCACCAAACTCCCTGCACATTGTGTGGTGGACCTTCCAAGGTCCGTTTTGACTGGTCATGGGCCTAAAACGGAGTCACGTAGCAGAAGTTACGCACATTTTAGCGCGAAACCCAGTTTTTGCCGATACGCGAAAGGCGGGGGTATAGGGGGTTTCTCGTCCGGACCGACCGTGCCGGATTTCCATGGAAGTTTACATGGGCCTTATACAATGTTAATTATAAGGTTTTAACCTTATATTACTTAGAAAAAACCGATCTAGAGCCGCAAATTGCCGTAGACACGCATTGGCCGAACCGAACCGAACGTACGTCGTGCAGTTTATCGAAACACACTCAAATCATGGTGTATTGCCACCAAACGCCCTTCACATTGTGTGGTGTACCTTCCAAGCTCCGTTTTGACTGGTCATGGGCCTAAAACGGAGTCACGTAGCAGAAGTTACGCACATTTTAGCGCAAAACCCAATTTTTGCCGATACGCGAAAGGTAGGGGTATAGGGGGTTTCTCGTCCGGACCGACCGTGCCGGATTTCTAGGGAATTTTACGTAGGCTTTCTAAAATGTTATTTAGATGATTTTAAGCATATATTGCTTTCAAAAAACCGATCTAGAGCCGCAAATTGCCGTAGACACGCATTGGCCGAACCGAACCTAACGTACGTCGTGCAGGTTATCGAAACACACTCAAATCATGGTGTATTGCCACCAAACGCCCTGCGCATTGTGTGGTGGACCTTCCAAAGTCCGTTTTGACTGGTCATGGGCCTAAAACAGAGTCACGTAGCAGAAGTTACGCACATTTTAGCGCGAAACCCAGTTTTTGCCGATACGCGAAAGGCGGGGGTATAGGGGGTTTCTCGTCCGGACCGACCGTTCTGGATTTCCATTGAAATTTACGTGGGACTTCTACAATGTTATTTAGAAGGTTTTAAGCATATATTACTTTCAAAAAAACGATCTAGAGCCACAAATTGTCGTAGACACGCATTGGCCGAACCGAACCGAACGTACGTCGTGCTGTTTATCGAAACGCACTCAAATCATGATATATTGCAACCAAACGCCCTGCACATTGTGTGGTAGACCTTCCAAGGTCCGTTTTGACTGGTCATGGACCTAAAACGGAGTCACGTAGCAGAAGTTACGCACATTTTAGCGCGAAACCCAGTTTTTGCCCATACGCGAAAGGCGGGGGTATAGGGGGTTTCTCGTCCAGACCGACCGTGCTGGATTTCCATGGAAGTTTACATGGGCCTTATAAAATGTTATTTATAATGTTTTAACCATATATTACTTACAAAAAACCAATCTAGAGCCGCAAATTGCCGTAGACACGCATTGGCCGAACCGAACCGAACGTACGTCGTGCAGTTTATCGAAACACACTCAAATCATGGTGTAGTGCCACCAAACGCCCTGTACATTGTGTGGTGGACCTTCCAAGGTCCGTTTTGACTGGTCATGGGCCTAAAACGGAGTCACGTAGCAGAAGTTACGCACATTTTAGAGCGAAACCCAGTTTTTGCCGATACGCGAAAGGCGAGGGTATAGGGGGTTTCTCGTCCGGACCGACCGTGCCGGATTTCCATGGAAATTTACTTGGGCCTTCTACAATTTTATTTATAAGGTTTTAAGCATATATTACTTACAAAAAAACGATCTAGAGCCGCAAATTGCCGTAGACACGCATTGGCCGAACCGAACCGAACGTACGTCGTGCAGTTTATCGAAACACACTCAAATCATGGTGTAGTGCCACCAAACGCCCTGTACATTGTGTGGTGGACCTTCCAAGGTCCGTTTTGACTGGTCATGGGCCTAAAACGGAGTCACGTAGCAGAAGTTACGCACATTTTAGAGCGAAACCCAGTTTTTGCCGATACGCGAAAGGCGGGGGTATAGAGGGTTTCCCGTCCGGACCGATCGTGCTGGATTTCTAGGGAAACTTACGTAGGCTTTAAGCATATATTCATTTCAAAAAACCGATCTAGAGCCGCAAATTGCCGTAGACACGCATTGGCCGAACCGAACCGAACGTACGTCGTGCAGTTTATCGAAACACACTCAAATCATGGTGTATTGCCACCAAACTCCCTGCGCATTGTGTGGTGGACCTTCCAAAGTCCGTTTTGACTGGTCATGGGCCTAAAACGGAGTCACGTAGCAGAAGTTACGCACATTTTAGCGCGAAACCCAGTTTTTGCCGATACGCGAAAGGCGGGGGTATAGGGGGTTTCTCGTCCGGACCGACCGTTCCGGATTTCCATTGAAATTTACGTGGGCCTTCTACAATGTTATTTAGAAGGTTTTAAGCATATATTACTTTCAAAAAAACGATCTAGAGCCGCAAATTGCCGTAGACACGCATTGGCCAAACCGAACCGAACGTACGTCGTGCTGTTTATCGAAACACACTCCAATCAAGGTGTATTGCCACCAAACGCCATGCACATTGTGTGGTGGACCTTCCAAGGTCCGTTTTGACTGGTCATGGGCCTAAAACGGAGTCACGTAGCATAAGTTACGCACATTTTAGCGCGAAACCCAGTTTTTGCCGATACGCGAAAGGCGGGGGTATAGGGGGTTTATCGTCCGGACCGACCGTGCCGGATTTCCATGGAAGTTTACATGGGCCTTATACAATGTTATTTATAATGTTTTAACCATATATTACTTACAAAAAACCGATCTAGAGCCTCAAATTGCCGTAGACACGCATTGGCCGAACCGAACCGAATGTACGTCGTGTAGTTTATCGAAACACACTCAAATCATGGTGTAGTGCCACCAAACGCCCTGTACATTGTGTGGTGGACCTTCCAAGGTCCGTTTTGACTGGTCATGGGCCTAAAACGGAGTCACGTAGCAGAAGTTACGCACATTTTAGAGCGAAACCCAGTTTTTGCCGATACGCGAAAGGCGAGGGTATAGGGGGTTTCTTGTCCGGACCGACCGTGCCGGATTTCCATGGAAATTTACTTGGGCCTTCTACAATTTTATTTATAAGGTTTTAAGCATATATTACTTACAAAAAAACGATCTAGAGCCGCAAATTGCCGTAGACACGCATTGGCCGAACCGAACCGAACGTACGTCGTGCAGTTTATCGAAACACACTCAAATCATGGTGTACTGCCACCAAACGCCCTGCACATTGTGTGGTGGACCTTCCAATGTCCGTTTTGACTGGTCATGGTCCTAAAACGGAGTCACGTAGCAGAAGTTACGCACATTTTAGCGCGAAACCTAGTTTTTGCCGATACGCGAAAGGCGGGGGTATAGGGGGTTTCTCGTCCGGACCGACCGTTCCGGATTTCCATTGAAATTTTCGTGGGCCTTCTAAAATGTTATTTAGAAGGTTTTAAGCATATATTACTTTCAAAAAACCGATCTAGAGCCGCAAATTGCCGTAGACACGAATTGGCCGAACCGAACCGAACGTACGTCGTGCACTATCGAAACACACTCAAATCATGGTGTATTGCCACCAAACGCCCTGCACATTGTGTGGTGGACCTTCCAAGGTCTGTTTTGACTGGTCATGGGCCTAAAACGGAGTCACGTAGCAGAAGTTACGCACATTTTAGCGCGAAACCCAGTTTTTGCCGATACGCGAAAGACGGGGGTATAGGGGGTTTCTCGTCCGGACCGACCGTGCCGGATTTCCAGGGAAATTTACGTAGGCTTTATACAATGTTATTTAGAAGGTTTTAAGCATATATTGCTTTCAAAAAACCGATCTAGAGCCGCAAATTGCCGTAGACACGCATTGGCCGAACCAAACCGAACGTACGTCGTGCAGTTTATCGAAACACACTCAAATCATGGTGTATTGCCACCAAACGCCCTGCGCATTGTGTGGTGGACCTTCCAAAGTCCGTTTTGACTGGTCATGGGCCTAAAACGGAGTCACGTAGCAGAAGTTACGCACATTTTATCGCGAAACCCAGTTTTTGCCGATACGCGAAAGGCGGGGGGGTTTCTCGTCCGGACCGACCGTTCCGGATTTCCATTGAAATTTACGTGGGCCTTCTACAATGTTATTTAGAAGGTTTTAAGCATATATTACTTTCAAAAAAACGATCTAGAGCCGCAAATTGCCGTAGACACGCATTGGCCAAACCGAACCGAACGTACGTCGTGCTGTTTATCGAATCACACTCAAATCATGGTGTATTGCCACCAAACGCCATGCACATTGTGTGGTGGACCTTCCAAGGTCCGTTTTGACTGGTCATGGGCCTAAAACGGAGTCACGTAGCAGAAGTTACGCACATTTTAGCGCGAAACCCAGTTTTTGCCGATACGCGAAAGGCGGGGGTATAGGGGGTTTATCGTCCGGACCGACCGTGCCGGATTTCCATGGAAGTTTACATGGGCCTTATACAATGTTATTTATAATGTTTTAACCATATATTACTTACAAAAATCCGATCTAGAGCCGCAAATTGCCGTAGACACGCATTGGCCGAACCGAACCGAACGTACGTCGTGTAGTTTATCGAAACACACTCAAATCATGGTGTAGTGCCACCAAACACCCTGTACATTGTGTGGTGGACCTTCCAAGGTCCGTTTTGACTGGTCATGGGCCTAAAACGGAGTCACGTAGCAGAAGTTACGCACATTTTAGAGCGAAACCCAGTTTTTGCCGATACGCGAAAGGCGAGGGTATAGGGGGTTTCTTGTCCGGACCGACCGTGCCGGATTTCCATGGAAATTTACTTGGGCCTTCTACAATTTTATTTATAAGGTTTTAAGCATATATTACTTACAAAAAAACGATCTAGAGCCGCAAATTGCCGTAGACACGCATTGGCCGAACCGAACCGAACGTACGTCGTACAGTTTATCGAAACACACTCAAATCATGGTGTAGTGCCACCAAACGCCCTGTACATTGTGTGGTGGATCTTCCAAGGTCCGTTTTGACTGGTCATGGGCCTAAAACAGAGACACGTAGCAGAAGTTACGCACATTTTAGAGCGAAACCGAGTTTTTGCCGATACGCGAAAGGCGGGGGTATAGGGGGTTTCCCGTCCGGACCGATCGTGCCGGATTTCCAGGGAAATTTACGTAGGCTTTCTACAATGTTATTTAGAAGGTTTTAAGCATATATTGCTTTCAAAAAACCGATCTAGAGCCGCAAATTGCCGTAGACACGCATTGGCCGAAACGAACCGAACGTACGTCGTGCAGTTTATCGAAACACACTCAAATCATGGTGTAATGCCACCAAACGCCCTGCACATTGTGTGGTGGACCTTCCAAAGTCCGTTTTGACTGGTCATGGTCCTAAAACGGAGTCACGTAGCAGAAGTTACGCACATTTTAGCGCGAAACCTAGTTTTTGCCGATACGCGAAAGGCGGGGGTATAGGGGGTTTCTCGTCCGGACCGACCGTTCCGGATTTCCATTGAAATTTTCGTGGGCCTTCTAAAATGTTATTTAGAAGGTTTTAAGCATATATTACTTTCAAAAAACCGATCTAGAGCCGCAAATTGCCAAAGACACGAATTGGCCGAACCGAACCGAACGTACGTCGTGCAGTTTATCGAAACACACTCAAATCATGGTGTATTGCCACCAAACGCCCTGCACATTGTGTGGTGGACCTTCCAAGGTCCGTTTTGACTGGTCATGGGCCTAAAACGGAGTCACGTAGCAGAAGTTACGCACATTTTAGCGCGAAACCCAGTTTTTGCCGATACGCGAAAGGCGGGGGTATAGCGGGCTTCTCGTCCGAACCGACCGAGCCGGATTTCCATGGAAGTTTACATGGCCTTAAACAATGTTAATTATATGGTTTTAACAATATATTACTTACAAAAAACCGATCTAGAGCCGCAAATTGCCGTAGACACGCATTGGCCGAACGGAACCGAACGTACGTCGTGCAGTTTATCGAAACACACTCAAATCATGGTGTATTGCCACCAAACGCCCTTCACATTGTGTGGTGTACCTTCCAAGCTCCGTTTTGACTGGTCATGGGCCTAAAACGGAGTCACGTAGCAGAAGTTACGCACATTTTAGCGCAAAACCCAATTTTTGCCGATACGCGAAAGGCGGGGGTATAGGGGGTTTCTCGTCCGGACCGACCGTGCCGGATTTCCAAGGAAATTTACGTAGGCTTTCTACAATGTTATTTAGAAGGTTTTAAGCATATATTGCTTTCAAAAAACCGATCTAGAGCCGCAAATTGCCGTAGACACGCATTGGCCGAAACGAACCGAACGTACGTCCTGCAGTTTATCGAAACACACTCAAATCATGGTGTAGTGCCACCAAACGCCCTGTACATTGTGTGGTGGACCTTCCAAGGTCCGTGTTGACTGGTCATGGGCCTAAAACGGTGTCACGTAGCAGAAGTTACGCACATTTTAGAGCGAAACCCAGTTTTTGCCGATACGCGAAAGGCGGGGTATAGGGGGTTTCCCGTCCGGACCGACCGTGCCGGATTTCCAGGGAAATTTACGTAGGCTATCTACAATGTTATTTAGAAGGTTTTAAGCATATATTGCTTTCAAAAAACCGATCTAGAGCCGCAAATTGCCGTAGACACGAATTGGCCGAACCGAACCGAACGTACGTCGTGCAGTTTATCGAAACACACTCAAATCATGGTGTATTGCCACCAAACGCCCTGCACATTGTGTGGTGGACCTTCCAAGGTCCGTTTTGACTGGTCATGGGCCTAAAACGGAGTCACGTAGCAGAAGTTACGCACATTTTAGCGCGAAACCCAGTTTTTGCCGATACGCGAAAGGCGGGGGTATAGCGGGTTTCTCGTCCGAACTGACCGTGCCGGATTTCCATGGAAGTTTACATGGGCCTTAAACAATGTTAATTATATGGTTTTAACAATATATTACTTACAAAAAACCGATCTAGAGCCGCAAATTGCCGTAGACACGCATTGGCCGAACCGAACCGAACGTACGTCGTGCAGTTTATCGAAACACACTCAAATCATGGTGTATTGCCACCAAACGCCCTTCACATTGTGTGGTGTACCTTCCAAGCTCCGTTTTGACTGGTCATGGGCCTAAAACGGAGTCACGTAGCAGAAGTTACGCACATTTTAGCGCAAAACCCAATTTTTATCGATACGCGAAAGGCGGGGGTATAGGGGGTTTCTCGTCCGGACCGACCGTGCCGGATTTCCAAAGAAATTTACGTAGGCTTTCTACAATGTTATTTAGAAGGTTTTAAGCATATATTGCTTTCAAAAAACCGATCTAGAGCCGCAAATTGCCGTAGACACACATTGGCCGAAACGAACCGAACGTACGTCGTGCAGTTTATCGAAACACACTCAAATCATGGTGTAGTGCCACCAAACGCCCTGTACATTGTGTGGTGGACCTTCCAAGGTCCGTGTTGACTGGTCATGGGCCTAAAACGGATTCACGTAGCAGAAGTTACGCACATTTTAGAGCGAAACCCAGTTTTTGCCGATACGCGAAAGACGGGGTATAGGGGGTTTCCCGTCCGGACCGACCGTGCCGGATTTCCAGGGAAATTTACGTAGGCTATCTACAATGTTATTTAGAAGGTTTTAAGCATATATTGCTTTCAAAAAACCGATCTAGAGCCGCAAATTGCCGTAGACACGCATTGGCCGAACCGAACCGAACGTACGTCGTGCAGTTTATCGAAACACACTCAAATCATGGTGTAGTGCCACCAAACGACCTGCAAATTATGTGGTGGACCTTTCAAGGTCCGTTTTGACTGGTCATGGGCCTCAAACGAAGTCACGTAGCAGAAGTTACGCACATTTTAGAGCGAAACCCAGTATTTGCCGATACGCGAAAGGCGAGGGTATAGGGGGTTTCTCGTCCGGATCGACCGTGCCGGATTTCCATGGAAATTTATTTGGGCCTTCTACAATTTTATTTATAAGGTTTTAAGCATATATTACTTACAAAAAAACGATCTAGAGCCGCAAATTGCCGTAGACACGCATTGGCCGAACCGAACTGAACGTACGTCGTGCAGTTTATCGAAACACACTCAAATCATGGTGTATTGCCACCAAACGCCCTACACATTGTGTGGTGGACAATCCAAAGTCCGTTTTGACTGGTCATGGGCCTAAAATGGAGTCACGTAGCAGAAGTTACGCACATTTTAGCGCGAAACCCAGTTTTTGCCGATACGCGAAAGACGGGGGTATAGGGGGTTTCTCGTCCGGACCGACCGTCCCGGATTTCCATTGAAATTTACGTGGGCCTTCTACAATGTTATTTAGAAGGTTTTAAGCATATATTACTTACAAAAAACCGATCTAGAGCCGCAAATTGCCGTAGACACGCATTGGCCGAAACGAACCGAACGTACGTCGTGCAGTTTATCGAAACACACTCAAATCATGGTGTAGTGCCACCAAACGCCCTGTACATTGTGTGGTGGACCTTCCAAGGTCCGTGTTGACTGCTCATGGGCCTAAAACGGAGTCACGTAGCAGAAGTTACGCACATTTTAGATCGAAACACAGTTTTTGCCGATACACGAAAGGGGGGGTATAGGGGGTTTCCCGTCCGGACCGACCGTGCCGGATTTCCAGGGAAATTTACGTAGGCTTTCTACAATGTTATTTAGAAGGTTTTAAGCATATATTTCTTTCAAAAAACCGATCTAGAGCCGCAAATTGCCGTAGACACGCATTGGCCGAACCGAACCGAACGTACGTCGTGCAGTTTATCGAAACACACTCAAATCATGGTGTATTGCCACCAAACGCCCTGCGCATTGTGTGGTGGACCTTCCAAAGTCCGTTTTGACTGGTCATGGGCCTAAAACGGAGTCACGTAGCAGAAGTTACGCACATTTTAGAGCGAAACCCAGTTTTTGCCGATACGCGAAAGACGGGGTATAGGGGGTTTCCCGTCCGGACCGACCGTGCCGGATTTCCAGGGAAATTTACGTAGGCTATCTACAATGTTATTTAGAAGGTTTTAAGCATATATTGCTTTCAAAAAACCGATCTAGAGCCGCAAATTGCCGTAGACACGCATTGGCCGAACCGAACCGAACGTACGTCGTGCAGTTTATCGAAACACACTCAAATCATGGTGTAGTGCCACCAAACGACCTGCAAATTATGTGGTGGACCTTTCAAGGTCCGTTTTGATTGGTCATGGGCCTCAAACGAAGTCACGTAGCAGAAGTTACGCACATTTTAGAGCGAAACCCAGTATTTGCCGATACGCGAAAGGCGAGGGTATAGGGGGTTTCTCGTCCGGATCGACCGTGCCGGATTTCCATGGAAATTTATTTGGGCCTTCTACAATTTTATTTATAAGGTTTTAAGCATATATTACTTACAAAAAAACGATCTAGAGCCGCAAATTGCCGTAGACACGCATTGGCCGAACCGAACTGAACGTACCTCGTGCAGTTTATCGAAACACACTCAAATCATGGTGTATTGCCACCAAACGCCCTACACATTGTGTGGTGGACATTCCAAAGTCCGTTTTGACTGGTCATGGGCCTAAAATGGAGTCACGTAGCAGAAGTTACGCACATTTTAGCGCGAAACCCAGTTTTTGCCGATACGCGAAAGACGGGGGTATAGGGGGTTTCTCGTCCGGACCGACCGTCCCGGATTTCCATTGAAATTTACGTGGGCCTTCTACAATGTTATTTAGAAGGTTTTAAGCATATATTACTTACAAAAAACCGATCTAGAGCCGCAAATTGCCGTAGACACGCATTGGCCGAAACGAACCGAACGTACGTCGTGCAGTTTATCGAAACACACTCAAATCATGGTGTAGTGCCACCAAACGCCCTGTACATTGTGTGGTGGACCTTCCAAGGTCCGTGTTGACTGCTCATGGGCCTAAAACGGAGTCACGTAGCAGAAGTTACGCACATTTTAGATCGAAACACAGTTTTTGCCGATACACGAAAGGGGGGGTATAGGGGGTTTCCCGTCCGGACCGACCGTGCCGGATTTCCAGGGAAATTTACGTAGGCTTTCTACAATGTTATTTAAAAGGTTTTAAGCATATATTTCTTTCAAAAAACCGATCTAGGACCGCAAATTGCCGTAGACACGCATTGGCCGAACCGAACCGAACGTACGTCGTGCAGTTTATCGAAACACACTCAAATCATGGTGTATTGCCACCAAACGCCCTGCGCATTGTGTGGTGGACCTTCCAAAGTCCGTTTTGACTGGTCATGGGCCTAAAACGGAGTCACGTAGCAGAAGTTACGCACATTTTAGCGCGAAACCCAGTTTTTGCCGATACACGAAAGGCGGGGGTATAGGGGGTTTCTCGTCCGAACCGACCGTGCCGGATTTCCATTGAAATTTACGTGGGCCTTCTACAATGTTATTTAGAAGGTTTTAAGCATATATTACTTTCAAAAAACCGATCTAGTGCCGCAAATTACCGTAGACACGCATTGGCCGAACCGAACCGAACGTACGTCGTGCAGTTTATCGAAACACACTCAAATCATGGTGTATTGCCACCAAACTCTCTGCACATTGTGTGGTGGACCTTCCAAGGTCCGTTTTGACTGGTCATGGGCCTAAAACGGAGTCACGTAGCAGAAGTTACGCACATTTTAGCGCGAAACCCAGTTTTTGCCGATACGCGAAAGGCGGGGGTATAGGGGGTTTCTCGTCCGGACCGACCGTGCCGGATTTCCATGGAAGTTTACATGGGCCTTATACAATGTTATTTATAAGGTTTTAACCATATATTACTTACAAAAAACCGATCTAGAGCCGCAAATTGCCGTAGACACGCATTGGCCGAACCGAACCGAACGTACGTCGTGCAGTTTATCGAAACACACTCAAATCATGGTGTATTGCCACCAAACTCCCTTCAAATTGGGTGGTGTACCTTCCAAGATCCGTCTTGACTGGTCATGGGCCTAAAACGGAGTAACGTAGCAGAAGTTACGCACATTTTAGCGCAAAACCCAATTTTTGCCGATACGCGAAAGGCGGGGGTATAGGGGGTTTCTCGTCCGGACCGACCGTGCCGAATTTCCATGGAAATTTACGTGGGCGTTATACAATGTTATTTAGAAGGTTTTAAGCATATATTACTTACAAAAAACCGATCTAGAGCCGCAAATTGCCGTAGACACGCATTGGCTGAAACGAACTGAACGTACGTCGTGCAGTTTATCGAAACACACTCAAATCATGGTGTAGTGCCACCAAACGCCCTACGCATTGTGTGGTGGACCTTCCAAAGTCCGTTTTGACTGGTCATGGGCCTAAAACGGAGTCACGTAGCAGAAGTTACGCACATTTTAGCGCGAAACCCAGTTTTTGCCGATACACGAAAGGCGGGGGTATAGGGGGTTTCTCGTCCGAACCGACCGTGCCGGATTTCCATTGAAATTTACGTGGGCCTTCTACAATGTTATTTAGAAGGTTTTAAGCATATATTACTTTCAAAAAACCGATCTAGTGCCGCAAGTTACCGTAGACACGCATTGGCCGAACCGAACCGAACGTACGTCGTGCAGTTTATCGAAACACACTCAAATCATGGTGTATTGCCACCAAACTCTCTGCACATTGTGTGGTGGACCTTCCAAGGTCCGTTTTGACTGGTCATGGGCCTAAAACGGAGTCACGTAGCAGAAGTTACGCACATTTTAGCGCGAAACCCAGTTTTTGCCGATACGCGAAAGGCGGGGGTATAGGGGGTTTCTCGTCCGGACCGACCGTGCCGGATTTCCATGGAAGTTTACATGGGCCTTATAAAATGTTATTTATAATGTTTTAACCATATATTACTTACAAAAAACCAATCTAGAGCCGCAAATTGCCGTAGACACGCATTGGCCGAACCGAACCGAACGTACGTCGTGCAGTTTATCGAAACACACTCAAATCATGGTGTATTGCCACCAAACGCCCTGCATATTGTGTGGTGGACCTTCCAAGGTCCGTTTTGACTGGTCATGGGCCTAAAACGGAGTCACGTAGCAGAAGTTACGCACATTTTAGCGCGAAACCCAGTTTTTGCCGATACGCGAAAGGCGGGGGTATAGCGGGTTTCTCGTCCGGACCGACCGTGCCGGATTTCCATGGAAGTTTACATGGGCCTTATACAATGTTAATTATAAGTTTTTAACCATATATTACTTACAAAAAACCGATCTAGAGTCGCAAATTGCCGTAGACACGCATTGGCCGAACCGAACCGAACGTACGTCGTGCAGTTTATCGAAACACACTCAAATCTTGGTGTATTGCCACCAAAAGCCCTTCACATTGTGTGGTGTACCTTCCAAGCTCCGTTTTGACTGGTCATGGGCCTAAAACGGAGTCACGTAGCAGAAGTTATGCACATTTTAGCGCAAAACCCAATTTTTGCCGATACGCGAAAGGCGGGGGTATAGGGGGTTTCTCGTACGGACCGACCGTGCCGGATTTCCAGGGAAATTTACGCAGGCTTTCTACAGTGTTATTTAGAAGGTTTTAAGCATATATTGCTTTCAAAAAACCGATCTAGAGCCGCAAATTGCCGTAGACACGCATTGGCCGAAACGAACCGAACGTACGTCGTGCAGTTTATCGAAACACACTCAAATCATGGTGTAGTGCCACCAAACGCCCTGTACATTGTGTGGTGGACCTTCCAAGGTCCGTGTTGACTGGTCATGGGCCTAAAACGGAGTCACGTAGCAGAAGTTACGCACATTTTAGAGCGAAACCCAGTTTTTGCCGATACGCGAAAAGGCGGGGTAAAGGGGGTTTTCCGTCCGGACCGACCGTGCCGGATTTCCAGGGAAATTTACGTAGGCTTTCTACAATGTTATTTAGAAGGTTTTAAGCATATATTGCTTTCAAAAAACCGATCTAGAGCCGCAAATTGCCGTAGACACGCATTGGCCGAACCGAACCGAACGTACGTCGTGCAGTTTATCGAAACACACTCAAATCATGGTGTATTGCCACCAAACGCCCTACACATTGTGTGGTGGACCTTCCAAAGTCCGTTTTGACTGGTCATGGGCCTAAAATGGAGTCACGTAGCAGAAGTTACGCAAATTTTAGCGCGAAACCCAGTTTTTGCCGATACGCGAAAGGCGGGGGTATAGGGGGTTTCTCGTCCGGACCGACCGTCCCGGATTTCCATGGAAATTTACGTGGGCCTTCTACAATGTTATTTAGAAGGTTTTAAGCATTAATTACTTACAAAAAACCGATCTAGAGCCGCAAATTGCCGTAGACATGCATTGGCCGAAACGAACCGAACGTACGTCGTGCAGTTTATCGAAACACACTCAAATCATGGTGTAGTGCCACCAAACGCCCTGTACATTGTGTGGTGGACCTTCCAAGGTCCGTGTTGACTGCTCATGGGCCTAAAACGGAGTCACGTAGCAGAAGTTACGCACATTTTAGAGCGAAACACAGTTTTTGCCGATACACGAAAGGGGGGTATAGGGGGTTTCCCGTCCGGACCGACCGTGCCGGATTTCCAAAGAAATTTACGTAGGCTTTCTACAATGTTATTTAGAAGGTTTTAAACATATATTGCTTTCAAAAAACCGATCTAGAGCCTCAAATTTCCGTAGACACGCATTGGCCGAACCGAACCGAACGTACGTCGTGCAGTTTATCAAAACACCCTCAAATCATGGTGTATTGCCACCAAACGCCCTGCGTATTGTGTGGTGGACCTTCCAAAGTCCGTTTTGACTGGTCATGGGCCAAAAACGGAGTCACGTAGCAGAAGTTACGCACATTTTAGCGCGAAACCCAGTTTTTGCCGATACGCGAAAGGCGGGGGTATAGGGGGTTTCTCGTCCAAACCGACCGTGCCGGATTTCCATTGAAATTTACGTGGGCCTTCTACAATGTTATTAAAAGGTTTTAAGCATATATTACTTTCAAAAAACCGATCTAGAGCTGCAAATTGCCGTAGACACGCATTGGCCGAACCGAACCGAACGTACGTCGTGCAGTTTATCGAAACACACTCAAATCATGGTGTATTGCCACCAAACTCTCTGCACATTGTGTGGTGGACCTTCCAAGGTCCGTTTTGACTGGTCATGGGCCTAAAACGGAGTCACGTAGCAGAAGTTACGCACATTTTAGCGCGAAACCTAGTTTTTGCCGATACGCGAAAGGCGGGGGTATAGGGGGTTTCTCTTCCGGACCGACCGTGCCGGATTTCCATGGAAGTTTACATGGGCCTTATACAATGTTATTTAGAAGGTTTTAAACATATATTGCTTTCAAAAAACCGATCTAGAGCCGCAAATTGCCGTAGACACGCATTGGCCGAAACGAACCGAACGTACGTCGTGCAGTTTATCGAAACACACTCAAATCATGGTGTAGTGCCACCAAAAGCCCTGTACATTGTCTGGTGGACCTTCCAAGGTCCGTGTTGACTGGTCATGGGCCTAAAACGGAGTCACGTAGCAGAAGTTACGCACATTTTAGAGCGAAACCCAGTTTTTGCCGATACGCGAAAGGCGGGGGTATAGGGGTTTTCCCGTCCGGACCGACCGTGCCGGATTTCCAGAGAAATTTACGTAGGCTTTCTACAATGTTATTTAGAAGGTTTTAAGCATATATTGCTTTCAAAAAACTGATCTAGAGCCGCAAATTGCCGTAGACACGCATTGCCCGAACCGAACCGAACGTACGTCGTGTAGTTTATCGAAAAACACTCAAATCATGGTGTAGTGCCACCAAACAACCTGCACATTATGTGGTGGACCTTTCAAGCTCCGTCTTGACTGGTCATGGGTCTAAAACGGAGTCACGTAGCAGAAGTTACGCACATTTTAGCGCGAAACCCAGTTTTTGCCGATACGCGAAAGGCGGGGGTATAGGGGGTTTCTCGTCCGGACCGACCGTTCCGGATTTCCATTGAAATTTACGTGGGCCTTCTACAATGTTATTTAGAAGGTTTTAAGCATATATTACTTACAAAAAACCGATCTAGAGTCGCAAATTGCCGTAGACACGCATTGGCCGAACCGAACCGAACGTACGTCGTGCAGTTTATCGAAACACACTCAAATCATGGTGTATTGCCACCAAACGCCCTGCACATTGTGTGGTGGACCTTCCAAGGTCCGTTTTGACTGGTCATGGGCCTAAAACGGAGTCACGTAGCAGAAGTTACGCACATTTTAGCGCGAAACCCAGTTTTTGCCGATACGCGAAAGGCGGGGGTATAGCGGGTTTCTCGTCCGGACCGACCGTGCCGGATTTCCATGGAAGTTTACATGGGCCTTATACAATGTTAATTATAAGTTTTTAACCATATATTACTTACAAAAAACCGATCTAGAGCCGCAAATTGCCGTAGACACGCATTGGCCGAACCGAACCGAACGTACGTCGTGCAGTTTATCGAAACACACTCAAATCATGGTGTAGTGCCACCAAACGCCCTGTACATTGTGTGGTGGACCTTCCAAGGTCCGTGTTGACTGGTCATGGGCCTAAAACGGAGTCACGTAGAAGAAGTTACGCTCATTTTAGAGCGAAACCCAGTTTTTGCCGATACGCGAAAGGCGGGGGTATAGGGGGTTTCCCGTCCGGACCGACCGTGCCGGATTTCCAGGGAAATTTACGTAGGCTTTCTACAATGTTATTTAGAAGGTTTTAGGCATAAATTGCTTTCAAAAAACCGATCTAGAGCCGCAAATTGCCGTAGACACGCATTGGCCGAACCGAACCGAACGTACGTCGTGCAGCTTATCGAAACACACTCAAATCATGGTGTATTGCCACCAAACGCCTTGCGCATTGTGTGGTGGACCTTCCAAAGTCCGTTTTGACTGGTCATGGGCCTAAAATGGAGTCACGTAGCAGAAGTTACGCACATTTTAGCGCGAAACCCAGTTTTTGCCGATACGCGAAAGGCGGGGGTATAGCGGGTTTCTCATCCGGACCGACCGTCCCGGATTTCCATGGAAATTTACGTGGGCCTTCTACAATGTTATTTAGAAGGTTTTAAGCATATATTACTTACAAAAAACTGATCTAGAGCCGCAAATTGCCGTAGACACGCATTGGCCGAACCGAACCGAACGTACGTCGTGCAGTTTATCGAAACACACTCAAATCATGGTGTATTGCCACCAAACGCCTTGCACATTGTGTGGTGGACCTTCCAAGGTCCGTTTTGACTGGTCATGGGCCAAAAACGGAGTCACGTAGCAGAAGTTACGCACATTTTAGCGCGAAACCCAGTTTTTGCCGATACGCGAAAGGCGGGGGTATAGCGGGTTTCTCGTCCGGACCGACCGTGCCGGATTTCCATGGAAGTTTACATGGGCCTTATACAATGTTAATTATAAGTTTTTAACCATATATTATTTACAAAAAACCGATCTAGAGCCGCAAATTGCCGTAGACACGCATTGGCCGAACCGAACCGAACGTACGTCGTGCAGTTTATCGAAACACACTCAAATCATGGTTTATTGCCACCAAACGCCCTTCACATTGTGTGGTGTACCTTCCAAGCTCCGTTTTTACTGGTCATGGGCCTAAAACGGAGTCACGTAGCAGAAGTTATGCACATTTTAGCGCGAAACCCAGTTTTTGCCGATACGCGAAACTTACGTGGGCCTTCTACAATGTATAGGGGGTTTCCCGTCCGGACCGACCGTGCCGGATTTCCATTGAAATTTACGTGGGCCTTCTACAATGTTATTTAGAAGGTTTTAAGCATATATTACTTTCAAAAAACCGATATAGAGCCGCAAATTGCCGTAGACACGCATTGGCCGAACCGAACCGAACGTACGTCGTACAGTTTATCGAAACACACTCAAATCATGGTGTATTGCCACCAAACTCCCTTCACATTGGGTGGTGTACCTTCCAAGATCCGTCTTGACTGGTCATGGGCCTAAAACGGAGTCACGTAGCAGAAGTTACGCACATTTTAGCGCAAAACCCAATTTTTGCCGATACGCGAAAGGCGGGGGTATAGGGGGTTTCTCGTCCGGACCGACCGTGCCGAATTTCCATGGAAATTTACGTGGGCGTTATACAATGTTATTTAGAAGGTTTTAAGCATATATTACTTACAAAAAACCGATCTAGAGCCGCAAATTGCCGTAGACACGCATTGGCCGAAACGAACCGAACGTACGTCGTGCAGTTTATCGAAACACACTCAAATCATGGTGTAGTGCCACCAAACGCCCTGTACATTGTGTGGTGGACCTTCCAAGGTCCGTGTTGACTGGTCATGGGCCTAAAACGGAGTCACGTAGAAGAAGTTACGCTCATTTTAGAGCGAAACCCAGTTTTTGCCGATACGCGAAAGGCGGGGGTATAGGGGGTTTCCCGTCCGGACCGACCGTGCCGGATTTCCAGGGAAATTTACGTAGGCTTTCTACAATGTTATTTAGAAGGTTTTAAGCATATATTGCTTTCAAAAAACCGATCTAGAGCCGCAAATTGCCGTAGACACGCATTGGCCGAACCGAACCGAACGTACGTCGTGCAGTTTATCGAAACACACTCAAATCATGGTGTAGTGCCACCAAACGCCCTGTACATTGTCTGGTGGACCTTCCAAGGTCGGTGTTGACTGGTCATGGTCCTAAAACGGAGTCACGTAGCAGAAGTTACGCACATTTTAGAGCGAAACCCAGTTTTTGCCGATACGCGAAAGGCGGGGGTATAGGGGGTTTCCCGTCCGGACCAACCGTGCCGGATTTCCAGAGAAATTTACGTAGGCTTTCTACAATGTTATTTAGAAGGTTTTAAGCATATATTGCTTTCAAAAAACAGATCTAGAGCCGCAAATTGCCGTAGACACGCATTGGCCGAACCGAACCGAACGTACGTCGTGTAGTTTATCGAAACACACTCAAATCATGGTGTATTGCCACCAAACTCCCTGCGCATTGTGTGGTGGACCTTCCAAAGTCCGTTTTGACTGGTCATGGGCCTAAAACGGAGTCATGTAGCAGAAGTTACGCACATTTTAGCGCGAAACCCAGTTTTTGCCGATACGCGAAACTTACGTGGGCCATCTACAATGTATAGGGGGTTTCCCGTCCGGACCGACCGTGCCGGATTTCCATTGAAATTTACGTGGGCCTTCTACAATGTTATTTAGAAGGTTTTAAGCATATATTACTTTCAAAAAACCGATATAGAGCCGCAAATTGCCGTAGACACGCATTGGCCGAACCGAACCGAACGTACGTCGTACAGTTTATCGAAACACACTCAAATCATGGTGTATTGCCACCAAACTCCCTTCACATTGGGTGGTGTACCTTCCAAGATCCGTCTTGACTGGTCATGGGCCTAAAACGGAGTCACGTAGCAGAAGTTACGCACATTTTAGCGCAAAACCCAATTTTTGCCGATACGCGAAAGGCGGGGGTATAGGGGGTTTCTCGTCCGGACCGACCGTGCCGAATTTCCATGGAAATTTACGTGGGCGTTATACAATGTTATTTAGAAGGTTTTAAGCATATATTACTTACAAAAAACCGATCTAGAGCCGTAAATTGCCGTAGACACGCATTGGCTGAAACGAACCGAACGTACGTCGTGCAGTTTATCGAAACACACTCAAATCATGGTGTAGTGCCACCAAACGACCTGCACATTATGTGGTGGACATTTCAAGGTCCGTTTTGACTGGTCATGGGCCTCAAACGGAGTCACGTAGCAGAAGTTACGCACATTTTAAAGCGAAACCCAGTTTTTGCCGATACGCGAAAGGCGAGGGTATAGGGGGTTTCTCGTCCGGATCGACCGTGCCGGATTTCCATGGAAATTTACTTGGGCCTTCTACAATTTTATTTTTAAGGTTTTAAGCATATATTACTTACAAAAAAACGATCTAGAGCCGCAAATTGCCGTAGACACGCATTGGCCGAACCGAACCGAACGTACGTCGTGTAGTTTATCGAAACACACACAAATCATGGTGTATTGCCACCAAACGCACTGCACATTGTGTGGTGGACCTTACAAAGTCCGTTTTGACTGGTCATGGGCCTAAAATGGAGTCACGTAGCAGAAGTTACGCACATTTTAGCGCGAAACCCAGTTTTTGCCGATACGCAAAAGGCGGAGGTATAGGGGGTTTCTCCTCCGGACCGACCGTCCCGGATTTCCATGGAAATTTACGTGGGCCTTCTACAATGTTATTTAGAAGGTTTTAAGCATATATTACTTACAAAAAACCGATCTAGAGCCGCAAATTGCCGTAGACACGCATTGGCCGAACCGAACCGAACGTACGTCGTGCAGTTTATCGAAACACACTCAAATCATGGTGTAGTGCCACCAAACGTCCTGCAAATTATGTGGTGGACCTTTCAAGGTCCGTTTTGACTGGTCATGGGCCTCAATTGGAGTCACGTAGCAGAAGTTACGCACATTTTAGAGCGAAACCCAGTTTTTGCCGATACGCGAAAGGCGAGGGTATAGGGGGTTTCTCATCCGGATCGACCGTGCCGGATTTCCATGGAAATTTACTTGGGCCTTCTACAATTTTATTTATAAGGTTTTAAGCATAAATTACTTACAAAAAAACGATCTAGAGCCGCAAATTGCCGTAGACACGCATTGGCCGAACCGAACCGAACGTACGTCGTGCAGTTTATCGAAACACACTCAAATCATGGTGTATTGCCACCAAATGCCCTGCACATTATGTGGTGGACCTTCCAAAGTCCGTTTTGACTGGTTATGGGCCTAAAATGGAGTCACGTAGCAGAAGTTACGCACATTTTAGCGCGAAACCCAGTTTTTGCCGATACGCGAAAGGCGGGGGTATAGGGGGTTTATCATCCGGACCGACCGTCCCGGATTTCCATGGAAATTTACGTGGGCCTTCTACAATGTTATTTAGAAGGTTTTAAGCATATATTACCTACAAAAAACCGATCTAGAGCCGCAAATTGCCGTAGACACGCATTGGCCGAAACGAACCGAACGTACGTCGTGCAGTTTATCGAAACACACTCAAATCATGGTGTAGTGCCACCAAACGCCCTGTACATTGTGTGGTGGACCTTCCAAGGTCCGTGTTGACTAGTCATGGGCCTAAAACGGAGTCACGTAGCAGAAGTTACGCACATTTTAGCGCAAAACCCAATTTTTGCCGATACGCGAAAGGCGGGGGTATAGGGGGTTTCTCGTCCGGACCGACCGTGCCGAATTTCCATGGAAATTTACGTGGGCGTTATACAATGTTATTTAGAAGGTTTTAAGCATATATTACTTACAAAAAACCGATCTAGAGCCGTAGACACGCATTGGCTGAAACGAACCGAACGTACGTCGTGCAGTTTATCGAAACACACTCAAATCATGGTGTAGTGCCACCAAACGACCTGCACATTATGTGGTGGACATTTCAAGGTCCGTTTTGACTGGTCATGGGCCTCAAACGGAGTCACGTAGCAGAAGTTACGCACATTTTAAAGCGAAACCCAGTTTTTGCCGATACGCGAAAGGCGAGGGTATAGGGGGTTTCTCGTCCGGATCGACCGTGCCGGATTTCCATGGAAATTTACTTGGGCCTTCTACAATTTTATTTTTAAGGTTTTAAGCATATATTACTTACAAAAAAACGATCTAGAGCCGCAAATTGCCGTAGACACGCATTGGCCGAACCGAACCGAACGTACGTCGTGTAGTTTATCGAAACACACACAAATCATGGTGTATTGCCACCAAACGCACTGCACATTGTGTGGTGGACCTTACAAAGTCCGTTTTGACTGGTCATGGGCCTAAAATGGAGTCACGTAGCAGAAGTTACGCACATTTTAGCGCGAAACCCAGTTTTTGCCGATACGCAAAAGGCGGAGGTATAGGGGGTTTCTCCTCCGGACCGACCGTCCCAGATTTCCATGGAAATTTACGTGGGCCTTCTACAATGTTATTTAGAAGGTTTTAAGCATATATTACTTACAAAAAACCGATCTAGAGCCGCAAATTGCCGTAGACACGCATTGGCCGAACCGAACCGAACGTACGTCGTGCAGTTTATCGAAACACACTCAAATCATGGTGTAGTGCCACCAAACGTCCTGCAAATTATGTGGTGGACCTTTCAAGGTCCGTTTTGACTGGTCATGGGCCTCAATTGGAGTCACGTAGCAGAAGTTACGCACATTTTAGAGCGAAACCCAGTTTTTGCCGATACGCGAAAGGCGAGGGTATAGGGGGTTTCTCATCCGGATCGACCGTGCCGGATTTCCATGGAAATTTACTTGGGCCTTCTACAATTTTATTTATAAGGTTTTAAGCATATATTACTTACAAAAAAACGATCTAGAGCCGCAAATTGCCGTAGACACGCATTGGCCGAACCGAACCGAACGTACGTCGTGCAGTTTATCGAAACACACTCAAATCATGGTGTATTGCCACCAAACGCCCTGCACATTATGTGGTGGACCTTCCAAAGTCCGTTTTGACTGGTTATGGGCCTAAAATGGAGTCACGTAGCAGAAGTTACGCACATTTTAGCGCGAAACCCAGTTTTTGCCGATACGCGAAAGGCGGGGGTATAGGGGGTTTCTCATCCGGACCGACCGTCCCGGATTTCCATGGAAATTTACGTGGGCCTTCTACAATGTTATTTAGATGGTTTTAAGCATATATTACCTACAAAAAACCGATCTAGAGCCGCAAATTGCCGTAGACACGCATTGGCCGAAACGAACCGAACGTACGTCGTGCAGTTTATCGAAACACACTCAAATCATGGTGTAGTGCCACCAAACGCCCTGTACATTGTGTGGTGGACCTTCCAAGGTCCGTGTTGACTAGTCATGGGCCTAAAACGGAGTCACGTAGCAGAAGTTACGCACATTTTAGAGCGAAACACAGTTTTTGCCGATACGCGAAAGGGGGGGTATAGGGGATTTCTCGTTCGGACCGACCGTGCCGAATTTCCATGGAAATTTACGTGGGCGTTATACAATGTTATTTAGAAGGTTTTAAGCATATATTACTTACAAAAAACCGATCTAGAGCCGCAAATAGCCGTAGACACGCATTGGCTGAAACAAACCGAACGTACGTCGTGTAGTTTATCGAAACACGGTCAAATCATGGTGTAGTGCCACCAAACGACCTGCACATTATGTGTTGGACCTTTCAAGGTCCGTTTTGACTGGTCATGGGCCTCAAACGGAGTCACGTAGCAGAAGTTACGCACATTTTAGAGCAAAACCCAGTTTTTGCCGATACGCGAAGGCGAGGGTATAGGGGGTTTCTCGCCCGGATCGACCGTGCCGGATTTCCATGGAAATTTACTTGGGCCTTCTACAATTTTATTTTTAAGGTTTTAAGCATATATTACTTACAAAAAAATGATCTAGAGCCGCAAATTGCCGTAGACACGCATTGGCCGAACCGAACCGAACGTACGTCGTGCAGTTTATTGAAACACACACAAATCATGGTGTATTGCCACCAAACGCACTGCACATTGTGTGGTGGACCTTCCAAAGTCCTTTTTGACTGGTCATGGGCCTAAAATGGAGTCACGTAGCAGAAGTTACGCACATTTTAGCGCGAAACCCAGTTTTTACCGATACGAGAAAGGCGGGGGTATAGGGGGTTTCTCATCCGGACCGACCTTCCCGGATTTCCATGGAAATTTACGTGGGCCTTCTACAATGTTATTTAGAAGGTTTTAAGCATATATTACTTACAAAAAACCGATCTAGAGCCGCAAATTGCCGTAGACACGCATTGGCCGAACCGAACCGAACGTACGTCGTGCAGTTTATCGAAACACACTCAAATCATGGTTTATTACCACCAAAAGCCCTGCACATTGTGTGGTGGACCTTCCAAAGTCCGTTTTGACTGGTCATGGGCCTAAAATGGAGTCACGTAGCAGAAGTTACGCACATTTTAGCGCGAAACCCAGTTTTTGCCGATAAGCGAAAGGCGGGGGTATAGGGGGTTTCTCGTCCGGACCGATCGTCCCGGATTTCCATGGAAATTTACGTGGGACTTCTACAATGTTATTTAGAAGGTTTTAAGCATATATTACTTACAAAAAACCGATCTAGAGCCACAAATTGCCGTAGACACGCATTGGCCGAAACGAACCGAACGTACGTCGTGCAGTTTATCGAAACACACTCAAATCATGGTGTAGTGCCACCAAACGCCCTGTACATTGTGTGGTGGACCTTCCAAGGTCCGTGTTGACTGGTCACGGGCCTAAAACGGAGTCACGTAGCAGAAGTTACGCACATTTTAGAGCGAAACACAGTTTTTGCCGATACGCGAAAGGGGGGGTATAGGGGATTTCCCGTCCGGACCGACCGTGCCGGATTTCCAGGGAAATTTACGTAGGCTTTCTACAATGTTATTTAGAAGGTTTTAAGCATATATTGCTTTCAAAAAACCGATCTAGAGCCGCAAATTGCCGTAGACACGCATTGGCCGAACCGAACCGAACGTACGTCGTGCAGTTTATCGAAACACACTCAAATCATGGTGTATTGCCACCAAACGCCCTGCGCATTGTGTGGTGGACCTTCCAAAGTCCGTTTTGACTGGTCATGGGTCTAAAACGGAGTCACGTAGCAGAAGTTACGCACATTTTAGCGCGAAACCCAGTTTTTGCCGATACGCGAAAGGCGGGGGTATAGGGGGTTTCTCGTCCGGACCGACCGTGCCAGATTTCCATGGAAGTTTACATGGGACTTATACAATGTTATTTTTAAGGTTTTAACCATATATTACTTACAAAAAACTGATCTAGAGCCGCAAATTGCCGTAGACACGCATTGGCCGAACCGAACCGAACGTACGTCGTGCAGTTTATCGAAACACACTCAAATCATGGTGTATTGCCACCAAAAACCCTTCACATTGGGTGGTGTACCTTCCAAGATCCGTCTTGACTGGTCATGGGCCTAAAACGGAGTCACGTAGCAGAAGTTACGCACATTTTAGCGCAAAACCCAATTTTTGCCGATACGCGAAAGGCGGGGGTATAGGGGGTTTCTCGTACGGACCGACCGTGCCGAATTTCCATGGAAATTTACGTGGGCGTTATACAATGTTATTTAGAAGGTTTTAAGCATATATTACTTACAAAAAACCGATCTAGAGCCGCAAATAGCCGTAGACACGCATTGGCTGAAACAAACCGAACGTACGTCGTGCAGTTTATCGAAACACACTCAAATCATGGTGTAGTGCCACCAAACGACCTGCACATTATGTGGTGGACCTTTCAAGGTCCGTTTTGACTGGTCATGGGCCTCAAACGGAGTCACGTAGCAGAAGTTACGCACATTTTAGCGCGAAACCCAGTTTTTGCCGATACGCAAAAGGCGGAGGTATAGGGGGTTTCTCCTCCGGACCGACCGTCCCGGATTTCCATGGAAATTTACGTGGGCCTTCTACAATGTTATTTAGAAGGTTTTAAGCATATATTACCTACAAAAAACCGATCTAGAGCCGCAAATTGCCGTAGACACGCATTGGCCGAACCTAACCGAACGTACGTCGTGCAGTTTATCGAAACACACTCAAATGATGGTGTATTTCCACCAAAAGCCTGCAAATTGTGTGGTGGACCTTCCAAGGTCCGTTTTGACTGGTCACGGGCCTAAAACAGAGTCACGTAGCAGAAGTTACGCACATTTTAGCGCGAAACCAGTTTTTGCCGATACGCGAAAGGCGGGGGGTATAGGGGGTTACTCGTCCGGACCGACCGTGCCGGATTTCCATGAAAATTTACGTGGGTCTTCTACAATGTTATTTAGAAGGTTTTATGCATATATTACTTACAAAAAACCGATCTAGAGCCGCAAATTGCCGTAGACACGCATTGGCCGAAACGAACCGAACGTTCGTCGTGCAGTTTATCGAAACACACACAAATCATGGTGTATTGCCACCAAACGCACTGCACATTGTGTGGTGGACCTTCCAAAGTCCGTTTTGACTGGTCATGGGCCTAAAATGGAGTCACGTAGAAGAAGTTACGCACATTTTAGCGAGAAACCCAGTTTTTACCGATACGCGAAAGGCGGGGGTATAGGGGGTTTCTCGTCCGGACCGACCTTCCCGGATTTCCATGGAAATTTACGTGGGCCTTCTACAATGTTATTTAGAAGGTTTTAAGCATATATTACTTACAAAAAACCGATCTAGAGCCGCAAATTGCCGTAGACACGCATTGGCCGAACCGAACCGAACGTACGTCGTGCAGTTTATCGAAACACACTCAAATCATGGTTTATTCCAAAGTCCGTTTTGACTGGTCATGGGCCTAAAACGTAGTCAAGTAGCAGAAGTTACGCACATTTTAGCGCGAAACCCAGTTTTTGCCGATACGCGAAAGGCGGGGTTATAGGGGGTTTCTCGTCCGGACCGACCGTGTGCCGAATTTTCATGGAAATTTACGTGGGCCTTCTACAATGTTATTTAGAAGGTTTTAAGCATATATTACTTACAAAAACCCGATCTAGAGCCGCAAATTGCCGTAGACACGCATTGGCCGAACCGGACCGAACGTAAGTCGTGTAGTTTATCGAAACACACTCAAATCATGGTGTATTGCCACTAAACGACCTGCACATTGTGTGGTGGACCTTCCAAAGTCCGTTTTGACTGGTCATGGGCCTAAAATGGAGTCACGTAGCAGAAGTTACGCACATTTTAGCGCGAAACCCACTTTTTGCCGATACGCGAAAGGCGGGGGGGGTATAGGGGGTTTCTCGTCCGGACCGATCGTCCCGGATTTCCATGGAAATTTACGTGGGCCTTCTACAATGTTATTTAGAAGGTTTTAAGCATATATTACTTACAAAAAACCGATCTAGAGCCGCAAATTGCCGTAGACACGCATTGGCCGAAACGAACCGAACGTACGTCGTGCAGTTTATCGAAACACACTCAAATCATGGTGTTGTGCCACCAAACAACCTGTACATTGTGTGGTGGACCTTCCAAGGTCCGTGTTGACTGGTCATGGGCCTAAAACGGAGTCACGTAGCAGAAGTTACGCACATTTTAGAGCGAAACCCAGTTTTTGCCGATACGCGAAAGGCGGGGGTATAGGGGGTTTCCCGTCCGGACCGACCGTGCCGGATTTCCAAAGAAATTTATGTAGGCTTTCTACAATGTTATTTAGAAGGTGTTAAGCATATATTGCTTTCAAAATACCGGTCTAGAGCCGCAAATTGCCGTAGACACGCATTGGCCGAACCGAACCGAACGTACGTCGTGCAGTTTATCGAAACACACTCAAATCATGGTGTATTGCCACCAAACGCCCTGCGCATTGTGTGGTGGACCTTCCAAAGTCCGTTTTGACAGGTCCTGGGCCTAAAACGGAGTCACGTAGCAGAAGTTACGCACATTTTAGCGCGAAACCCAGTTTTTGCCGATACGCGAAAGGCGGGGGTATAGGGGGTTTCTCGTTCGGACCGACCGTGCCGGATTTCCATTGAAATTTACGTGGGCCTTCTACAATGTTATTTAGAAGGTTTTAAACATATATTACTTTCAAAAAACCGATCTAGAGCCGCAAATTGCCGTAGACACGCATTGGCTGAACCGAACCGAACCGAACGTACGTCGTGCAGTTTATCGAAACACACTCAAATCATGGTGTATTGCCACCAAACTCCATGCACATTGTGTGGTGGACCTTCCAAGGTCCGTTTTGACTGGTCATGGGCCTAAAACGGAGTCACGTAGCAGAAGTTACGCACATTTTAGCGCGAAACCCAGTTTTTGTCGATACGCGAAAGGCGGGGGTATAGGGGGTTTCTCGTCCGGACCGACCGTGCCGGATTTCCATGGAAGTTTACATGGGACTTATACAATGTTATTTATAAGGTTTTAACCATATATTACTTACAAAAAACCGATCTAGAGCCGCAAATTGCCGTAGACACGCATTGGCCGAACCGAACCTAACGTACGTCGTGCAGTTTATCGAAACACACTCAAATCATGGTGTATTGCCACCAAACACCCTTCACATTGGGTGGTGTACCTTCCAAGATCCGTCTTGACTGGTCATGGGCCTAAAACGGAGTCACGTAGCAGAAGTTACGCACATTTTAGCGCAAAACCCAATTTTTGCCGATACGCGAAAGGCGGGGGTATAGGGGGTTTCTCGTCCGGACCGACCGTGCCGAATTTCCATGGAAATTTACGTGGGCGTTATACAATGTTATTTAGAAGGTTTTAAGCATATATTACTTACAAAAAACCGATCTAGAGCCGCAAATAGCCGTAGACACGCATTGGCTGAAACAAACCGAACGTACGTCGTGCAGTTTATCGAAACACAGTCAAATCATGGTGTAGTGCCACCAAACGACCTGCACATTATGTGTTGAACCTTTCAAGGTCCGTTTTGACTGGTCATGGGCCTCAAACGGAGTCACGTAGCAGAAGTTACGCACATTTTAGAGCAAAACCCAGTTTTTGCCGATACGCGAAAGGCGAGGGTATAGGGGGTTTCTCGCCCGGATCGACCGTGCCGGATTTCCATGGAAATTTACTTGGGCCTTCTACAATTTTATTTTTAAGGTTTTAAGCATATATTACTTACAAAAAAACGATCTAGAGCCGCAAATTGCCGTAGACACGCATTGGCCGAACCGAACCGAACGTACGTCGTGCAGTTTATCGAAACACACACAAATCATGGTGTATTGCCACCAAACGCACTGCACATTGTGTGGTGGACCTTCCAAAGTCCTTTTTGACTGGTAATGGGCCTAAAATGGAGTCACGAAGCAGAAGTTACGCACATTTTAGCGCGAAACCCAGTTTTTACCGATACGCGAAAGGCGGGGGTATAGGGGGTTTCTCGTTCGGACCGACCTTCCCGGATTTCCATGGAAATTTACGTGGGCCTTCTACAATGTTATTTAGAAGGTTTTAAGCATATATTACTTACAAAAAACCGATCTAGAGCCGCAAATTGCCGTAGACACGCATTGGCCGAACCGAACCGAACGTACGTCGTGCAGTTTATCGAAACACACTCAAATCATGGTTTATTACCACCAAAAGCCCTGCACATTGTGTGGTGGACCATCCAAAGTCCGTTTTGACTGGTCATGGGCCTAAAATGGAGTCACGTAGCAGAAGTTACGCACATTTTAGTGCGAAACCCAGTTTTTGCCGATACGCGAAAGGCGGGGGGGTATAGGGGGTTTCTCGTCCGGACCGATCGTCCCGGATTTCCATGGAAATTTACGTGGGCCTTCTACAATGTTATTTAGAAGGTTTTAAGCATATATTACTTACAAAGAACCGATCTAGAGCCGCAAATTGCCGTAGACACGCATTGGCCGAAACGAACCGAACGTTCGTCGTGCAGTTTATCGAAACACACTCAAATCATGGTGTAGTGCCACCAAACGCCCTGTACATTGTGTGGTGAACCTTGCAAGGTCCGTGTTGACTGGTCATGGGCCTAAAACGGAGTCACGTAGCAGAAGTTACGCACATTTTAGAGCGAAACCCAGTTTTTGCCGATACGCGAAAGGCGGGGGTATAGGGGGTTTCCCGTCCGGACCGACCGTGCCGGATTTCCAGGGAAATTTACGTAGGCTTTCTACAATGTTATTTAGATGGTTTTAAGCATAAATTGATTTCAAAAAACCGATCTAGAGCCGCAAATTGCCGTAGACACGCATTGGCCGAACCGAACCGAACGTACGTCGTGCAGCTTATCGAAACACACTCAAATCATGGTGTATTGCCACCAAACGCCCTGCGCATTGTGTGGTGGACCTTCCAAAGTCCGTTTTGACTGGTCATGGGCCTAAAACGGAGTCTCGTAGCAGAAGTTACGCACATTTTAGCGCGAAACCCAGTTTTTGCCGATACGCGAAAGGCAGGGGTATAGGGGGTTTCTCGTCCGGACCGACCGTGCCGGATTTCCATTGAAATTCACGTGGGCCTTCTACAATGTTATTTAGTAGGTTTTAAGCATATATTATTTTCAAAAAACCGATCTAGAGCCGCAAATTGCCGTAGACACGTATTGGCCGAACCGAACCGAACGTACGTCGTGCAGTTTATCGAAACACACTCAAATAATGGTGTATTGCCACCAAACGCCCTCCACATTGTGTGGTGGACCTTCCAAGGTCCGTTTTGACTGGTCATGGGCCTAAAACGGAGTCACGTAGCAGAAGTTACGCACATTTTAGCGCGAAACCCAGTTTTTGCCGATACCCGAAAGGCGGGGGTATAGGGGGTTTCTCGTCCGGACCGACCGTGCCGGATTTCCATGGAAGTTTACATGGGCCTTATACAATGTTATTTATAAGGTTTTAAATATTTATTACTTACAAAAAACCGATCTAGTGCCGCAAATTGCCGTAGACACGCATTGGCTGAACCGAACCGAACGTACGTCGTGCAGTTTATCGAAACACACTTAAATCATGGTGTATTGCCACCAGACGCCCTTCACATTGTGTGGTGGACCTTCCAAGGTCCGTTTTGACTGGTCGTGGGCCTACAACGGAGTCACGTAGCAGAAGTTACGCACATTTTAGAGTGAAACCCAGTTTTTGCCGATACGCGAAAGGTGAGGGTATAGGGGGTTTCTCGTCCGGACCGACCGTGCCGGATTTCCAAGGAATATTACTTGGGCCTTCTACAATTTTAGTTAGAAGGTTTTAGGCATATATTACTTACAAAAAAACGATCTAGAGCCGCAAATTGCCGTAGACACGCATTGGCCAAAACGAACCGAACGTACGTCGTGCAGTTTATCGAAACACACTCAAATCATGGTGTATTGCCACCAATCGCCCTGCACATTGTGTGGTGGACCGTCCAAAGTCCGTTTTGACTGGTCATGGGCCTAAAATGGAGTCACGTAGCACAAGTTACGCACATTTTAGCGCGAAACCCAGTTTTTGCCGATACGCGAAAGGCGGAGGTATAGGGGGTTTCTCGTCTGGACCGACCGTACCGGATTTCCATGGAAATTTACGTGGGCCTTCTACAATGTTATTTAGAAGGTTTTAAGCATATATTACTTACAAAAAACCGATCTAGAGCCGCAAATTACCATAGACACGCATTGGCCGAACCGAACCGAACGTACGTCGTGCAGTTTATCGAAACACACTCAATTCATGATGTATTGCCACCAAACGCCCTGCACATTGTGTGGTAGACCTTCCAACGTCCGTTTTGACTGGTCATGGGCCTAAAACGGATTCACGTAGCAGAAGTTACGCACATTTTAGCGCGAAACCCAGTTTTTGCCATACGCGAAAGGCGGGTGGGGGGGGGGGGTATAGGGTGTTTCTCGTCCGGAGCGACCGTGCCGGAATTCCATGGAAATTTACGTGGGCCTTCTACAATGTTATTTAGAAGGTTTTAAGCATATATTACTTAAAAAAACCGATCTAGAGCCGCAAATTTCCGTAGACACGCATCGGCCGAACCGAACCGAACGTACGTCGTGCAGTTTATCGAAACACATTCAAATCATGGTGTATTGCCACCAATCGCCCTGCACATTGTGTGGTGGACCTTCCAAAGTCCGTTTTGACTGGTCATGGGCCTAAAACGGATTCACGTAGCACAAGTTACGCACATTTTAGCGCGAAACCCAGTTTTTGCCGATACGCGAAAGGCGGAGGTATAGGGGGTTTCTCGTCTGGACCGACCGTACCGGATTTCCATGGAAATTTACGTGGGCCTTTTACAATGTTATTTAGAAGGTTTTAAGCATATATTACTTACAAAAAACCGATCTAGAGCCGCAAATTGCCGTAGACGCGCATAGGCCGAACCGAACCGAACGTACGTCATGCAATTTATCGAAACACACTCAAATCATGGTGTATTGCCACCAAACGCCCTGCACATTGTGTAGTGGACCTTCCAATGTCCGTTTTGACTGGTCATAGGCCTAAAACGGAATCACGTAGCAGAAGTTACGCACATTTTAGCGCGAAACGCAATTTTTGCCGATACGCGAAAGACGGGGGTATTGGGGGTTTCTCGTCCGGACCGACCGTGCCGGATTTCCATGGAAATTTACGTGGGCCTTCTACAATGTTATTTAGAAGGTTTTAAACATATATTACTTAAAAAAAACCGATGGAAATCCGCAAATTTCCGTAGACACGCATTGGCCGAACCGAACCGAACGTACGTCGTACAGTTTATCGATACACACTCAAATGACGGTGTATTGCCACCAAACGCCCTACACATTGTGTGGTGGACCTTCTGAGGTCCGTTTTGACTGGTCATGGGCCTAAAACGGAGTCACGTAGCAGAAGTTACGCACATTTTAGCGCGAAACCCAGTTTTTGCCGATACGCGAAAGGCGAGGGTATAGGGGGTTTCTCGTCCGGACCGACCATGCCGGATTTCCATGGAAATTTACGTGGGCCTTCTACAATGTTATTTAGAAGGTTTTAAGCATATATTACTTACAAAAAACCGATCTAGAGCCGCAAATTTCCGTAGACACGCATTGGCCGAATGGAACCGAACGTACGTCGTGCAGTTTATCGAAACACACTCAAATCATGGTGTATTGCCACCAAACTCCCTGCACATTGTGTGGTGGACCTTCCAACGTCCGTTTTGACTGGTCATGGGCCTAAAACGGAGTCACGTAGCAGAAGTTACGCACATTTTTGCGTAAAACCCAGTTTTTGCCGATACGCGAAAGGCGGGGGTATAGGGGGTTACTCGTCCGGACCGACCGTGCCGGATTTCCTTGAAAATTTACGTGGGTCTTCTACAATGTTATTTAGAAGGTTTTATGCATATATTACTTACAAAAAACCGATCTAGAGCCGCAAATTGCCATAGACACGCATTGGCCGAACCAAACGTACGTCGTGCAGTTTATCTAAACACACTCAAATCATAGTGTATTGCCACCAAACGCCCTGCACATTGTGTGGTGGCCTTCCAAGGTCCGTTTTGACTGGTCATGGGCCTAAAACGGAGTCACGTAGCACACGTTACGCACATTTTAGCGCGAAACTCAGTTTTTGCCGATACGCGAAAGGCGGGGGTATAGGGAGTTTCTCGTTCGGACCGACCGTGCCGGATTTCCATTGTAATTTACGTGGGCCTTCTACAATGTTATTTAGAAGGTTTTAAGCATATATTACTTATAAAAAACCGATCTAGAGCCGCAAATTGCCGTAGACAAGCATTGGCCGAAACGAACCGAACGTACGTCGTGCAGTTTATCGAAACACACTCAAATCATGGTGTATTGCCACCAAACGCCCTGCACATTGTGTGGTGTACCTTCCAAGGTCCGTTTTGACTAGTCATGGGCCTAAAACGGAGTCACGTAGCAGAAGTTACGCACATTTTAGCGCGAAACCCAGTTTTTGCCGATACGCGAAAGGCGGGGGGTATAGGGGGTTACTCGTCCGGACCGACCGTGCCGGATTTCCATGAAAATTTACGTGGGTCTTCTACAATGTTATTTAGAAGGTTTTATGCATATATTACTTACAAAAAACCGATCTAGAGCCGCAAATTGCCATAGACACGCATTGGCCGAACCGAACCGAACGTAAGTCGTGAAGTTTTTCTAAACACACTCAAATCATAGTGTATTGCCACCAAACGCCCTGCACATTGTGTGGTGGACCTTCCAAGGTCCGTTTTGACTGGTCATGGGCCTAAAACTGAGTCACGTAGCAGAAGTTACGCACATTTTAGCGCGAAACCCAGTTTTTGCCGATACGCGAAAGGCGGGGTATAGGGGGTTACTCGTCCGGACCGACCGTGCCGGATTTCCATGGAAATTTACGTGGGTCTTCTACAATGTTATTTAGAAGGTTTTATGCATATATTACTTACAAAAAACCGATCTAGAGCCGCAAATTGCCATAGACACGCATTGGTCGAACCAAACCGAACGTACGTCGTGCAGTTTATCGAAACACACTCAAATCATAGTGTATTGCCACCAAACGCCCTGCACATTGTGTGGTGGCCTTCCAAGGCCCGTTTTGACTGGTCATGGGTCTAAAACGGAGTCACGTAGCACAAGTTACGCACATTTTAGCGTGAAACCCAGTTTTTGCCGAAACGCGAAAGGCGGGGGTATAGGGGGTTACTCGTCCGGACCGACCGTGCCGGATTTCCATGGAAATTTACGTGGGTCTTCTACAATGTTATTTAGAAGGTTTTAAGCATATATTACTTACAAAAAACCGATCTAGAGCCGCAAATTGCCGTAGACACGCATTGGCCAAACCGAACCGAACGTACGTCGTGCAGTTTATCGAAACACACTCAAATCATAGAGTATTGCAACCAAAATCCCTTCACATTGTGTGGTGGACCTTCCAATGTCCGTTTTGACTGGTCATGGGCCTAAAACGGAGTTACGTAGCAGAAGTTACGCACATTTTAGCGCGAAACCCAGTTTTTGCCGATACGCGAAAGGCGGGGGTATAGGGGGTTTCTCGTCCGGACCGACCGTGCCGGATTTCGATGGAAATTTACGTGGGCCTTATACAATGTTATTTAGAAGGTTTAAGCATATATTACTTACAAAAAACCGATCTAGAGCCGCAAATTGCCGTAGACACGTATTGGCCGAACCGAACCGAACGTACGTCATGCAGTTTATCGAAACACACTCAAATCGTGGTGTATTGCCACTATACGGCATCCACATTGTGTGGTGGACCTTCCCAGGTCCGTTTTGACTGGTCATGGGCCTAAATCAGAGTCACGTAGCAGAAGTTACACACATTTTAGCGCGAACCCCAGTTTTTGCCGATACGCGAAAGACGAGGGTATAGGGGGTTTCTCGTCCGGACCGACCGTGCCGGATTTCCATGGAAATTTACGTGGGACTTATACAATGTTATTTAGAAGGTTTAAGCATATATTACTTACAAAAAACTGATCTAGAGCCGCAAATTGCCGTAGACACGCATTGGCCGAACGGAACCGAACGTATGTCGTGCAGTTTATCGAAACACACTCAAATCATGGTGTATTTCCACCAAAAGCCTTGTACATTGTGTGGTGGACCTTCCAAGGTCCGTTTTGACAGGTCATGGGTCTAAAAGGGAGTCACGTAGCACAAGTTACGCACATTTTAGCACGAAACCCAGTTTTTGCCGATACGCGAAAGGCGGGGGTATAGGGGGTTTCTCGTCCGGACCGACCGTGCCGGATTTCGATGGAAATTTACATGGGCCTTATAAAATGTTATTTAGAAGGTTTAAGCATATATTACTTACAAAAAACCGATCTAGAGCCGCAAATTGCCGTAGACACGTATTGGCCGAACCGAACCGAACGTACGTCATGCAGTTTATCGAAACACACTCAAATCGTGGTGTATTGCCACTAAACGGCATGCACATTGTGTGGTGGACCTTCCAAGGTCCGTTTTGACTGGTCATGGGCCTAAAACAGAGTCACGTAGCAGAAGTTAAACACATTTTAGCGAGAACCCCAGTTTTTGCCGATACGCGAAAGACGGGGGTATAGGGTGTTTCTCGTCCGGACCGACCGTGCTGGATTTCCATGGAAATTTACGTGGCACTTATACAATGTTATTTAGAAGGTTTAAGCATATATTACTTACAAAAAACCGATCTAGAGCCGCAAATTTTCGTAGACACGCATCGGCCGAACCGAACCGAACGTACGTCGTGCAGTTTATCGAAACACATTCAAATCATGGTGTATTGCCACCAATCGCCCTGCACATTGTGTGGTGGACCTTCCAAAGTCCGTTTTGACTGGTCATGGGCCTAAAACGGATTCACGTAGCACAAGTTACGCACATTTTAGCGCGAAACCCAGTTTTTGCCGATACGCGAAAGGCGGAGGTATAGGGGGTTTCTCGTCTGGACCGACCGTACCGGATTTCCATGGAAATTTACGTGGGCCTTTTACAATGTTATTTAGAAGGTTTTAAGCATATATTACTTACAAAAAACCGATCTAGAGCCGCAAATTGCCGTAGACGCGCATAGGCCGAACCGAACCGAACGTACGTCATGCAATTTATCGAAACACACTCAAATCATGGTGTATTGCCACCAAACGCCCTGCACATTGTGTAGTGGACCTTCCAATGTCCGTTTTGACTGGTCATAGGCCTAAAACGGAATCACGTAGCAGAAGTTACGCACATTTTAGCGCGAAACGCAATTTTTGCCGATACGCGAAAGACGGGGGTATTGGGGGTTTCTCGTCCGGACCGACCGTGCCGGATTTCCATGGAAATTTACGTGGACCTTCTACAATGTTATTTAGAAGGTTTTAAACATATATTACTTAAAAAAACCGATGGAAATCCGCAAATTTCCGTAGACACGCATTGGCCGAACCGAACCGAACGTACGTCGCACAGTTTATCGATACACACTCAAATGATGGTGTATTGCCACCAAACGCCCTACACATTGTGTGGTGGACCTTCTGAGGTCCGTTTTGACTGGTCATGGGCCTAAAACGGAGTCACGTAGCAGAAGTTACGCACATTTTAGCGCGAAACCCAGTTTTTGCCGATACGCGAAAGGCGAGGGTATAGGGGGTTTCTCGTCCGGACCGACCATGCCGGATTTCCATGGAAATTTACGTGGGCCTTCTACAATGTTATTTAGAAGGTTTTAAGCATATATTACTAACAAAAAACCGATCTAGAGCCGCTAATTTCCGTAGACACGCATTGGCCGAACCGAACCGAACGTACGTCGTGCAGTTTATCGAAACACACTCAAATCATGGTGTATTGCCACCAAACGCCCTGCACATTGTGTGGTGTACCTTCCAGGGTCCGTTTTGACTGGTCATGGGCCTAAAACGGATTCACGTAGCACAAGTTACGCACATTTTAGCGCGAAACCCAGTTTTTGCCGATACGCGAAAGGCGGAGGTATAGGGGGTTTCTCGTCTGGACCGACCGTACCGGATTTCCATGGAAATTTACGTGGGCCTTTTACAATGTTATATAGAAGGTTTTAAGCATATATTACTTACAAAAAACCGATCTAGAGTCGCAAATTGCCGTAGACGCGCATAGGCCGAACCGAACCGAACGTACGTCATGCAATTTATCGAAACACACTCAAATCATGGTGTATTGCCACCAAACGCCCTGCACATTGTGTAGTGGACCTTCCAATGTCCGTTTTGACTGGTCATAGGCCTAAAACGGAATCACGTAGCAGAAGTTACGCACATTTTAGCGCGAAACGCAATTTTTGCCGATACGCGAAAGACGGGGGTATTGGGGGTTTCTCGTCCGGACCGACCGTGCCGGATTTCCATGGAAATTTACGTGGACCTTCTACAATGTTATTTAGAAGGTTTTAAACATATATTACTTAAAAAAACCGATGGAAATCCGCAAATTTCCGTAGACACGCATTGGCCGAACCGAACCGAACGTACGTCGCACAGTTTATCGATACACACTCAAATGATGGTGTATTGCCACCAAACGCCCTACACATTGTGTGGTGGACCTTCTGAGGTCCGTTTTGACTGGTCATGGGCCTAAAACGGAGTCACGTAGCAGAAGTTACGCACATTTTAGCGCGAAACCCAGTTTTTGCCGATACGCGAAAGGCGAGGGTATAGGGGGTTTCTCGTCCGGACCGACCATGCCGGATTTCCATGGAAATTTACGTGGGCCTTCTACAATGTTATTTAGAAGGTTTTAAGCATATATTACTAACAAAAAACCGATCTAGAGCCGCTAATTGCCGTAGACACGCATTGGCCGAACCGAACCGAACGTACGTCGTGCAGTTTATCGAAACACACTCAAATCATGGTGTATTACCACCAAACGCCCTGCACATTGTGTGGTGTACCTTCCAGGGTCCGTTTTGACTGGTCATGGGCCTAAAACGGATTCACGTAGCACAAGTTACGCACATTTTAGCGCGAAACCCAGTTTTTGCCGATACGCGAAAGGCGGAGGTATAGGGGGTTTCTCGTCTGGACCGACCGTACCGGATTTCCATGGAAATTTACGTGGGCCTTTTACAATGTTATTTAGAAGGTTTTAAGCATATATTACTTACAAAAAACCGATCTAGAGTCGCAAATTGCCGTAGATGCGCATAGGCCGAACCGAACCGAACGTACGTCATGCAATTTATCGAAACACACTCAAATCATGGTGTATTGCCACCAAACGCCCTGCACATTGTGTAGTGGACCTTCCAATGTCCGTTTTGACTGGTCATAGGCCTAAAACGGAATCACGTAGCAGAAGTTACGCACATTTTAGCGCGAAACGCAATTTTTGCCGATACGCGAAAGACGGGGGTATTGGGGGTTTCTCGTCCGGACCGACCGTGCCGGATTTCCATGGAAATTTACGTGGACCTTCTACAATGTTATTTAGAAGGTTTTAAACATATATTACTTAAAAAAACCGATGGAAATCCGCAAATTTCCGTAGACACGCATTGGCCGAACCGAACCGAACGTACGTCGCACAGTTTATCGATACACACTCAAATGATGGTGTATTGCCACCAAACGCCCTACATATTGTGTGGTGGACCTTCTGAGGTCCGTTTTGACTGGTCATGGGCCTAAAACGGAGTCACGTAGCAGAAGTTACGCACATTTTAGCGCGAAACCCAGTTTTTGCCGATACGCGAAAGGCGAGGGTATAGGGGGTTTCTCGTCCGGACCGACCATGCCGGATTTCCATGGAAATTTACGTGGGACTTCTACAATGTTATTTAGAAGGTTTTAAGCATATATTACTTACAAAAAACCGATCTAGAGCCGCAAATTTCCGTAGACACGCATTGGCCGAATGGAACCGAACGTACGTCGTGCAGTTTATCGAAACACACTCAAATCATGGTGTATTGCCACCAAACGCCCTGCACATTGTGTGGTGGACCTTCCAACGTCCGTTTTGACTGGTCATGGGCCTAAAACGGAGTCACGTAGCAGAAGTTACGCACATTTTTGCGCAAAACCCAGTTTTTGCCGATACGCGAAAGGCGGGGGTATAGGGGGTTACTCGTCCGGACCGACCGTGCCGGATTTCCATGAAAATTTACGTGGGTCTTCTACAATGTTATTTAGAAGGTTTTATGCATATATTACTTACAAAAAACCGATCTAGAGCCGCAAATTGCCGTAGACACGCATTGGCCGAAACGAACCGAACGTTCGTCGTGCAGTTTATCGAAACACACTCAAATCATGGTGTAGTGCCACCAAACGCCCTGTACATTGTGTGGTGAACCTTGCAAGGTCCGTGTTGACTGGTCATGGGCCTAAAACGGAGTCACGTAGCAGAAGTTACGCACATTTTAGAGCGAAACCCAGTTTTTGCCGATACGCGAAAGGCGGGGGTATAGGGGGTTTCCCGTCCGGACCGACCGTGCCGGATTTCCAGGGAAATTTACGTAGGCTTTCTACAATGTTATTTAGAAGGTTTTAAGCATAAATTGATTTCAAAAAACCGATCTAGAGCCGCAAATTGCCGTAGACACGCATTGGCCGAACCGAACCGAACGTACGTCGTGCAGCTTATCGAAACACACTCAAATCATGGTGTATTGCCACCAAACGCCCTGCGCATTGTGTGGTGGACCTTCCAAAGTCCGTTTTGACTGGTCATGGGCCTAAAACGGAGTCTCGTAGCAGAAGTTACGCACATTTTAGCGCGAAACCCAGTTTTTGCCGATACGCGAAAGGCAGGGGTATAGGGGGTTTCTCGTCCGGACCGACCGTGCCGGATTTCCATTGAAATTCACGTGGGCCTTCTACAATGTTATTTAGTAGGTTTTAAGCATATATTATTTTCAAAAAACCGATCTAGAGCCGCAAATTGCCGTAGACACGTATTGGCCGAACCGAACCGAACGTACGTCGTGCAGTTTATCGAAACACACTCAAATCATGGTGTATTGCCACCAAACGCCCTCCACATTGTGTGGTGGACCTTCCAAGGTCCGTTTTGACTGGTCATGGGCCTAAAACGGAGTCACGTAGCAGAAGTTACGCACATTTTAGCGCGAAACCCAGTTTTTGCCGATACGCGAAAGGCGGGGGTATAGGGGGTTTCTCGTCCGGACCGACCGTGCCGGATTTCCATGGAAGTTTACATGGGCCTTATACAATGTTATTTATAAGGTTTTAAATATTTATTACTTACAAAAAACCGATCTAGTGCCGCAAATTGCCGTAGACACGCATTGGCTGAACCGAACCGAACGTACGTCGTGCAGTTTATCGAAACACACTTAAATCATGGTGTATTGCCACCAGACGCCCTTCACATTGTGTGGTGGACCTTCCAAGGTCCGTTTTGACTGGTCGTGGGCCTACAACGGAGTCACGTAGCAGAAGTTACGCACATTTTAGAGTGAAACCCAGTTTTTGCCGATACGCGAAAGGTGAGGGTATAGGGGGTTTCTCGTCCGGACCGACCGTGCCGGATTTCCAAGGAATATTACTTGGGCCTTCTACAATTTTATTTAGAAGGTTTTAGGCATATATTACTTACAAAAAAACGATCTAGAGCCGCAAACTGCCGTAGACACGCATTGGCCAAAACGAACCGAACGTACGTCGTGCAGTTTATCGAAACACACTCAAATCATGGTGTATTGCCACCAATCGCCCTGCACATTGTGTGGTGGACCGTCCAAAGTCCGTTTTGACTGGTCATGGGCCTAAAATGGAGTCACGTAGCACAAGTTACGCACATTTTAGCGCGAAACCCAGTTTTTGCCGATACGCGAAAGGCGGAGGTATAGGGGGTTTCTCGTCTGGACCGACCGTACCGGATTTCCATGGAAATTTACGTGGGCCTTCTACAATGTTATTTAGAAGGTTTTAAGCATATATTACTTACAAAAAACCGATCTAGAGCCGCAAATTGCCATAGACACGCATTGGCCGAACCGAACCGAACGTACGTCGTGCAGTTTATCGAAACACACTCAATTCATGATGTATTGCCACCAAACGCCCTGCACATTGTGTGGTGGACCTTCCAACGTCCGTTTTGACTGGTCATGGGCCTAAAACGGATTCACGTAGCAGAAGTTACGCACATTTTAGCGCGAAACCCAGTTTTTGCCATACGCGAAAGGCGGGTGGGGGGGGGTATAGGGTGTTTCTCGTCCGGAGCGACCGTGCCGGAATTCCATGGAAATTTACGTGGGCCTTCTACAATGTTATTTAGAAGGTTTTAAGCATATATTACTTAAAAAAACCGATCTAGAGCCGCAAATTTTCGTAGACACGCATCGGCCGAACCGAACCGAACGTACGTCGTGCAGTTTATCGAAACACATTCAAATCATGGTGTATTGCCACCAATAGCCCTGCACATTGTGTGGTGGACCTTCCAAAGTCCGTTTTGACTGGTCATGGGCCTAAAACGGATTCACGTAGCACAAGTTACGCACATTTTAGCGCGAAACCCAGTTTTTGCCGATACGCGAAAGGCGGAGGTATAGGGGGTTTCTCGTCTGAACCGACCGTACCGGATTTCCATGGAAATTTACGTGGGCCTTTTACAATGTTATTTAGAAGGTTTTAAGCATATATTACTTACAAAAAACCGATCTAGAGCCGCAAATTGCCGTAGACGCGCATAGGCCGAACCGAACCGAACGTACGTCATGCAATTTATCGAAACACACTCAAATCATGGTGTATTGCCACCAAACGCCCTGCACATTGTGTAGTGGACCTTCCAATGTCCGTTTTGACTGGTCATAGGCCTAAAACGGAATCACGTAGCAGAAGTTATGCACATTTTAGCGCGAAACGCAATTTTTGCCGATACGCGAAAGACGGGGGTATTGGGGGTTTCTCGTCCGGACCGACCGTGCCGGATTTCCATGGAAATTTACGTGGGCCTTCTACAATATTATTTAGAAGGTTTTAAACATATATTACTTAAAAAAAACCGATGGAAATCCGCAAATTTCCGTAGACACGCATTGGCCGAACCGAACCGAACGTACGTCGTACAGTTTATCGATACACACTCAAATGACGGTGTATTGCCACCAAACGCCCTACACATTGTGTGGTGGACCTTCTGAGGTCCGTTTTGACTGGTCATGGGCCTAAAACGGAGTCACGTAGCAGAAGTTACGCACATTTTAGCGCGAAACCCAGTTTTTGCCGATACGCGAAAGGCGAGGGTATAGGGGGTTTCTCGTCCGGACCGACCATGCCGGATTTCCATGGAAATTTACGTGGGCCTTCTACAATGTTATTTAGAAGGTTTTAAGCATATATTACTTACAAAAAACCGATCTAGAGCCGCAAATTTCCGTAGACACGCATTGGCCGAATGGAACCGAACGTACGTCGTGCAGTTTATCGAAACACACTCAAATCATGGTGTATTGCCACCAAACGCCCTGCACATTGTGTGGTGGACCTTCCAACGTCCGTTTTGACTGGTCATGGGCCTAAAACGGAGTCACGTAGCAGAAGTTACGCACATTTTTGCGCAAAACCCAGTTTTTGCCGATACGCGAAAGGCGGGGGTATAGGGGGTTACTCGTCCGGACCGACCGTGCCGGATTTCCATGAAAATTTACGTGGGTCTTCTACAATGTTATTTAGAAGGTTTTATGCATATATTACTTACAAAAAACCGATCTAGAGCCGCAAATTGCCATAGACACGCATTGGCCGAACCAAACGTACGTCGTGCAGTTTATCTAAACACACTCAAATCATAGTGTATTGCCACCAAACGCCCTGCACATTGTGTGGTGGCCTTCCAAGGTCCGTTTTGACTGGTCATGGGCCTAAAACGGTGTCACGTAGCACACGTTACGCACATTTTAGCGCGAAACTCAGTTTTTGCCGATACGCGAAAGGCGGGGGTATAGGGAGTTTCTCGTTCGGACCGACCGTGCCGGATTTCCATTGTAATTTACGTGGGCCTTCTACAATGTTATTTAGAAGGTTTTAAGCATATATTACTTATAAAAAACCGATCTAGAGCCGCAAATTGCCGTAGACAAGCATTGGCCGAAACGAACCGAACGTACGTCGTGCAGTTTATCGAAACACACTCAAATCATGGTGTATTGCCACCAAACGCCCTGCACATTGTGTGGTGTACCTTCCAAGGTCCGTTTTGACTGGTCATGGGCCTAAAACGGAGTCACGTAGCAGAAGTTACGCACATTTTAGCGCGAAACCCAGTTTTTGCCGATACGCGAAAGGCGGGGGGTATAGGGGGTTACTCGTCCGGACCGACCGTGCCGGATTTCCATGAAAACTTACGTGGGTCTTCTACAATGTTATTTAGAAGGTTTTATGCATATATTACTTACAAAAAACCGATCTAGAGCCGCAAATTGCCATAGACACGCATTGGCCGAACCGAACCGAACGTAAGTCGTGAAGTTTATCTAAACACACTCAAATCATAGTGTATTGCCACCAAACGCCCTGCACATTGTGTGGTGGACCTTCCAAGGTCCGTTTTGACTGGTCATGGGCCTAAAACTGAGTCACGTAGCAGAAGTTACGCACATTTTAGCGCGAAACCCAGTTTTTGCCGATACGCGAAAGGCGGGGGTATAGGGGGTTACTCGTCCGGACCGACCGTGCCGGATTTCCATGGAAATTTACGTGGGTCTTCTACAATGTTATTTAGAAGGTTTTATGCATATATTACTTACAAAAAACCGATCTAGAGCCGCAAATTGCCATAGACACGCATTGGTCGAACCAAACCGAACGTACGTCGTGCAGTTTATCGAAACACACTCAAATCATAGTGTATTGCCACCAAACGCCCTGCACATTGTGTGGTGGCCTTCCAAGGCCCGTTTTGACTGGTCATGGGTCTAAAACGGAGTCACGTAGCACAAGTTACGCACATTTTAGCGTGAAACCCAGTTTTTGCCGAAACGCGAAAGGCGGGGGTATAGGGGGTTACTCGTCCGGACCGACCGTGCCGGATTTCCATGGAAATTTACGTGGGTCTTCTACAATGTTATTTAGAAGGTTTTAAGCATATATTACTTACAAAAAACCGATCTAGAGCCGCAAATTGCCATAGACACGCATTTGCCGAACCGAACCGAACGTACGTCGTGCAGTTTATCGAAACACACTCAAATCATAGAGTATTGCAACCAAAATCCCTTCACATTGTGTGGTGGACCTTCCAATGTCCGTTTTGACTGGTCATGGGCCTAAAACGGAGTTACGTAGCAGAAGTTACGCACATTTTAGCGCGAAACCCAGTTTTTGCCGATACGCGAAAGGCGGGGGTATAGGGGGTTTCTCGTCCGGACCGACCGTGCCGGATTTCGATGGAAATTTACGTGGGCCTTATACAATGTTATTTAGAAGGTTTAAGCATATATTACTTACAAAAAACCGATCTAGAGCCGCAAATTGCCGTAGACACGTATTGGCCGAACCGAACCGAACGTACGTCATGCAGTTTATCGAAACACACTCAAATCGTGGTGTATTGCCACTATACGGCATCCACATTGTGTGGTGGACCTTCCCAGGTCCGTTTTGACTGGTCATGGGCTTAAATCAGAGTCACGTAGCAGAAGTTACACACATTTTAGCGCGAACCCCAGTTTTTGCCGATACGCGAAAGACGAGGGTATAGGGGGTTTCTCGTCCGGACCGACCGTGCCGGATTTCCATGGAAATTTACGTGGGACTTATACAATGTTATTTAGAAGGTTTAAGCATATATTACTTACAAAAAACTGATCTAGAGCCGCAAATTGCCGTAGACACGCATTGGCCGAAAGGAACCGAACGTATGTCGTGCAGTTTATCGAAACACACTCAAATCATGGTGTATTTCCACCAAAAGCCTTGTACATTGTGTGGTGGACCTTCCAAGGTCCGTTTTGACTGGTCATGGGTCTAAAAGGGAGTCACGTAGCACAAGTTACGCACATTTTAGCACGAAACCCAGTTTTTGCCGATACGCGAAAGGCGGGGGTATAGGGGGTTTCTCGTCCGGACCGACCGTGCCGGATTTCGATGGAAATTTACATGGGCCTTATACAATGTTATTTAGAAGGTTTAAGCATATATTACTTACAAAAAACCGATCTAGAGCCGCAAATTGCCGTAGACACGTATTGGCCGAACCGAACCGAACGTACGTCATGCAGTTTATCGAAACACACTCAAATCGTGGTGTATTGCCACTAAACGGCATGCACATTGTGTGGTGGACCTTCCAAGGTCCGTTTTGACTGGTCATGGGCCTAAAACAGAGTCACGTAGCAGAAGTTAAACACATTTTAGCGAGAACCCCAGTTTTTGCCGATACGCGAAAGACGGGGGTATAGGGTGTTTCTCGTCCGGACCGACCGTGCTGGATTTCCATGGAAATTTACGTGGCACTTATACAATGTTATTTAGAAGGTTTAAGCATATATTACTTACAAAAAACCGATCTAGATCCGCAAATTTCCGTAGACACGCATCGGCCGAACCGAACCGAACGTACGTCGTGCAGTTTATCGAAACACATTCAAATCATGGTGTATTGCCACCAATCGCCCTGCACATTGTGTGGTGGAACTTCCAAAGTCCGTTTTGACTGGTGATGGGCCTAAAACGGATTCACGTAGCACAAGTTACGCACATTTTAGCGCGAAACCCAGTTTTTGCCGATACGCGAAAGGCGGAGGTATAGGGGGTTTCTCGTCTGGACCGACCGTACCGGATTTCCATGGAAATTTACGTGGGCCTTTTACAATGTTATTTAGAAGGTTTTAAGCATATATTACTTACAAAAAACCGATCTAGAGCCGCAAATTGCCGTAGACGCGCATAGGCCGAACCGAACCGAACGTACGTCATGCAATTTATCGAAACACACTCAAATCATGGTGTATTTCCACCAAACGCCCTGCACATTGTGTAGTGGACCTTCCAATGTCCGTTTTGACTGGTCATAGGCCTAAAACGGAATCACGTAGCAGAAGTTACGCACATTTTAGCGCGAAACGCAATTTTTGCCGATACGCGAAAGACGGGGGTATTGGGGGTTTCTCGTCCGGACCGACCGTGCCGGATTTCCATGGAAATTTACGTGGACCTTCTACAATGTTATTTAGAAGGTTTTAAACATATATTACTTAAAAAAACCGATGGAAATCCGCAAATTTCCGTAGACACGCATTGGCCGAACCGAACCGAACGTACGTCGTACAGTTTATCGATACACACTCAAATGATGGTGTATTGCCACCAAACGCCCTACACATTGTGTGGTGGACCTTCTGAGGTCCGTTTTGACTGGTCATGGGCCTAAAACGGAGTCACGTAGCAGAAGTTACGCACATTTTAGCGCGAAACCCAGTTTTTGCCGATACGCGAAAGGCGAGGGTATAGGGGGTTTCTCGTCCGGACCGACCATGCCGGATTTCCATGGAAATTTACGTGGACCTTCTACAATGTTATTTAGAAGGTTTTAAGCATATATTACTTACAAAAAACCGATCTAGAGCCGCAAATTTCTGTAGACACGCATTGGCCGAATGGAACCGAACGTACGTCGTGCAGTTTATCGAAACACACTCAAATCATGGTGTATTGCCACCAAACGCCCTGTACATTGTGTGGTGGACCTTCCAACGTCCGTTTTGACTGGTCATGGGCCTAAAACGGAGTCACGTAGCAGAAGTTACGCACATTTTTGCGCAAAACCCAGTTTTTGCCGATACGCGAAAGGCGGGGGGTATAGGGGGTTACTCGTCCGGACCGACCGTGCCGGATTTCCACGAAAATTTACGTGGGTCTTCTACAATGTTATTTAGAAGGTTTTATGCATATATTACTTACAAAAAACCGATCTAGAGCCGCAAATTGCCATAGACACGCATTGGCCGAACCAAACGTACGTCGTGCAGTTTATCTAAACACACTCAAATCATAGTGTATTGCCACCAAACGCCCTGCACATTGTGTGGGGGCCTTCCAAGGTCCGTTTTGACTGGTCATGGGCCTAAAACGGAGTCACGTAGCACACGTTACGCACATTTTAGCGCGAAACTCAGTTTTTGCCGATACGCGAAAGGCGGGGGTATAGGGAGTTTCTCGTTCGGACCGACCGTGCCGGATTTCCATTGTAATTTACGTGGGCCTTCTACAATGTTATTTAGAAGGTTTTAAGCATATATTACTTATAAAAAACCGATCTAGAGCCGCAAATTGCCGTAGACAAGCATTGGCCGAAACGAACCGAACGTACGTCGTGCAGTTTATCGAAACACACTCAAATCATGGTGTATTGCCACCAAACGCCCTGCACATTGTGTGGTGTACCTTCCAAGGTCCGTTTTGACTGGTCATGGGCCTAAAACGGAGTCACGTAGCAGAAGTTACGCACATTTTAGCGCGAAACCCAGTTTTTGCCGATACGCGAAAGGCGGGGGGTATAGGGGGTTACTCGTCCGGACCGATCGTGCCGGATTTCCATGAAAATTTACGTGGGTCTTCTACAATGTTATTTAGAAGGTTTTATGCATATATTACTTACAAAAAACCGATCTAGAGCCGCAAATTGCCATAGACACGCATTGGCCGAACCGAACGGAACGTAAGTCGTGAAGTTTATCTAAACACACTCAAATCATAGTGTATTGCCACCAAACGCCCTGCACATTGTGTGGTGGACCTTCCAAGGTCCGTTTTGACTGGTCATGGGCCTAAAACAGAGTCACGTAGCAGAAGTTACGCACATTTTAGCGCGAAACCCAGTTTTTGCCGATACGCGAAAGGCGGGGGTATAGGGGGTTACTCGTCCGGACCGACCGTGCCGGATTTCCATGGAAATTTACGTGGGTCTTCTACAATGTTATTTAGAAGGTTTTATGCATATATTACTTACAAAAAACCGATCTAGAGCCGCAAATTGCCATAGACACGCATTGGCCGAACCAAACCGAACGTACGTCGTGCAGTTTATCGAAACACACTCAAATCATAGTGTATTGCCACCAAACGCCCTGCACATTGTGTGGTGGCCTTCCAAGGCCCGTTTTGACTGGTCATGGGTCTAAAACGGAGTCACGTAGCACAAGTTACGCACATTTTAGCGTGAAACCCAGTTTTTGCCGAAACGCGAAAGGCGGGGGTATAGGGGGTTACTCGTCCGGACCGACCGTGCCGGATTTCCATGGAAATTTACGTGGGTCTTCTACAATGTTTTTTAGAAGGTTTTAAGCATATATTACTTACAAAAAAACCGATCTAGAGCCGCAAATTGCCGTAGACACGCATTGGCCGAACCGAACCGAACGTACGTCGTGCAGTTTATCGAAACACACTCAAATCATAGAGTATTGCAACCAAAATCCCTTCACATTGTGTGGTGGACCTTCCAATGTCCGTTTTGACTGGTCATGGGCCTAAAACGGAGTTACGTAGCAGAAGTTACGCACATTTTAGCGCGAAACTCAGTTTTTGCCGATACGCGAAAGGCGGGGGTATAGGGGGTTTCTCGTCCGGACCGACCGTGCCGGATTTCGATGGAAATTTACGTGGGCCTTATACAATGTTATTTAGAAGGTTTAAGCATATATTACTTACAAAAAACCGATCTAGAGCCGCAAATTGCCGTAGACACGTATTGGCCGAACCGAACCGAACGTACGTCATGCAGTTTATTGAAACACACTCAAATCGTGGTGTATTGCCACTATACGGCATCCACATTGTGTGGTGGACCTTCCAAGGTCCGTTTTGACTGGTCATGGGCCTAAATCAGAGTCACGTAGCAGAAGTTACACACATTTTAGCGCGAACCCCAGTTTTTGCCGATACGCGAAAGACGGGGGTATAGGGGGTTTCTCGTCCGGACCGACCGTGCCGGATTTCCATGGAAATTTACGTGGGACTTATACAATGTTATTTAGAAGGTTTAAGCATATATTACTTACAAAAAACTGATCTAGAGCCGCAAATTGCCGTAGACACGCATTGGCCGAACGGAACCGAACGTATGTCGTGCAGTTTATCGAAACACACTCAAATCATGGTGTATTTCCACCAAAAGCCTTGTACATTGTGTGGTGGACCTTCCAAGGTCCGTTTTGACTGGTCATGGGTCTAAAAGGGAGTCACGTAGCACAAGTTACGCACATTTTAGCACGAAACCCAGTTTTTGCCGATACGCGAAAGGCGGGGGTATAGGGGGTTTCTCGTCCGGACCGACCGTGCCGGATTTCGATGGAAATTTACATGGGCCTTATAAAATGTTATTTAGAAGGTTTAAGCATATATTACTTACAAAAAACCGATCTAGAGCCGCAAATTGCCGTAGACACGTATTGGCCGAACCGAACCGAACGTACGTCATGCAGTTTATCGAAACACACTCAAATCGTGGTGTATTGCCACTAAACGGCATGCACATTGTGTGGTGGACCTTCCAAGGTCCGTTTTGACTGGTCATGGGCCTAAAACAGAGTCACGTAGCAGAAGTTAAACACATTTTAGCGAGAACCCCAGTTTTTGCCGATACGCGAAAGACGGGGGTATAGGGGGTTTCTCGTCCGGACCGACCGTGCTGGATTTCCATGGAAATTTACGTGGGACTTATACAATGTTATTTAGAAGGTTTAAGCATATATTACTTACAAAAAACCGATCTAGAGCCGCAAATTTCCGTAGACACGCATTGGCCGAACGGAACCGAACGTATGTCGTGCAGTTTATCGAAACACACTCAAATCATGGTGTATTTCCACCAAAATCCTTGCACATTGTGTGGTGGACCTTCCAAGGTCCGTTTTGATTGGTCATGGGCCTAAAACGGAGTCACGTAGCAGAAGTTACGCACATTTTAGCGCGAAACCCAGTTTTTGCCGATACGCGAAAGGCGGGGGTATAGGGGGTTTCTCGTCCGGACCGACCGTGCCGGATTTCCATGGAAATTTACGTGGGCCTTTTACAATGTTATTTAGAAGTTTTTAAGCATATATTACTTACAAAAAACCGATCTAGAGCCGCATATTGCCGTAGACACGCATTGGCCGAACCGAACCGAACGTACGTCGTGCAGTTTATCGAAACACACTCAAATGATGGTGTATTGCCACCAAACACCCTGTACATTGTGTGGTGGACCTTCCAAGGTCCGTTTTGACTGGTCATGGGCCTAAAACGGAGTCACGTAGCAGAAGTTACGCACATTTTAGCGCGTAACCCAATTTTTGCCGATACGCGAAAGGCGGGGTATAGGGGGGTTTCTCGTCCGGACCGACCGTGCCGGATTTCCATGGAAATTTACGTGGGCCTTCTACAATGTTATTTAGAAGGTTTTAAGCATATATTACTTACAAAAAACCGATCTAGACCCCCAAATTGCCGTAGACACGCATTGGCCGAACCGAACGTACGTCGTGTAGTTTATCGAAACACACTCAAATCATGGTGTATTGCCACCAAACGCCCTGCACATTGTGTGGTGGACCTTCCAAGGTCCGTTTTGACTGGTCATGGGCCTAAAATGGAGTCACGTAGCACAAGTTACACACATTTTAGCGCGAAACCCAGTTTTTGCCGATACGCGAAAGGCGGGTTATAGGGGGTTTCTCGTCCGGACCGACCATGCTGGATTTCGATGGAAATTTACGTGGGCCTTATACAATGTTATTTAGAAGGTTTAAGCATATATTACTTACAAAAAACCGATCTAGAGCCGCAAATTGCCGTAGACACGTATTGGTCGAACCGAACCGAACGTACGTCATGCAGTTTATCGAAACACACTCAAATCGTGGTGTATTGCCACTATACGGCATCCACATTGTGTGGTGTACCTTCCAAGGTCCGTTTTGAATGGTCATGGGCCTAAATCAGAGTCACGTAGCAGAAGTTACACACATTTTAGCGCGAACCCCAGTTTTTGCCGATACGCGAAAGACGGGGGTATAGGGGTTTCTCGTCCGGACCGACAGTGCCGGATTTCCATGGAAATTTACGTGGGACTTATACAATGTTATTTAGAAGGTTTAAGCATATATTACTTACAAAAAACTGATCTAGAGCCGCAAATTGCCGTAGACACGCATTGGCCGAACGGAACCGAACGTATGTCGTGCAGTTTATCGAAACACACTCAAATCATGGTGTATTTCCACCAAAAGCCTTGTACATTGTGTGGTGGACCTTCCAAGGTCCGTTTTGACTGGTCATGGGTCTAAAAGGGAGTCACGTAGCACAAGTTACGCACATTTTAGCACGAAACCCAGTTTTTGCCGATACGCGAAAGGCGGGGGTATAGGGGGTTTCTCGTCCGGACCGACCGTGCCGGATTTCGATGGAAATTTACATGGGCCTTATACAATGTTATTTAGAAGGTTTAAGCATATATTAATTACAAAAAACCGATCTAGAGCCGCAAATTACCGTAAACACGTATTGGCCGAACCGAACCGAACGTACGTCATGCAGTTTATCGAAACACACTCAAATCGTGGTGTATTGCCACTAAACGGCATGCACATTGTGTGGTGGACCTTCCAAGGTCCGTTTTGACTGGTCATGGGCCTAAAACAGAGTCACGTAGCAGAAGTTAAACACATTTTAGCGAGAACCCCAGTTTTTGCCGATACGCGAAAGACGGGGGTATAGGGGGTTTCTCGTCCGGACCGACCGTGCCGGATTTCCATGGAAATTTACGTGGGACTTATACAATGTTATTTAGAAGGTTTAAGCATATATTACTTACAAAAAACCGATCTAGAGCCGCAAATTGCCGTAGACACGCATTGGCCGAACGGAACCGAACGTATGTGGTGCAGTTTATCGAAACACACTCAAATCATGGTGTATTTCCACCAAAATCCTTGCACATTGTGTGGTGGACCTTCCAAGGTCCGTTTTGACTGGTCATGGGCCTAAAACAGAGTCACGTAGCAGAAGTTAAACACATTTTAGCGAGAACCCCAGTTTTTGCCGATACGCGAAAGACGGGGGTATAGGGGGTTTCTCGTCCGGACCGACCGTGCTGGATTTCCATGGAAATTTACGTGGGACTTATACAATGTTATTTAGAAGGTTTAAGCATATATTACTTACAAAAAACCGATCTAGAGCCGCAAATTTCCGTAGACACGCATTGGCCGAACGGAACCGAACGTATGTCGTGCAGTTTATCGAAACACACTCAAATCATGGTGTATTTCTACCAAAATCCTTGCACATTGTGTGGTGGACCTTCCAAGGTCCGTTTTGATTGGTCATGGGCCTAAAACGGAGTCACGTAGCAGAAGTTACGCACATTTTAGCGCGAAACCCAGTTTTTGCCGATACGCGAAAGGCGGGGGTATAGGGGGTTTCTCGTCCGGACCGATCGTCCCGGATTTCCATGGAAATTTACGTGGGACTTCTACAATGTTATTTAGAAGGTTTTAAGCATATATTACTTACAAAAAACCGATCTAGACCCCCAAATTGCCGTAGACACGCATTGGCCGAACCGAACGTACGTCGTGTAGTTTATCGAAACACACTCAAATGATGGTGTTTTGCCACCAAACGCCCTGCACATTGTGTGGGGGACCTTCCAAGGTCCGTTTTGACTGGTCATGGGCCTAAAATGGAGTCACGTAGCACAAGTTACACACATTTTAGCGCGAAACCCAGTTTTTGCCGATACGCGAAAGGCGGGGGTATAGGGGGTTTCTCGTCCGGACCGACCGTGCCGGATTTCGATGGAAATTTACGTGGGCCTTATACAATGTTATTTAGAAGGTTTAAGCATATATTACTTACAAAAAACCGATCTAGAGCCGCAAATTGCCGTAGACACGTATTGGCCGAACCGAACCGAACGTACGTCATGCAGTTTATCGAAACACACTCAAATCGTGGTGTATTGCCACTATACGGCATTCACATTGTGTGGTGGACCTTCCAAGGTCCGTTTTGACTGGTCATGGGCCTAAATCAGAGTCACGTAGCAGAAGTTACACACATTTTAGCGCGAACCCCAGTTTTTGCCGATACGCGAAAGACGGGGGTATAGGGGGTTTCTCGTCCGGACCGACCGTGCCGGATTTCCATGGAAATTTACGTGGGACTTATACAATGTTATTTAGAAGGTTTAAGCATATATTACTTACAAAAAACTGATCTAGAGCCGCAAATTGCCGTAGACACGCATTGGCCGAACGGAACCGAACGTATGTCGTGCAGTTTATCGAAACACACTCAAATCATGGTGTATTTCCACCAAAAGCCTTGTACATTGTGTGGTGGACCTTCCAAGGTCCGTTTTGAATGGTCATGGGTCTAAAAGGGAGTCACGTAGCACAAGTTACGCACATTTTAGCACGAAACCCAGTTTTTGCCGATACGCGAAAGGCGGGGGTATAGGGGGTTTCTCGTCCGGACCGACCATGCCGGATTTCGATGGAAATTTACATGGGCCTTATACAATGTTATTTAGAAGGTTTAAGCATATATTAATTACAAAAAACCGATCTAGAGCCGCAAATTACCGTAGACACGTATTGGCCGAACCGAACCGAACGTACGTCATGCAGTTTATCGAAACACACTCAAATCGTGGTGTATTGCCACTAAACGGCATGCACATTGTGTGGTGTACCTTCCAAGGTCCGTTTTGACTGGTCATGGGCCTAAAACAGAGTCACGTAGCAGAAGTTAAACACATTTTAGCGAGAACCCCAGTTTTTAACGATACGCGAAAGACGGGGGTATAGGGGGTTTCTCGTCCGGACCGACCGTGCCGGATTTCCATGGAAATTTACGTGGGACTTATACAATGTTATTTAGAAGGTTTAAGCATATATTACTTACAAAAAACCGATCTAGAGCCGCAAATTGCCGTAGACACGCATTGGCCGAACGGAACCGAACGTATGTCGTGCAGTTTATCGAAACACACTCAAATCATGGTGTATTTCCACCAAAATCCTTGCACATTGTGTGGTGGACCTTCCATGGTCCGTTTTGACTGGTCATGGGCCTAAAACGGAGTCACGTAGCAGAAGTTACGCACATTTTAGCGCGAAACCCAGTTTTTGCCGATACGCGAAAGGCGTGGGTATAGGGGGTTTCTCGTCCGGACCGACCGTGCCGGATTTCCATGGAAATTTACGTGGGCCTTGTACAATGTTATTTAGAAGTTTTTAAGCATATATTACTTACAAAAAACCGATCTAGAGCCGCATATTGCCGTAGACACGCATTGGCCGAACCGAACCGAACGTACGTCGTGCAGTTTATCGAAACACACTCAAATCATGGTGTATTGCCACCAAAGACCCTATACATTGTGTGGTGGACCTTCCAAGGTCCGTTTTGACTGGTCATGGGCCTAAAACGGAGTCACGTAGCAGAAGTTACGCACATTTTAGCGCGTAACCCAATTTTTGCCGATACGCGAAAGGCGGGGTATAGGGGGTTTCTCGTCCGGACCGACCGTGCCGGATTTCCATGGAAATTTACGTGGGCCTTCTACAATGTTATTTAGAAGGTTTTAAGCATATATTACTTACAAAAAACCGATCTAGACCCCCAAATTGCCGTAGACACGCATTGGCCGAACCGAACGTACGTCGTGTAGTTTATCGAAACACACTCAAATGATGGTGTATTGCCACCAAACGCCCTGCACATTGTGTGGTGGACCTTCCAAGGTCCGTTTTGACTGGTCATGGGCCTAAAATGGAGTCACGTAGCACAAGTTATACACATTTTAGCGCGAAACCCAGTTTTTGCCGATACGCGAAAGGCGGGGGTATAGGGGGTTTCTCGTCCGGACCGACCGTGCCGGATTTCCATGGAAATTTACGTGGGCCTTCTACAATGTTATTTAGAAGGTTTTAAGTATATATTATTTACAAAAAACCGATCTAGAGCCGCAAATTGCCGTAGACATGCATTGTCCGAACAGAACCGAACGTACGTCGTGCAGTTTATCGAAACACACTCAAATCATGGTGTATTGCCACCAAACGCCCTCTACATTGTTTGGTGGACCTTCCAAGGTCCGTTTTGACTGGTCATGGGCCTAAAACGGAGTCACGTAGCACAAGTTACGCACATTTTAGCGCGAAACCCAGTTTTTGCCGATACGCGAAAGGCGGGGGTATAGGGGGTTTCTCGTCCGGACCGACCGTGCCGGATTTCCATGGAAATTTACGTAGGCCTTATACAATGTTATTTAGAAGGGTTTAAGCATATATTGCTTTCAAAAAACAGATCTAGAGCCGCAAATTGCCGTAGACACGTATTGGCCGAACCGAACCGAACGTACGTCATGCAGTTTATCGAAACACACTCAAATCGTGGTGTATTGCCACTATACGGCATCCACATTGTGTGGTGGACCTTCCAAGGTCCGTTTTGACTGGTCATGGGCCTAAATCAGAGTCACGTAGCAGAAGTTACACACATTTTAGCGCGAACCCCAGTTTTTGCCGATACGCGAAAGACGGGGGTATAGGGGGTTTCTCGTCCGGACCGACCGTGCCGGATTTCCATGGAAATTTACGTGGGACTTATACAATGTTATTTAGAAGGTTTAAGCATATATTACTTACAAAAAACTGATCTAGAGCCGCAAATTGCCGTAGACACGCATTGGCCGAACGGAACCGAACGTATGTCGTGCAGTTTATCGAAACACACTCAAATCATGGTGTATTTCCACCAAAAGCCTTGTACATTGTGTGGTGGACCTTCCAAGGTCCGTTTTGACTGGTCATGGGTCTAAAAGGGAGTCACGTAGCACAAGTTACGCACATTTTAGCACGAAACCCAGTTTTTGCCGATACGCGAAAGGCGGGGGTATAGGGGGTTTCTCGTCCGGACCGACCGTGCCGGATTTCGATGGAAATTTACATGGGCCTTATACAATGTTATTTAGAAGGTTTAAGCATATATTAATTACAAAAAACCGATCTAGAGCCGCAAATTACCGTAAACACGTATTGGCCGAACCGAACCGAACGTACGTCATGCAGTTTATCGAAACACACTCAAATCGTGGTGTATTGCCACTAAACGGCATGCACATTGTGTGGTGGACCTTCCAAGGTCCGTTTTGACTGGTCATGGGCCTAAAACAGAGTCACGTAGCAGAAGTTAAACACATTTTAGCGAGAACCCCAGTTTTTGCCGATACGCGAAAGACGGGGGTATAGGAGGTTTCTCGTCCGGACCGACCGTGCCGGATTTCCATGGAAATTTACGTGGGACTTATACAATGTTATTTAGAAGGTTTAAGCATATATTACTTACAAAAAACCGATCTAGAGCCGCAAATTGCCGTAGACACGCATTGGCCGAACGGAACCGAACGTATGTCGTGCAGTTTATCGAAACACACTCAAATCATGGTGTATTTCCACCAAAATCCTTGCACATTGTGTGGTGGACCTTCCATGGTCCGTTTTGACTGGTCATGGGCCTAAAACGGAGTCACGTAGCAGAAGTTACGCACATTTTAGCGCGAAACCCAGTTTTTGCCGATACGCGAAAGGCGTGGGTATAGGGGGTTTCTCGTCCGGACCGACCGTGCCGGATTTCCATGGAAATTTACGTGGGCCTTGTACAATGTTATTTAGAAGTTTTTAAGCATATATTACTTACAAAAAACCGATCTAGAGCCGCATATTGCCGTAGACACGCATTGGCCGAACCGAACCGAACGTACGTCGTGCAGTTTATCGAAACACACTCAAATGATGGTGTATTGCCACCAAAGACCCTATACATTGTGTGGTGGACCTTCCAAGGTCCGTTTTGACTGGTCATGGGCCTAAAACGGAGTCACGTAGCAGAAGTTACGCACATTTTAGCGCGTAACCCAATTTTTGCCGATACGCGAAAGGCGGGGTATAGGGGGTTTCTCGTCCGGACCGACCGTGCCGGATTTCCATGGAAATTTACGTGGGCCTTCTACAATGTTATTTAGAAGGTTTTAAGCATATATTACTTACAAAAAACCGATCTAGACCCCCAAATTGCCGTAGACACGCATTGGCCGAACCGAACGTACGTCGTGTAGTTTATCGAAACACACTCAAATGATGGTGTATTGCCACCAAACGCCCTGCACATTGTGTGGTGGACCTTCCAAGGTCCGTTTTGACTGGTCATGGGCCTAAAATGGAGTCACGTAGCACAAGTTATACACATTTTAGCGCGAAACCCAGTTTTTGCCGATACGCGAAAGGCGGGGGTATAGGGGGTTTCTCGTCCGGACCGACCGTGCCGGATTTCCATGGAAATTTACGTGGGCCTTCTACAATGTTATTTAGAAGGTTTTAAGTATATATTATTTACAAAAAACCGATCTAGAGCCGCAAATTGCCGTAGACACGCATTGGCCGAACCTAACCGAACGTACGTCGTGCAGTTTATCGAAACACACTCAAATGATGGTGTATTTCCACCAAAAGCCTGCAAATTGTGTGGTGGACCTTCCAAGGTCCGTTTTGACTGGTCACGGGCCTAAAACAGAGTCACGTAGCAGAAGTTACGCACATTTTAGCGCGAAACCAGTTTTTGCCGATACGCGAAAGGCGGGGGTAAAGGGGGTTTCTCGTCCGGACCGACCGTGCCGGATTTCAATGGAAATTTACGTGGGCCTTCTACAATGTTATTTAGATGGTTTTAAGCATATATTACCTACAAAAAATCGATCTAGAGCCGCATATTGCCGTAGACACGCATTGGCCGAACCGAACCGAACGTACGTCGTGCAGTTTATCGAAACACACTCAAATCATGGTGTATTGCCACCAAACGCCCTGTACATTGTTTGGTGGACCTTCCAAGGTCCGTTTTGACTGGTCATGGGCCTAAAACGGAGTCACGTAGCACAAGTTACGCACATTTTAGCGCGAAACCCAGTTTTTGCCGATACGCGAAAGGCGGGGGTATAGGGGGTTTCTCGTCCGGACCGACCGTGCCGGATTTCCATGGAAATTTACGTAGGCCTTATACAATGTTATTTAGAAGGGTTTAAGCATATATTGCTTTCAAAAAACAGATCTAGAGCCACAAATTGCCGTAGACACGCATTGGCCGAACCGAACCGAACGTACGTCGTGCAGTTTATCGAAACACACTCAAATGATGGTGTATTGCCACCAAACGCCCTGCACATTGTGTGGTGGACCTTCCAAGGTCCGTTTTGACTGGTCATGGGCCTAAAACGGAGTCACGTAGCAGAAGTTACGCACATTTTAGCGCGAAACCCAGTTTTTGCGGATACGCGAAAGGCGGGGGTATAGGGGGTTTCTCGTCCGGACCGACCGTGCCGGATTTCCATAGAAATTTACGTGGGACTTCTACAATGTTATTTAGAAGGTTTTAAGCATATATATTACTTACAAAAAACCGATCTAGATCCGCAAATTGCCGTAGACACGCATTGGCCGAACCGAACGTACGTCGTGCAGTTTATCGAAATACACTCAAATCATGGTGTATTGCCACCAAACGCCCTGCACCTTGTGTGGTGGACCTTCCAAGGTCCGTTTTGACTGGTCATGGGCCTAAAACGGAGTCACGTAGCAGAAGTTACGCACATTTTAGCGCGAAATCCAGTTTTTGCCGATACGCGAAAGGCGGGGGTATAGGGGGTTTCTCCTCCGGACCGACCGTGCCGGATTTCCATGGAAGTTTACATGGGCCTTATACAATGTTATTTAGAAGGTTTTAAGGATATATTACTTACAAAAAACCGATCTAGAGCCGCAAATTGCCGTAGACACGCATTGGCCGAACCTAACCGAACGTACGTCGTGCAGTTTATCGAAACACACTCAAATGATGGTGTATTTCCACCAAAAGCCTGCAAATTGTGTGGTGGACCTTCCAAGGTCCGTTTTGACTGGTCACGGGCCTAAAACAGAGTCACGTAGCAGAAGTTACGCACATTTTAGCGCGAAACCAGGTTTTGCCGATACGCGAAAGGCGGGGGTAAAGGGGGTTTCTCGTCCGGACCGACCGTGCCGGATTTCAATGGAAATTTACGTGGGCCTTCTACAATGTTATTTAGATGGTTTTAAGCATATATTACCTACAAAAAATCGATCTAGAGCCGCATATTGCCGTAGACACGCATTGGCCGAACCGAACCGAACGTACGTCGTGCAGTTTATCGAAACACACTCAAATCATGGTGTATTGCCACCAAACGGCCTGCACATTGTGTGGTGGACCTTCCAAGGTCCGTTTTGACTGGTCATGGGCCTAAAACGGAGTCACGTAGCAGAAGTTACGCACATTTTAGCACGGAACCCAGTTTTTGCCGATACGCGAAAGGCGGGGGTATAGGGGGTTTCTCGCCCGGACCGACCGTGCCGGATTTTCATGGAAATTTACGTGGGCCTTCTACAATGTTATTTAGAAGGTTTTAAGCATATATTACTTACAAAAAACCGATCTAGATCCGCAAATTGCCGTAGACACGCATTGGCCGAACCGAACTGAACGTACGTCGTGCAGTTTATTGAAACACACTCAAATGTTGGTGTATTGCCACCAAACGCCCTGCACATTGTGTGGTGGACCTTCCAAGGTCCGTTTTGACTGGTCATGGGCCTAAAACGGAGTCACGTAGCAGAAGTTACGCTCATTTTAGCGCGAAACCCAGTTTTTGCCGATACGCAAAAGGCGGGGGTATAGGGGGTTTCTCGTCCGGACCGACCGTGTCGGATTTCGATGGAAATTTACGTGGGCCTTATACAATGTTATTTAGACGGTTTAAGTATATATTACTCACAAAAAACCGATCTAGAGTCGCAAATTGCCGTAGACACGCATTGGCCGAACCGAACCGAACGTATGTCGTGCAGTTTGTCGAAACACACTCAAATCATGGTGTATTTCCACCAAACACCTTGCACATTGTGTGGTGTACCTTCCAAGGTCCGTTTTGACTGGTCATGGGCCTAAAACGGAGTCACTTAGCACAAGTTACGCACATTTTAGCGCGAACCCCAGTTTTTGCCGATACGCGAAAGCCGGGGGTATAGGGGGTTTCTCGTCCGGACCGACCGTGCCGGATTTCCATGGAAATTTACGTGGGCCTTCTACAATGTTATTTAGAAGGTTTTAAGCATATATTACTTACAAAAAACCGATCTAGAGCCGCTAATTGCCGTAGACACGCATTGGCCGAACCGAACCGAACGTACGTCGTGCAGTTTATCGAAACACACTCAAATGATTGTGTATTGCCACCAAACGCCCTGCAAATTGTGTGGTGGACCTTCCAAGGTCCGTTTTGACTGGTCATGGGCCTAAAACGGAGTCACGTAGCAGAAGTTACGCACATTTTAGCGCGAAACCCAGTTTTTGCCGATACGCGAAAGGCGGGGTAAAGGGGGTTTCTCGTCCGGACCGACCATGCCGGATTTCCATGGAAATTTACGTGGGCCTTCTACAATGTTATTTAGAAGGTTTTAAGCATATATTACTTACAAAAAACCGATCTAGAGCCGCTTATTGCCGTAGACACGCATTGGCCGAACCGAACCGAACGTACGTCGTGCAGTTTATCGAAACACACTCAAATGATGGTGTATTGCCACCAAACGCCCTGCACATTGTGTGGTGGACCTTCCAAGGTCCATTTTGACTGGTCATGGACCTAAAACGGAGTCACGTAGCAGAAGTTAGACACATTTTAGCGCGAAACCCAGTTTTTGCCGATACGCGAAAGGCGAGGGTATAGGGTGTTTCTCGTCCGGACCGACCGTGCCGGATTTCCATGGAAATTTACGTGGGCCTTCTACAATATTATTTAGAAGGTTTTAAGCATATATTACTTACAAAAAACCGATCTAGATCCGCAAATTGCCGTAGACACGCTTTGGCCGAACCGAACCGAACGTACGTCGTGCAGTTTCTCGAAACACACTCAAATCATGGTGTATTGCCACCAAACGCCCTGCACATTGTATGGTGGACCTTCCAAGGTCCGTTTTGGCTGGTCATGGGCCTAAAATGGAGTCACGTAGCACAAGTTACGCACATTTTAGCGCGAAACCCAGTTTTTGCCGATACGCGAAAGGCGGGGGGTATAGGGGGTTTCTCGTCCGGACCGACCGTGCCGGATTTCCATGGAAATTTACGTGGTCCTTCTACAATGTTATTTAGAAGGTTTTAAGTATATATTATTTACAAAAAACCGATCTAGAGCCGCAAATTGCCATAGACATGCATTGTCCGAACCGAACCGAACGTACGTCGTGTAGTTTATCGAAACACACTCAAATCATGGTGTATTACCCCCAAAATCCCGGCAAATTGTGTGGTGGACCTTCCAATGTCTGTTTTGACTGGTCATGGAACTAAAACGGAGTCACGTAGCACAAGTTACGCACATTTTAGCGCGAAACCCAGTTTTTGCCGATACGCGAAAGGCGGGGGATATAGGGGGTTTCTCGTCCGGACCGACCGTCTCGGATTTCCATGGAAATTTACTCGGGCCTTCTACAATGTTATTTAAAATGTTTTAAGCATATATTACTTACAAAAAACAGATCTAGAGCCACAAATTGCCATAGACACGCATTGGCCGAACCGAACCGAACGTACGTCGTGTAGTTTATCGAAACACACTCAAATAATGGAGAATTGCCACCAAACGCCCTATACATTGTGTGGTGGACCTTCCAAGGTACGTTTTGACTGGTCATGGGCCTAAAACGGAGTCACGTAGCACAAGTTACGCATATTTTAGCGCGAAACCCACTTTTTGCTGATACGCGAAAGGCGGGGGTAAAAAGGGTTTCTCGTCCGGACCGACCGTGCCGGATTTCCATGGAAATTTACGTGGGCATTCTACAATGTTATTTAGAAGGTTTTAAGCATATATTACTTAAAAAAACCGATCTAGAGCCGTAAATTGCCGTAGACACGCATTGCCTGAATCGAACCGAACGTACATCGTGCAGTTTATCGAAACACACTTTAAATCATGGTGTATTCCCACAAAACAGCCTGCACATTGTGTGGTGGACCTTCCAAGGTCTGTTTTGACTGTTCATGGGCCTAAAACAGAGTCACGTAGCAGAAGTTACGCACATTTTAGCGCAAACCCCAGTTTTTGCCGATACGCGAAAGGCGGGGGTATAGGGGGTTTCTCGTCCGGACCGACCGTGCCGGATTTCGATGGAAATTTACGTTGGCCTTATACAATGTTATATAGAAGGTTTAAGCATATATTACTTACAAAAAACCGATCTAGAGCCGCAAATTGCCGTAGACACGCATTGGCCGAACCGAACCGAACATATGTCGTGAAGTTTATCGAAACACACTCAAATCATGGTGTATTTCCACCAAAGACCTTGCACATTGTGTGGTGGACCTTCCAAGGTCCGTTTTGACTGGTCATGGGCCTAAAACGGAGTCACATAGCAGAAGTTACGCACGTTTTAGCGCGAACCCCAGTTTTTGCCGATATGCGAAAGGCGGGGGTATAGGGGGTTTCTCGTCCGGACCGACCGTGCCGGATTTCCATGAAAATTTACGTGGGCCTTCTACAATGTTATTTAGAAGGTTTTAAGCATATATTACTTACAAAAAACCGATCTAGAGCCGCTAATTGCCGTAGACACGCATTGGCCGAACCGAACCGAACGTACGTCGTGCAGTTTATCGAAACACACTCAAATGATGGTGTATTGCCACCAAACGCCCTGCACATTGAGTGGTGGACCTTCCAAGGTCCGTTTTGACTGGTCATGGGCCTAAAACGGAGTCACGTAGCAGAAGTTACGCACATTTTAGCGCGAAACCCAGTTTTTGCAGATACGCGAAAGGCGGGGGTATAGGGGGTTTCTCGTCCGGACCGACCGTGCCGGATTTCCATAGAAATTTACGTGGGCCTTCTACAATGTTATTTAGAAGGTTTTAAGCATATATATTACTTACAAAAAACCGATCTAGATCCGCAAATTGCCGTAGACACGCATTGGCCGAACCGAACCGAACGTACGTCGTGCAGTTTATCGAAACACACTCAAATCATGGTGTATTGCCACCAAACGCCCTGCACATTGTGTGGTGGACCTTCCAAGGTCCGTTTTGACTGGTCATGGGCCTAAAATGGAGTCACGTAGCACAAGTTACGCACATTTTAGCGCGAAACCCAGTTTTTGCCGATACGCGAAAGGCGGGGGGGTATAGGGGGTTTCTCGTCCGGACCGACCGTGCCGGATTTCGATGGAAATTTACGTGGGCCTTCTACAATGTTATTTAAAAGGTTTTACGTATATATTATTTACAAAAAACCGATCTAGAGCCGCAAATTTCCGTAGACATGCATTGTCCGAACCGAACAGAACGTACGTCGTGTAGTTTATCGAAACACACTCAAATCATGGTGTATTGCCACCAAACACCCTGCACATTGTGTGGTGGACCTTCCGACGTCCGTTTTGATTGGTCATGGGCCTAAAATGGAGTCACGTAGCACAAGTTACGCACATTTTAGCGCGAAACCCAGTTTTTGCCGATACGCGAAAGGCGGGGGTATAGGGGTTTCTCGTCCGGACCGACCGTGCCGGATTTCCATGGAAATTTACGTGGGCCTTCTACAATGTTATTTAAATGGTTTTAAGCATATATTACTTACAAAAAACCGATCTAGAGCCGCAAATTTCCGAAGACACGCATTGGCCAAACCGAACCAAACGTACGTCGTGCAGTTTATCGAAACACACTCAAATCATGGTATATTTCCACCAAAATCCCTGCACATTGTGTGGTGGACCTTCCAAGGTCCGTTTTGACTGGTCATGGGACTAAAACGGAGTTACGTAGCAGAAGTTACGCATATTTTAGCGCGAAACCCAGTTTTTGCCGATACGCGAAAGGAGGGGGTATAGGGGGTTTCTCGTCCGGACCGACCGTGCCGGATTTCGATGGAAATTTACGTTGGCCTTATACAATGTTATATAGAAGGTTTAAGCATATATTACTTACAAAAAACCGATCTAGAGCCGCAAATTGCCGTAGACACGCATTGGCCGAACCGAACCGAACGTATGTCGTGAAGTTTATCGAAACACTCTCAAATCATGGTGTATTTCCACCAAAGACCTAGCATATTGTGTGGTGGACCTTCCAAGGTCCGTTGTGACTGGTCATGGGCCTAAAACGGAGTCACATAGCAGAAGTTACGCACGTTTTAGCGCGAACCCCAGTTTTTGCCGATACGCGAAAGGCGGGGGTATAGGGGGTTTCTCGTCCGGACCGACCGTGCCGGATTTCCATGGAAATTTACGTGGGCTTTCTACAATGTTATTTAAATGGTTTTAAGCATATATTACTTACAAAAAACCGATCTAGAGCCGCAAATTTCCGAAGAAACGCATTGGCCAAATCGAACCGAACGTAAGTCGTGAAGTTTATCTAAACACACTCAAATCATAGTGTATTGCCACCAAACGCCCTGCACATTGTGTGGTGGACCTTCCAAGGTCCGTTTTGACTGGTCATGGGCCTAAAACGGAGTCACGTAGCAGAAGTTACGCACATTTTAGCGCGTAACCCAATTTTTGCCGATACGCGAAAGGCGGGGTATAGGGGGTTTCTCGTCCGGACCGACCGTGCCGGATTTCCATGGAAATTTACGTGGGCCTTCTACAATGTTATTTAGAAGGTTTTAAGCATATATTACTTACAAAAAACCGATCTAGACCCCCAAATTGCCGTAGACACGCATTGGCCGAACCGAACGTACGTCGTGTAGTTTATCGAAACACACTCAAATGATGGTGTATTGCCACCAAACTCCCTGCACATTGTGTGGTGGACCTTCCAAGGTCCGTTTTGACTGGTCATGGGCCTAAAATGGAGTCACGTAGCACAAGTTACGCACATTTTAGCGCGAAACCCAGTTTTTGCCGATACGCGAAAGGCGGGGGGGTATAGGGGGTTTCTCGTCCGGACCGACTGTGCCGGATTTCCATGGAAATTTACGTGGGCATTCTACAATGTTATTTAGAAGGTTTTAAGCATATATTACTTAAAAAACCCGATCTAGAGCCGTAAATTGCCGTAGACACGCATTGCCTGAACCGAACCGAACGTACATCGTGCAGTTTATCGAAACACACTTTAAATCATGGTGTATTGCCACAAAACAGCCTGCACATTGTGTGGTGGACCTTCCAAGGTCTGTTTTGACTGTTCATGGGCCTAAAACAGAGTCACGTAGCAGAAGTTACACACATTTTAGCGCAAACCCCAGTTTTTGCCGATACGCGAAAGGCGGGGCTATAGGGGGTTTCTCGTCCGGACCGACCGTGCCGGATTTCCATGGAAATTTACGTGGGCCTTATACAATGTTATTTAGAAGGGTTTAAGCATATATTACTTACAAAAAACCGATCTAGAGCCGCAAATTACCGTAGACACGCATTGGCCGAACCGAACCGAACGTACGTCGTGCAGTTTATCGAAACACACTCAAATCATGGTGTATTTCCACCAAAATCCCTGCACATTGTGTGGTGGACCTTCCAAGGTCCGTTTTGACTGGTCATGGTCCTAGAACGGAGTTACGTAGCAGAAGTTACGCATATTTTAGCGCGAAACCCAGTTTTTGCTGATACGCGAAAGGCGGGGGTATAGGGGGTTTCTCGTCCGGACCGACCGTGCCGGATTTCGATGGAAATTTACGTTGGCCTTATACAATGTTATATAGAAGGTTTAAGCATATATTACTTACAAAAAACCGATCTAGAGCCGCAAATTGCCGTAGACACGCATTGGTCGAACCGAACCGAACGTATGTCGTGAAGTTTATCGAAACACACTCAAATCATGGTGTATTTCCACCAAAGACCTTGCACATTGTGTGGTGGACCTTCCAAGGTCCGTTTTGACTGGTCATGGGCCTAAAACGGAGTCACATAGCAGAAGTTACGCACGTTTTAGCGCGAACCCCAGTTTTTGCCGATACGCGAAAGGCGGGGGTATAGGGGTTTCTCGTCCGGACCGACCGTGCCGGATTTCCATGGAAATTTACGTGGGACTTCTACAATGTTATTTAGAAGGTTTTAAGCATTTATTACTTACAAAAAACCGATCTAGAGCCGCTAATTGCCGTAGACACGCATTGGCCGAACCGAACCGAACGTACGTCGTGCAGTTTATCGAAACACACTCAAATCATGGTGTATTGCCACCAAACGCCCTGCACATTGTGTGGTGGACCTTCCAAGGTCCGTTTTGACAGGTCATGGGCCTAAAATAGAGTCACGTAGCACAAGTTACGCACATTTTAGCGCGAAACCCAGTTTTTGCCGATACGCGAAAGGCGGGGGTATAGGGGGTTTCTCGTCCGGACCGACCGTGCCGGATTTCCATGGAAATTTACGTGGGCCTTCTACAATGTTATTTACAAGGTTTTAAGTATATATTATTTACAAAAAACCGATCTAGAGCCGCAAATTTCCGTAGACATGCATTGTCCGAACCGAACCGAACGTACGTCGTGTAGTTTATCGAAACATACTCAAATCATGGTGTATTGCCACCAAACACCCTGCACATTGTGTGGTGGACCTTCCGACGTCCGTTTTGATTGGTCATGGGCCTAAAATGGAGTCACGTAGCACAAGTTACGCACATTTTAGAGCGAAATGCAGTTTTTGCCGATACGCGAAAGGCGGGGGTATAGGGGGTTTCTTGTCCGGACCGACCGTGCCGGATTTCCATGGAAATTTACGTGGGCCTTCTACAATGTTATTTAAATGGTTTTAAGCATATATTACTTACAAAAAACCGATCAAGAGCCGCAAATTTCCGAAGACACGCATTGGCCAAACCGAACCGAACGTACGTCGTGCAGTTTATCGAAACACACTAAAATCATGGTGTATTGCCACCAAAATCCATGCACATTGTGTGGTGGACCTTCCAAGGTCCGTTTTGACTGGTCATGGGCCTAAAACGGAGTTACGTAGCAGAAGTTACGCATATTTTAGCGCGAAACCCAGTTTTTGCCGATACGCGAAAGGCGGGGGTATAGGGGGTTTCTCGTCCGGACCGACCGTGCCGGATTTCCATGGAAATTTATGTGGTTTTCTACAATGTTATTTAAATGGTTTTAAGCATATATTACTTACAAAAAACCGATCTAGAGCCGCAAATTTCCGAAGACACGCATTGGCCAAACCGAACCGAACGTACGTCGTGCAGTTTATCGAAACACACTTAAATCATGGTGTATTTCCACCAAAATCCCTGCACATTGTGTGGTGGACCTTCCAAGGTCCGTTTTGACTGGTCATGGGCCTAAAACGGAGTTACGTAGCAGAAGTTACGCATATTTTAGCGCGAAACCCAGTTTTTGCCGATACGCGAAAGGCGGGGGTATAGGGGTTTCTCGTCCGGACCGACCGTGCCGGATTTCGTTGGAAATTTACGTTGGCCTTATACAATGTTATATAGAAGGTTTAAGCATATATTACTTACAAAAAACCGATCTAGAGCCGCAAATTGCCGTAGACACGCATTGGCCGAACCGAACCGAACGTATGTCGTGAAGTTTATCGAAACACACTCAAATCATGGTGTATTTCCACCAAAGACCTTGCACATTGTGTGGTCGACCTTCCAAGGTCCGTTTTGACTGGTCATGGGCCTAAAACGGAGTCACATAGCAGAAGTTACGCACATTTTAGCGCGAACCCCAGTTTTTGCCGATACGCGAAAGACGGGGGTATAGGGGTTTCTCGTCCGGACCGACCGTGCCGGATTTCCATGGAAATTTATGTGGGACTTCTACAATGTTATTTAGAAGGTTTTAAGCATTTATTACTTACAAAAAACCGATCTAGAGCCGCTAATTGCCGTAGACACGCATTGGCCGAACCGAACCGAACGTACGTCGTGCAGTTTATCGAAACACACTCAAATCATGGTGTATTGCCACCAAACGCCCTGCACATTGTGTGGTGGACCTTCCAAGGTCCGTTTTGACAGGTCATGGGCCTAAAATGGAGTCACGTAGCACAAGTTACGCACATTTTAACGCGAAACCCAGTTTTTGCCGATACGCGAAAGGCGGGGGGGTATAGGGGGTTTCTCGTCCGGACCGACCGTGCCGGATTTCCATGGAAATTTACGTGGGCCTTCTACAATGTTATTTAGAAGGTTTTAAGTATATATTATTTACAAAAAACCGATCTAGAGCCGCAAATTTCCGTAGACATGCATTGTCCGAACCGAACCGAACGTACGTCGTGTAGTTTATCGAAACATACTCAAATCATGGTGTATTGCCACCAAACACCCTGCACATTGTGTGGTGGACCTTCCGACGTCCGTTTTGATTGGTCATGGGCCTAAAATGGATTCACGTAGCACAAGTTACGCACATTTTAGAGCGAAATGCAGTTTTTGCCGATACGCGAAAGGCGGGGGTATAGGGGGTTTCTTGTCCGGACCGACCGTGCCGGATTTCCATGGAAATTTACGTGGGCCTTCTACAATGTTATTTAAATGGTTTTAAGCATATATTACTTACAAAAAACCGATCTAGAGCCGCAAATTTCCGAAGACACGCATTGGCCAAACCGAACCGAACGTACGTCGTGCAGTTTATCGAAACACACTAAAATCATGGTGTATTGCCACCAAAATCCATTCACATTGTGTGGTGGACCTTCCAAGGTCCGTTTTGACTGGTCATGGGCCTAAAACGGAGTTACGTAGAAGAAGTTACGCATATTTTAGCGCGAAACCCAGTTTTTGCCGATACGCGAAAGGCGGGGGTATAGGGGGTTTCTCGTCCGGACCGACCGTGCCGGATTTCCATGGAAATTTACGTGGTTTTCTACAATGTTATTTAAATGGTTTTAAGCATATATTACTTACAAAAAACCGATCTAGAGCCACAAATTTCCGAAGACACGCATTGGCCAAACCGAACCGAACGTACGTCGTGCAGTTTATCGAAACACACTCAAATCATGGTTTATTTCCACCAAAATCCCTGTACATTGTGTGGTGGACCTTCCAAGGTCCGTTTTGACTGGTCATGGGCCTAAAACGGAGTTACGTAGCAGAAGTTACGCATATTTTAGCGCGAAACCCAGTTTTTGCCGATACGCGAAAGCCGGGGGTATAGGGGGTTTCTCGTCCGGACCGACCGTGCCGGATTTCGTTGGAAATTTACGTTGGCCTTATACAATGTTATATAGAAGGTTTAAGCATATATTACTTACAAAAAACCGATCTAGAGCCGCAAATTGCCGTAGACACGCATTGGCCGAACCGAACCGAACGTATGTCGTGAAGTTTATCGAAACACACTCAAATCATGGTGTATTTCCACCAAAGACCTTGCACATTGTGTGGTGGACCTTCCAAGGTCCGTTTTGACTGGTCATGGGCCTAAAACGGAGTCACCTAGCAGAAGTTACGCACATTTTAGCGCGAACCCCAGTTTTTGCCGATACGCGAAAGACGAGGGTATAGGGGTTTCTCGTCCGGACCGACCGTGCCGGATTTCCATGGAAATTTACGTGGGACTTCTACAATGTTATTTAGAAGGTTTTAAGCATATATTACTTACAAAAAACCTATCTAGAGCCGCTAATTGCCGTAGACACGCATTGGCCGAACCGAACCGAACGTACGTCGTGCAGTTTATCGAAACACACTCAAATCATGGTGTATTGCCACCAAACGCCCTGCACATTGTGTGGTGGACCTTCCAAGGTCCGTTTTGACAGGTCATGGGCCTAAAATGGAGTCACGTAGCACAAGTTACGCACATTTTAGCGCGAAACCCAATTTTTGCCGATACGCGAAAGGCGGGGGGGTATAGGGGGTTTCTCGTCCGGACCGACCGTGCCGGATTTCCATGGAAATTTACGTGGGCCTTCTACAATGTTATTTAGAAGGTTTTATGTATATATTAATTACAAAAAACCGATCTAGAGCCACAAATTTCAGTAGACATGCATTGTCCGAACCGAACCGAACGTACGTCGTGTAGTTTATCGAAACATACTCAAATCATGGTGTATTGCCACCAAACACCCTGCACATTGTGTGGTGGACCTTCCGACGTCCGTTTTGATTGGTCATGGGCCTAAAATGGAGTCACGTAGCACAAGTTACGCACATTTTAGCGCGAAATGCAGTTTTTGCCGATACGCGAAAGGCGGGGGTATAGGGGGTTTCTTGTCCGGACCGACCGTGCCGGATTTCCATGGAAATTTACGTGGGCCTTCTACAATGTTATTTAAATGGTTTTAAGCATATATTACTTACAAAAAACCGATCTAGAGCCGCAAATTTCCGAAGACACGCATTGGCCAAACCGAACCGAACGTACGTCGTGCAGTTTATTGAAACACACTAAAATCATGGTGTATTGCCACCAAAATCCATGCACATTGTGTGGTGGACCTTCCAAGGTCCGTTTTGACTGGTCATGGGCCTAAAACGGAGTTACGTAGCAGAAATTACGCACATTTTAGCGCGAAACCCAGTTTTTGCCGATACGCGAAAGGCGGGGGTATAGGGGGTTTCTCGTCCGGACCGACCGTGCCGGATTTCCATGGAAATTTACGTGGGCCTTATACAATGTTATATAGAAGGTTTAAGCATATATTACTTACAAAAAACCGATCTAGAGCCGCAAATTGCCGTAGACACGCATTGGCCGAACCGAACCGAACGTATGTCGTGAAGTTTATCGAAACACACTCAAATCATGGTGTATTTCCACCAAATATCTTGCACATTGTGTGGTGGACCTTCCAAGGTCCGTTTTGACTGGTCATGGGCCTAAAACGGAGTCACATAGCAGAAGTTACGCACATTTTAGCGCGAACCCCAATTTTTGCCGATACGCGAAAGGCGGGGGTATAGGGGGTTTCTCGTCCGGACCGACCGTGCCGGATTTCCATGGAAATTTACGTGGGCCTTCTACAATGTTATTTAGAAGGTTTTAAGCATATATTACTTACAAAAAACCGATCTAGAGCCGCTAATTGCCGTAGACACGCATTGGCCGAACCGAACCGAACGTACGTCGTGTAGTTTTCGAAACACACTCAAATAATGGAGAATTGCCACCAAACGCCCTGTACATTGTGTGGTGGACCTTCCAAGGTACGTTTTGACTGGTCATGGGCCTAAAACGGAGTCACGTAGCACAAGTTACGCATATTTTAGCGCGAAACCCAGTTTTTGCTGATACGCGAAAGGCGTGGGTAAAAAGGGTTTCTCGTCCGGACCGACCGTGCCGGATTTCCATGGAAATTTACGTGGGCATTCTACAATGTTATTTAGAAGGTTTTAAGCATATATTACTTAAAAAAACCGATCTAGAGCCGTAAATTGCCGTAGACACGCATTGCCTGAACCGAACCGAACGTACATCATGCAGTTTATCGAAACACACTTTAAATCATGGTGTATTGCCACAAAACAGCCTGCACATTGTGTGGTGGACCTTCCAAGGTCTGTTTTGACTGTTCATGGGCCTAAAACAGAGTCACGTAGCAGAAGTTACGCACATTTTAGCGCAAACCCCAATTTTGCCGATACGCGAAAGGCGGGGCTATAGGGGGTTTCTCGTCCGGACCGACCGTGCCGGATTTCGATGTAAATTTACGTGGGCCTTATACAATGTTATTTATAAGGGTTTAAGCATATATTACTTACAAAAAACCGATCTAGAGCCGCAAATTGCCGTAGACACGCATTGGCCGAACCGAACCGAACGTACGTCGTGCAGTTTATCGAAACACACTCAAATAATGGTGTATTGCCACCAAACGCCCTGTACATTGTGTGGTGGACCTTCTAAGGTCCGTTTTGACTGGTCATGGGCCTAAAAAGGAGTCACGTAGCACAAGTTACGCATATTTTAGCGCTAAACCCAGTTTTTGCCGATACGCGAAAGGCGGGGGTATAGGGGGTTTCTCGTCCGGGCCGACCGTGCCGGATTTCCATGGAAATTTACGTGGGCCTTCTACAATGTATTTTATAAGGTTTTAAGCATATTTTACTTAAAAAAACCGATCTAGAACCGCTAATTGCCGTAGACACGCATTGGCCGAACCGAACCGAACGTACGTCGTGCAGTTTATCGAAACACACTCAAATCATGGTGTATTTCCACCAAACGCCCTGCACATTGTGTGGTGGACCTTCCAAGGTCTGTTTTGACTGGTCATTGGCCTTAAACAGAGTCACGTAGCAGAAGTTACGCACATTTTAGCGCAAAACCCAGTTTTTGCGGATACGCGAAAGGCGGGGGTATAGGGGGTTTCTCGTCCGAACCGACCGTGCCGGATTTCCATGCAAAATTACATGGGCCTTATACAATTTATTTAGAAGGTTTTATGCATATATTACTTACAAAAAACCGATCTAGAGCCACAAATTTCCGTAGACACGCATTGGCTGAACCGAACCGAACGTACGTCGTGCAGTTTATCGAAACACACACAAATTATGGTGTATTGCCGCCAAACGAAATGCACATTGTGTGGTGGACCTTCCAAGGTCCGTTTTGACTGGTCATGGGCCTAAAACAGAGTCACGTAGCAGAAGTTACGCACATTTTAGCGCGAAACCCAGTTTTTGCCTGTACGCGAAAGGCGGGGGTATAGGGGGTTTCTCGTCCGGACCGACCGTGCCGGATTTCCATGGATATTTACGTGGGCCTTCTACAATGTTATTTAGAAGGTTTTAAGCATATATTACTTACAAAAAACCGATCTAGAGCCGCTAATTACCGTAGACACGCATTGGCCAAATCGAACCGAACGTACGTCGTGCAGTTTATCGAAACACACTTAAATCATGGTGTATTGCCACCAAACGCCCTGCACATTGTGTGGTGGACCTTCCGAGGTCCGTTTTGACTGGTCATGGGCCTAAAACAGAGTCACGTAGAAGAAGTTACGCACATTTTAGCGCGAAACCCAGTTTTTGCCGATACGCGAAAGGCGGGAGTATAGGGGTTTCTCGTCCGGACAGACCGTGCCGGATTTCCATGGAAATTTACGTGGGCCTTCTACAATGTTATTTAGAAGTTTTTAAGCATATATTACTTACAAAAAACAGATCTAGATCCGCAAATTGCAATAGACACGCATTGGCCGAACCGAACCGAACGTATGTCGTGCAGTTTATCGAAACACACTCAAATAATGGTGTATTGCCACAAAAAGCCCTGCACATTGTGTGGTGGACCTTCCAAGGTCCGTTTTGACTGGTCATGGGCCTAAAACGGAGTCACGTAGCAGAAGTTACGCACATTTTAGCGCGAAACCCAGTTTTTGCCGATACGCGAAAGGCGGGGGGTAAAGGGGGTTTCTCGTCCGAACCGACCGTGCCGGATTTCCATGGAAATTTACGTGGGCCTTCTACAATGTTATTTAGAAGGTTTTAAGCATATATTACTAACAAAAAACCGATCTAGAGCCGCTAATTGCCGTAGACACGCATTGGCCGAACCGAACCGAACGTACGTCGTGCAGTTTATCGAAACACACTCAAATCATGGTGTATTGCCACCAAACGCCCTGCACATTGTGTGGTGGACCTTCCAAGGTCCGTTTTGACTGGTCATGGGCCTAAAACAGAGTCACGTAGCAGAAGTTACGCACATTTTAGCGCGAAACCCAGTTTTTGCCGATACGCGAAAGGCGGGGGTATAGGGGGTTTCTCGTCCGGACCGACCGTGCCGGATTTCCATGGAAATTTACGTGGGCCTTCTACAATGTTATTTAGAAGTTTTTAAGCATATATTACTTACAAAAAACCGATCTAGAGCCGCAAATTTCCGTAGACACGAATTGGCCGAACCGAACCGAACATACATCGTGCAGTTTATCGAAACACACTCAAATCATGGTGTATTGCCACCAAACGCCCTGCACATTTTGTGGTGGACCTTCCAAGGTCCGTTTTGACTGGTCATGGGCCTAAAACGGAGTCACGTAGCAGAAGTTACGCACATTTTAGCGCGAAACCCAGTTTTTGCCGATACGCGAATGGCGGGGGTATAGGGGGTTTCTCGTCCGAACCGACCGTGCCGGATTTCCATGCAAATTTACATGGGCCTTATACAATGTTATTTAGAAGGTTTTATGCATATATTACTTACAAAAAACCGATCTAGAACCACAAATTTCCGTAGACATGCATTGGCCGAACCGAACCGAACGTACGTCGTGCAGTTTATCGAAACACACTCAAATCATGGTGTATTGCCACCAAACGCCCTGCACAATGTGTGGTGGACCTTCCAAGGTCCGTTTTGACTGGTCATGGGCCTAAAACGAAGTCACGTAGCAGAAGTTACGCACGTTTTAGCGCGAAACCCAGTTTTTGCCGATACGCGAAAGGCGGGGGTAAGGGGTTTCTCGTCCGGACCGACCGTGCCGGATTTCCATGGAAATTTACGTGGGCCTTATACAATGTTATTTAGAAGTTTTTATGCATATATTACTTACAAAAAGCCGATCTAGAGCCGCAAATTTCCGTAGACACGAATTGGCCGAACCGAACCGAACCGAACATACGTCGTGCAGTTTATCGAAACACACTCAAATCATGGTGTATTGCCACCAAACGCTTTGCACATTGTGTGGTGGACCTTCCAAGGTCCGTTTTTACTGGTCATGGGCCTAAAACGGAGTCACGTAGCACAAGTTACGCATATTTTAGCGCAAAACCCAGTTTTTGCCGATACGCGAAAGGCGGGGGTATAGGGGGTTTCTCGTCCGGACAGACCGTGCCCGATTTCCATGGAAATTTACGTGGGCCTTCTACAATGTTATTTAGAAGGTTTTAAGCATATATTACTTACAAAAAACCGATCTAGAGCCGCTAATTGCCGTAGACACGCATTGGTCGAACCGAACCGAACGTACGTCGTGCAGTTTATCGAAACACACTCAAATCATGGTGTATTGCCACCAAACTCCCTACACATTGTTTTGTGGACCTTCCAAGGTCCGTTTTGACTAGTCATGGGCCTAAAACGGAGTCACGTAGCACAAGTTACGTACATTTTAGCGCGAAACCCAGTTTTTGGCGATACGCGAAAGAAGGGGGTATAGGAGGTTTCTCGTCCGGACCAACCGTGCCGGATTTCCATGGAAATTTACGTGGGCCTTCTACAATGTTATTTAGAAGGTTTTAAGCATATATTACTTACAAAAAACCGATCTAGAGCCGCTAATTGCCGTAGACACGCATTGGTCGAACCGAACCGAACGTACGTCGTGCAGTTTATCGAAACACACTCAAATCATGGTGTATTGCCACCAAACGCCCTGCACATTGTGTGGTGGACCTTCCAAGGTCCGTTTTAACTGGTCATGGGCCTAAAACGGAGTCACATAGCAGAAGTTACGCACATTTTAGCGCGAAACCCAGTTTTTGCCGATACGCGAAAGGCGGGGGTATAGGGGGTTTCTCGTCCGGACAGACCGTGCCGGATTTCCATTGAAATTTACGTGGGCCTTCTACAATGTTATTTAGAAGGTTTTAAGCATATATTACTAACAAAAAACCGATCTAGAGCCGCTAATTGCCGTAGACACGCATTGGCCGAACCGAACCGAACGTACGTCGTGCAGTTTATCGAAACACACTCAAATCATGGTGTATTGCCACCAAACGCCCTACATATTGTGTGGTGGACCTTCCAAGGTCCGTTTTGACTGGTCATGGGCCTAAAACGGAGTCACGTAGCACAAGTTACGTACATTTTAGCGCGAAACCCAGTTTTTGGCGATACGCGAAAGAAGGGGGTATAGGAGGTTTCTCGTCCGGACCGACCGTGCCGGATTTCCATGGAAATTTACGTGGGCCTTCTACAATGTTATTTAGAAGGTTTTAAGCATATATTACTTACAAAAAACCGATCTAGAGCCGCTAATTGCCGTAGACACGCATTGGTCGAACCGAACCGAACGTACGTCGTGCAGTTTATCGAAACACACTCAAATCATGGTGTATTGCCACCAAACTCCCTACACATTGTTTTGTGGACCTTCCAAGGTCAGTTTTGACTGGTCATGGGCCTAAAACGGAGTCACGTAGCAGAAGTTACGTACATTTTAGCGTGAAACCCAGTTTTTGGCGATACGCGAAAGACGGGGGTATAGGGGGTTTCTCGTCCGGACCGACCGTGCCGGATTTCCATGGAAATTTACGTGGGCCTTCTACAATGTTATTTAGAAGGTTTTAAGCATATATTAGTTACAAAAAACCGATCTAGAGCCGCTAATTGCCGTAGACACGCATTGGCCGAACCGAACCGAACGTACGTCGTGCAGTTTATCGAAACACACTCAAATCATGGTGTATTGCAACCAAACTCCCTACACATTGTGTGATGGACCTTCCAAGGTCCGTTTTGACTGGTCATGGGCCTAAAACGGAGTCACGTAGCAGAAGTTACGTACATTTTAGTGCGAAACCCAGTTTTTGGCGATACGCGAAAGACGGGGGTATAGGGGGTTTCTCGTCCGGACCTACCGTGCCGGATTTCCATGGAAATTTACGTAGGCCTTCTACAATGTTATTTAGAAGGTTTTAAGCATATATTACTTACAAAAAACCGATCTAGAGCCGCAAATTGCCGTAGACACGCATTGGCCGAACCGAACCGAAGGTATGTCGTGTAGTTTATCGAAACACACTCAAATCATGGTGTATTGCCACCAAACGCCCTGCACATTGTGTGGTGGACCTTCCAAGGTCCGTTTTGATTGGTCATGGGCCTAAAATGGAGTCACGTAGCACAAGTTACGCACATTTTAGCGCGAAACCCAGTTTTTGCCGATACGCGAAAGGCGGGGGTAAAGGGGGTTTCTCGTCCGGACCGACCGTGCCGGATTTCCATGGAAATTTATGTGGGCCTTCTACAATGTTATTTAGAAGGTTTTAAGCATATATTACTAACAAAAAACCGATCTAGAGCCGCTAATTGCCGTAGACACGCATTGGCCGAACCGAACCGAACGTACGTCGTGCAGTTTATCGAAACACACTCAAATCATGGTGTATTGCCACCAAACGCCCTGCACATTGTGTGGTGGACCTTCCAAGGTCCGTTTTGACTGGTCATGGGCCTAAAACAGAGTCACGTAGCAGAAGTTACGCACATTTTAGCGCGAAACCCAGTTTTTGCCGATACGCGAAAGGCGGGGGTATAGGGGGTTTCTCGTCCGGACCGACCGTGCCGGATTTCCATGGAAATTTACGTGGGCCTTCTACAATGTTATTTAGAAGTTTTTAAGCATATATTACTTACAAAAAACCGATCTAGAGCCGCAAATTTCCGTAGACACGAATTGGCCGAACCGAACCGAACATACATCGTGCAGTTTATCGAAACACACTCAAATCATGGTGTATTGCCACCAAACGCCCTGCACATTGTGTGGTGGACCTTCCAAGGTCCGTTTTTACTGGTCATGGGCCTAAAACGGAATCACGTAGCACAAGTTACGCATATTTTAGCGCAAAACCCAGTTTTTGCTGATACGCGAAAGGCGGGGGTATAGGGTGTTTCTCGTCCGGACCGACCGTGCCGGATTTCCATGGAAATTTACGTGGGCCTTCTACAATGTTATTTAGAAGGTTTTAAGCATATATTACTTACAAAAAACCGATCTAGAGCCGCAAATTGCCGTAGACACGCATTGGCCGAACCGAACTGAACGTACGTCGTGCAGTTTATTGAAACACACTCAAATGTTGGTGTATTGCCACCAAACGCCCTGCACATTGTGTGGTGGACCTTCCAAGGTCCGTTTTGACTGGTCATGGGCCTAAAACGGAGTCACGTAGCAGAAGTTACGCACATTTTAGCGCGAAACCCAGTTTTTGACGATACGCGAAAGGCGGGGGGTATAGGGGGTTTCTCGTCCGGACCGACCGTGCCGGATTTCCATGGAAATTTACGTGGGCCTTCTACAATGTTATTTAGAAGGTTTTAAGCATATATTACTAACAAAAAACCGATTTAGAGCCGCTAATTGCCGTAGACACGCATTGGCCGAACCGAACCGAACGTACGTCGTGCAGTTTATCGAAACACACTCAAATCATGGTGTATTGCCACCAAACGCCCTGCACATTGTGTGGTGGACCTTCCAAGGTCCGTTTTGACTGGTCATGGGCCTAAAACGAAGTCACGTAGCAGAAGTTACGCACATTTTAGCGCGAAACCCAGTTTTTGCCGATACGCGAAAGGCGGGGGTAAGTGGGTTTCTCGTCCGGACCGACCGTGCCGGATTTCCATGGAAATTTACGTGGGCCTTCTACAATGTTATTTAGAAGTTTTTATGCATATATTACTTACAAAAAACCGATCTAGAGCCGCAAATTTCCGTAGACACGAATTGGCCGAACCGAACCGAACATACGTCGTGCAGTTTATCGAAACACACTCAAATCATGGTGTATTGCCACCAAACGCCCTGCACATTGTGTGGTGGACCTTCCAAGGTCCGTTTTTACTGGTCATGGGCCTAAAACGGAGTCACGTAGCACAAGTTACGCTTATTTTAGCGCAAAACCCAGTTTTTGCTGATACGCGAAAGGCGGGGGTATAGGGTGTTTCTCGTCCGGACCGACCGTGCCGGATTTCCATGGAAATTTACGTGGGCCTTCTACAATGTTATTTAGAAGGTTTTAAGCATATATTACTTACAAAAAACCGATCTAGAGCCGCAAATTGCCGTAGACACGCATTGGCCGAACCGAACCGAACGTACGTCGTGCAGTTTATTGAAACACAAACAAATTATGGTGTATTGCCACCAAACGCCCTGCACATTGTGTGGTGGACCTTCCAAGGTCCGTTTTGACTGCTCATAGGCCTAAAACGGAGTTACGTAGCAGAAGTTACGCACATTTTAGCGCGAAACCCAGTTTTTGCCGATACGCGAATGGCGGGGGTATAGGGGGTTTCTCGTCCGAACCGACCGTGCCGGATTTCCATGCAAATTTACATGGGCCTTATACAATGTTATTTAGAAGGTTTTATGCATATATTACTTACAAAAAACCGATCTAGAACCACAAATTTCCGTAGACATGCATTTGCCGAACCGAACCGAACGTACGTCGTGCAGTTTATCGAAACACACACAAATTATGGTGTATTGCCACCAAATGCCCTGCACATTGTGTGGTGGACCTTCCAAGGTCCGTTTTGACTGGTCATGGGCCTAAAACAGAGTTACGTAGCAGAAGTTACGCACATTTTAGCGCGAAACCCAGTTTTTGCCGATACGCGAAAGGCGGGGGGGTATAGGGGGTTTCTCGTCCGGACTGACCGTGCCGGATTTCCATGGAAATTTACGTGGGCCTTCTACAATGTTATTTAGAAGGTTTTAAGCATATATTACTAACAAAAAACCGATCTAGAGCCGCTAATTGTCGTAGACACGCATTGGCCGAACCGAACGTACGTCGTGCAGTTTATCGAAACACACTCAAATCATGGTGTATTGCCACCAAACGCCCTACATATTGTGTGGTGGACCTTCCAAGGTCCGTTTTGACTGGTCATGGGCCTAAAACGGAGTCACGTAGCAGAAGTTACGTACATTTTAGCGCGAAATCCAGTTTTTGGCGATACGCGAAAGACGGGGGTATAGGGGGTTTCTCGTCCGGACCGACCGTGCCGGATTTCCATGGAAATTTACGTGGGCCTTCTACAATGTTATTTAGAAGGTTTTAACCATATATTACTTACAAAAAACCGATCTAGAGCCGCTAATTTCCGTAGACACGCATTGGCCGAACGGAACCAAACGTACGTCGTGCAGTTTATGGAAACACACTCAAATCATGGTGTATTGCCACCAAACGCCCTGCACATTGTGTGGTGGACCTTCCAAGGTCCGTTTTGACTGGTCATGGGCCTAAAACGAAGTCACGTAGCAGAAGTTACGCACGTTTTAGCGCGAAACCTAGTTTTTGCCGATACGCGAAAGGCGGGGGTAAGGGGGTTTCTCGTCCGGACCGACCGTGCCGGATTTCCATGGAAATTTACGTGGGCCTTATACAATGTTATTTAGAAGTTTTTATGCATATATTACTTACAAAAAGCCGATCTAGAGCCGCAAATTTCCGTAGACACGAATTGGCCGAACCGAACCGAACCGAACATACGTCGTGCAGTTTATCGAAACACACTCAAATCATGGTGTATTGCCACCAAACGCCTTGCACATTGTGTGGTGGACCTTCCAAGGTCCGTTTTTACTGGTCATGGGCCTAAAACGGAGTCACGTAGCACAAGTTACGCATATTTTAGCGCAAAACCCAGTTTTTGCTGATACGCGAAAGGCGGGGGTATAGGGTGTTTCTCGTCCGGACCGACCGTGCCGGATTTCCATGGAAATTTACGTGGGCCTTCTACAATGTTATTTAGAAGGTTTTAAGCATATATTACTTACAAAAAACCGATCTAGAGCCGCAAATTGCCGTAAACACGCATTGGCCGAACCGAACCGAACGTACGTCGTGCAGTTTATCGAAACACACACAAATTATGGTTTATTGCCACCAAACGCCCTGCACATTGTGTGGTGGACCTTCCAAGGTCCGTTTTGACTGCTCATAGGCCTAAAACGGAGTCACGTAGCAGAAGTTACGCACATTTTAGCGCGAAACCCAGTTTTTGCCGATACGCGAAAGGCGGGGGTATAGGGGGTTTCTCGTCCGAACCGACCGTGCCGGATTTCCATGCAAATTTACATTGGCCTTATACAATGTTATTTAGAAGGTTTTATTCATATATTACTTACAAAAAACCGATCTAGAGCCACAAATTTCCGTAGACACGCATTGGCCGAACCGAACCGAACGTACGTCGTGCAGTTTATCGAAACATACACAAATTATGGTGTATTGCCACCAAACGCCCTGCACATTGTGTGGTGGACCTTCCAAGGTCCGTTTTGACTGGTCATGGGCCTAAAACAGAGTCACGTAGCAGAAGTTACGCACATTTTAGCGCGAAACCCAGTTTTTGCCGATACGCGAAAGGCGGGGGTATAGGGGGTTTCTCGTCCGGACCGACCGTGCCGGATTTCCATGGAAATTTACGTGGGCCTTCTACAATGTTGTTTAGAAGGTTTTAAGCATATATTACTTACAAAAAACCGATCTAGATCCGCAAATTTCCGTAGACACGTATTGGCCGAACCGAACCGAACGTACGTCGTGCAGTTTATCGAAACACACTCAAATCATGGTGTATTGCCACCAAACGCCCTGAACATTGTGTGGTGGACCTTCCAAGGTCCGTTTTAACTGGTCATGGGCCTAAAACGGAGTCACATAGCAGAAGTTACGCACATTTTAGCGCGAAACCCAGTTTTTGCCGATACGCGAAAGGCGGGGGTATAGGGGGTTTCTCGTCCGGACCGACCGTGCCGGATTTCGATGGAAATTTACGTGGGCCTTATACAATGTTATTTAGAAGGTTTTAAGCATATATTACTAACAAAAAACCGATCTAGAGCCGCTAATTGCCGTAGACACGCATTGGCCGAACCGAACCGAACGTACGTCGTGCAGTTTATCGAAACACACTCAAATCATGGTGTATTGCCACCAAACGCCCTACATATTGTGTGGTGGACCTTCCAAGGTCCGTTTTGACTGGTCATGGGCCTAAAACGGAGTCACGTAGCACAAGTTACGTACATTTTAGCGCGAAACCCAGTTTTTGGCGATACGCGAAAGAAGGGGGTATAGGAGGTTTCTCGTCCGGACCGACCGTGCCGGATTTCCATGGAAATTTACGTGGGCCTTCTACAATGTTATTTAGAAGGTTTTAAGCATATATTACTTACAAAAAACCGATCTAGAGCCGCTAATTGCCGTAGACACGCATTGGTCGAACCGAACCGAACGTACGTCGTGCAGTTTATCGAAACACACTCAAATCATGGTGTATTGCCACCAAACTCCCTACACATTGTGTGGTGGACCTTCCAAGGTCCGTTTTTACTGGTCATGGGCCTAAAACGGAGTCATGTAGCAGAAGTTACGTACATTTTAGCGTGAAACCCAGTTTTTGGCGATACGCGAAAGACGGGGGTATAGGGGGTTTCTCGTCCGGACCGACCGTGCTGGATTTCCATGGAAATTTACGTGGGCCTTCTACAATGTTATTTAGAAGGTTTTAAGCATATATTACTTACAAAAAACCGATCTAGAGCCGCTAATTGCCGTAGACACGCATTGGCCGAACCGAACCGAACGTACGTCGTGAAGTTTATCGAAACACACTCAAATCATGGTGTATTGCCACCAAACTCCCTACACATTGTGTGGTGGACCTTCCAAGGTCCGTTTTGACTGGTCATGGGCCTAAAACGGAGTCACGTAGCAGAAGTTACGTACATTTTAGTGCGAAACCCAGTTTTTGGCGATACGCGAAAGACGGGGGTATAGGGGGTTTCTCGTCCGGACCTACCGTGCCGGATTTCCATGGAAATTTACGTGGGCCTTCTACAATGTTATTTAGAAGGTTTTAAGCATATATTACTTACAAAAAACCGATCTAGAGCCGCAAATTGCCGTAGACACGCATTGGCCGAACCGAACCGAAGGTATGTCGTGTAGTTTATCGAAACACACTCAAATCATGGTGTATTGCCACCAAACGCCCTGCACATTGTGTGGTGGACCTTCCAAGGTCCGTTTTGATTGGTCATGGGCCTAAAATGGAGTCACGTAGCACAAGTTACGCACATTTTAGCGCGAAACCCAGTTTTTGCCGATACGCGAAAGGCGGGGGTAAAGGGGGTTTCTCGTCCGGACCGACCGTGCCGGATTTCCATGGAAATTTATGTGGGCCTTCTACAATGTTATTTAGAAGGTTTTAAGCATATATTACTAACAAAAAACCGATCTAGAGCCGCTAATTGCCGTAGACACGCATTGGCCGAACCGAACCGAACGTACGTCGTGCAGTTTATCGAAACACACTCAAATCATGGTGTATTGCCACCAAACGCCCTACATATTGTGTGGTGGACCTTCCAAGGTCCGTTTTGACTGGTCATGGGCCTAAAACGGAGTCACGTAGCACAAGTTACGTACATTTTAGCGCGAAACCCAGTTTTTGGCGATACGCGAAAGAAGGGGGTATAGGAGGTTTCTCGTCCGGACCGACCTTGCCGGATTTCCATGGAAATTTACGTGGTCCTTCTACAATGTTATTTAGAAGGTTTTAAGCATATATTACTTACAAAAAACCGATCTAGAGCCGCTAATTGCCGTAGACACGCATTGGTCGAACCGAACCGAACGTACGTCGTGCAGTTTATCGAAACACACTCAAATCATGGTGTATTGCCACCAAACTCCCTACACATTGTGTGGTGGACCTTCCAGGGTCCGTTTTGACTGGTCATGGGCCTAAAACGGAGTCACGTAGCAGAAGTTACGTACATTTTAGCGTGAAACCCAGTTTTTGGCGATACGCGAAAGACGGGGGTATAGGGGGTTTCTCGTCCGGACCGACCGTGCCGGATTTCCATGGAAATTTACGTGGGCCTTCTACAATGTTATTTAGAAGGTTTTAAGCATATATTACTTACAAAAAACCGATCTAGAGCCGCTAATTGCCGTAGACACGCATTGGCCGAACCGAACCGAACGTACGTCGTGCAGTTTATCGAAACACACTCAAATCATGGTGTATTGCCACCAAACTCCCTACACATTGTGTGGTGGACCTTCCAAGGTCCGTTTTGACTGGTCATGGGCCTAAAACGGAGTCACGTAGCAGAAGTTACGTACATTTTAGTGCGAAACCCAGTTTTTGGCGATACGCGAAAGACTGGGGTATAGGGCGTTTCTCGTCCGGACCTACCGTGCCGGATTTCCATGGAAATTTACGTGGGCCTTCTACAATGTTATTTAGAAGGTTTTAAGCATATATTACTTACAAAAAACCGATCTAGAGCCGCAAATTGCCGTAGACACGCATTGGCCGAACCGAACCGAAGGTATGTCGTGTAGTTTATCGAAACACACTCAAATCATGGTGTATTGCCACCAAACGCCCTGCACATTGTGTGGTGGACCTTCCAAGGTCCGTTTTGATTGGTCATGGGCCTAAAATGGAGTCACGTAGCACAAGTTACGCACATTTTAGCGCGAAACCCAGTTTTTGCCGATACGCGAAAGGCGGGGGTAAAGGGGGTTTCTCGTCCGGACCGACCGTGCCGGATTTCCATGGAAATTTATGTGGGCCTTCTACAATGTTATTTAGAAGGTTTTAAGCATATATTACTTACAAAAAACCGATCTAGAGCCGCTAATTGCCGTAGACACGCATTGGCCGAACCGAACCGAACCGAACCGAACGTACGTCGTGCAGTTTATCGAAACACACTCAAATCATGGTGTATTGCCACCAAAAGCCCTGCACATTGTGTGGTGGACCTTCCAAGGTCCGTTTTGACTGGTCATGGGCCTAAAACGGAGTCACGTAGCACAAGTTACGCACATTTTAGCGCGAAACCCAGTTTTTGCCGATACGCGAAAGGCGGGGTAAGGGGGTTTCTCGTCCGGACCGACCGTGCCGGATTTCCATGGAAATTTACGTGGGCCTTCTACAATGTTATTTAGAAGGTTTTAAGCATATATTAATAACAAAAAACCGATCTAGAGCCGCTAATTGCCGTAGACACGCATTGGCCGAACCGAACCGAACGTACGTCGTGCAGTTTATCGAAACACACTCAAATCATGGTGTATTGCCACCAAACGCTCTACACATTGTGTGGTGGACCTTCCAAGGTCCGTTTTGACTGGTCATGGGCCTAAAACGGAGTCACGTAGCAGAAGTTACGTACATTTTAGCGCGAAACCCAGTTTTTGGCGATACGCGAAAGACGGGGGTATAGGGGGTTTCTCGTCCGGACCGACCGTGCCGTATTTCCATGGAAATTTACGTGGGCCTTCTACAATGTTATTTAGAAGGTTTTAAGCATATATTACTTACAAAAAACCGATCTAGAGTCGCAAATTGCCGTAGACACGCTTTGGCCGAACCGAACCGAACGTATGTCGTGCAGTTTATCGAAACACACTCAGATATATATAAAAGCGTTTGGTTTTGTTATCCAGGTTTGACATTAAATCATTTAGAATCATTTGTGAGAAATTAAACTTTCTGGAGGTAGATAAGCAGACAAGAGCATAAGCTATTGTACTGCTAAACTCACTCCATCCAGTTGTTTTGCGTGAAATAAAATGCTGAAGAGTATGAAAAAAAAATCGCCATTGATGTAAAAATTTTCTTTTAAAGAACTTATACACCTCAGTGGGACCTTCATACCCCATTCGACTAATTGCTTGGAAGAGATCTTCCTTGGACAGAGAAGTAATTGTCAGGATCGAATTCTCAACAACAATAAATTCTCAGAAACTAATATCAAAGAAGTTTGCGGAATAACACTTTGATATTCAATAAAACAGTAAACCAAAACAGTATATAATCAACAACTTGTAAACTTGTATTGAATGCTTGAAGTTACAAGATTAAACACACAACCTCAATATTGATGAACAGGCTCACCAATACGAATTCTTCTTCTCTAGAATTAGGATCTATGCCTTGAGGTTGATTTTCTCTTAAAAATAGAATGAATGAATTAATCTATATTAAACTATTCTATCAAATCTGTACATATACTGAACAAAAAGATAATTACAATAAATAAAATATCTTCAGTATATCTTCCATCATTATCTTCAAGTCTTCCATGAATATCTTGATTCTTTCCAGCTGTCATCCTTTCCATCCGGTTCTTTAAGTCATAAGCAGTACTAACTATGCTCAGCAGCATTAATTTCTTCTAGCAGCATTAACTTGGTCTTAGCAGCATTAACTACTAAGCAGCACTAACCACTAGCAGTACTAACTAGCTAAGCAGTACTAACTTTGACTAGCAGTATTAATTCTACTAGCAGTAGTAATACTCAGCAGTATTAACTTTGAAGTCCTCTGGCAGTAGTAATTCTGAACTAGCAACATTAAAGACTTGTTCACATCTTCAGTTCCCAACAATCTCCCCCTAACTTGACTTTTAGAAAGAGAAGTCAAGTTCTTCAAATGCTTCCAAAATCTTCATTGATCTACTCCAATGTTAGGATCCAGTCCCATGCTCTGATTAATAGTTCTTTGAATTAAGTACTTTTCCATTTCTGAATTTGGTGCACAACCCAACTTCTTATTTAACATGGCATGAAGCTTCAGATTTGTATGGTTGTATACCCTATCCACCAAGTAATACTCCCTGTGAAAAGTATCCAATGCTAGTTCGTAGACTCCACTCCTTTCATATAGAGTCCATCCTCTAACAGTTTTAAATACATCTTTTATCAAATGCTTTACTGCTTCTGGTTTGAACAACATGCACAAATATTCCATAACTAGCTTCACAATTGGTAACCCTGGAGCTGTCAACTGATCTACATGAACTTTCATCCCCACTGCAAACATTTCTTCCAAATCAGATCTTGAACACTCTCTGACAATTTTGCTCCAGGTGCTGTAGACCTCATACCTCTCATCCTTTCTTTTCAATCTGATGTATTCTTTACCATCCACCTCCACAGTATCCCAGAGGATAACTTCAGGAGGTTTGAATCCAACAGGTTCAACTGAAATAGGCTTTGGAATTTTATCCATTACCACCATGTACATGTTTACATCTGAACTCTGTGGTATTTCTTCCTGAGATTCAACTTTCTTTTCTTCTTCTACTCTAGACTTCTTTTCAACTTTCTTTCTGTTGGCCATCATCTTGGTTCTCTTCAGTATCCTTTGCCCTTGTCCTATAGTAGCTTCTTTCTTCTTTTCTTCCTTTTTCCTTTCTTCTGATCTAGGGCCTTTAGAAGTAATAGGATTAACTCTTTTTATCTTCTTGATCTTCTGAGCTAGAGTCTCTTCTTCCTTAATCTCTACCTTTTTCTTTGTTGGAGTTCCCTCTTCACTTTCAGGGAAGGGTTTATTGATATTCACATCATGCCTCTCCTTAGCTTTCTTTTCAAACTCCACTCTGTCCTTTTCATTATTCTTCAACTTTCCCATTTCTTTCTCATATAGTCCCTTGACTTGATCAAAAGTCATCTTTATGAACATTTCTTTCTTCACACCAATTGCACTCCTCAAGAAAGTTATCATCTTGTTCCTTTCCTGAGTTGCAAGGTAAGTTTGTGAAGGTCTTCTCTTCTTTGCACTTGATCTGGCCATCATAGCCTTTCTTAAGCTTATTGCTCTTTGCTTAGCTTTCTCTGTTTCCATCCCTTTCTGAAATGCTTCATTTAGTTCATTTGCTGGTGCTCTTGCTATCTCTCTGTCTTTTTCAACCTGCTCTTTCTCTGCTTGATCTAACTCTTCTTGCAGTTTCTTGGCTAATGCTTCATCTGATTCAATCATCTTTTGCTTTTTAGTTGGTTGATCAGTTTCTATCATCTTTTCCTTCCCTTTTCTTTTTACATCTGCAACCATGTCTTTCTTTTCTGATTTCTTTGCTCCCCCTTCATTTATGACCACTCCCTTTGCTTTGGGAGTGTCATTCTTTGCTTTTACCAGCATCTCTGCTACTTCAACCTCTTCAGATGTTAGTCCTGTTACTGCTGCTTGTGTAGTTTCAGCAGCACTAACAGTTTCTGCTGCTTGTTTTGGCTTAGCAGTAGTAACAGTTTCTGCTGCTGGGGTTGTTACTGTTGCTGGTGTTGTTTCTGCTGCTGCTTTTTCTTCAACAAACTCCCCCTCAAACTGTTGATCTATCTGTTCTGAGCTAGAATTCTCCCCCTTTTTGGAAGCATCTTTCTTATTTGACCTCTTCTTTAAAACAAACTGTTTTCTCCTCCGCTTATGCACCAACCTTGTCACCATTTTCTTTAATTTGGCAATCTGGATTTGTTGTGACAGGATGACCAACTTCATCTCTTCAATTTCTTTTCCTTGTTTGAGAACATCTTGGTTGATGTTCCCCATTGTTTCCATCAATTCATAGTAAGTATATCTGTCCTCACCCTCTCCAGAAGTGTTACCCTCTTTTGAAGGATCATTGGATCTTTTTGTAGTGGAAGTCTTCTGCCTAGCAGAAGCACTATCCACCCCCTTGGTTTCTTGGCACCGGGGACCTTTGAATGATTGCTCATTCAAAGTTGCCATGGGGAAGGTCTTATGGATGTTACCACTGACCTCCTCTGAGCTAGCAGGAGTAGTGGCAGTCTTCTCTCCCATATGCTCTTCCTCCTCCTCAGAGAGCACCTCCTTTGGGTTGGGAGACACCCTAGTGGATTCCCTTTGGATATTCTCTACTGGAGAATGCTCCAATAGAGGGCTTTGAGGCTCTTGGTTAATAGTAGGTACACCAAGGGAAGGAGCCTTGTGTACCTTTCTCTTGACATAGGTCTTGGATATTATGGGAGTGGGTTTAGCAGCAAAGGACTGAGGGAAAATTTGAGAGATGGAAGGTTGGGATGGGCTAGCAGTGGGTTGGTCTAATGGGGGCCTTGACCCTGCTACCATACCTTCATTAGTTTGGGACACCACCATCATTGTAGAGAACAATGGGGTGTCTACTCCTTCCGAGTCCCCAGCAGATCTTCTCATATTTGAGAAAACCTTGCCTTTAGGGGGTTTTGGTACATATATTCCATCAGAATGAGGAATATCCGTCAATTCATGGTTGATTACTGCTTGAACAAACCTGGGATACATATAAAAGCTCTTTTTGTTTCCCATGTTTGAGACAAGATCATTGAAAATCATTTGTGAAAAATTGTACCTTCTGGCAGTGGCCAAACAGACCAAAGCATAAGCAATGGGACTGCTGAATTCACTCCATCCAGTGGTTTTTTTAGAAATGCAGTGCATCAAGGTATGAACAAGAAAACGCCATTGGGGTGAGAATTTAGCTTTGGAGAACTTAAAAACACCCAATGGGCCTCCATACCCCATTCTTGTAAGAGTAGAAAACAGTTAATCATTAGGGATAGAAGTTATACCAGAGGCATCGTCTAGACGTAGACTGATGCGAATTACTTCTTCAGTAACTGTCAATGGCTTGCCACATACTGTCGTCTTGATCATTTGCACACCATCCTCAGTAACAATGGTGGCATGTGCCCAGAATTGCCTCTGATGCTCTATGAAGATAGTAGGAGACATAGTGAGAGCATGGGCAATGTGGGTAGACTTCAGAAAGTCGACTATCTGATGAAAACCTTCAGCTTGCTTTGGCTTTTGGAGCATCGCGATTTCATTGTGCTCGTCAATGAACGCCATTGATGCCATTGACCTTGAAGATTCTTGCCTGAAAACTTTGAACTTTGAGAGAGAAAGGGTTTAGAGCGCAAGTGAACAGTATGCAAAGAGTCGTTATGAGCTTTTAGGCGGGCAAAGAGTATTTATAGTATTCGGAACATAAGCAGTATTAACCTAGAGCAGTATTAACCACTAGCAGTATTAACTGAAAGCAGTATTAACTACTAGCAGTATTAACTAACTAACAGTATTAACTGAGAGCAGTATTAACTACTAGCAGTATTAACTAACTAGCAGTATTAACTGAGAGCAGTATTAACTACTAGCAGTATTAACTAACTAGCAGTATTAACTGAGAGCAGTATTAACTACTAGCAGTATTAACTAACTAGCAGTATTAACTGAGAGCAATATTAACTGAAAGCAGTATTAACTAACTAGCAGTATTAACTGAGAGCAGTATTGTGGATATAACCAGTGGGATTCTTCTTGGATTCTACCTCAGTTTCAAAAACTCTTAGATCATTATATAGATCATCAAGTTCCTTCTCTTCCAGATTGTCACTCTGTCTATATGAGACAGTGTACATAGTCCATTCATCCCCAAGAGATCTGAGGAACTTTCTGTTGATATCATCTTGTTCCATCTTCACTCCTAAAGTAGCCAGTTCACCAATGAGCTTGTTGAATCTATCAAAAGTTTGAGTCATAGACTCATTCTTTGAAGAAGTGAAATTCTCATACTGCTGCTTTAGAACATCTCTTTGATTTCTTTTGATACTTTTAGTTCCAGCAAATCTTTTCTCTAGAGCATTCCAGAGAATCTGAGCATCAGTGCAGTTGCAAAATTGATGCTGATATTCATTGGGAATGGCCAAGAGCAGAGTGCTCAAGGCCTTCATCTTTGTCTGTCTGATCTTCCTCTCACCATCTGTCTTTGGTGGAGGTCTTTTCCCATCTGGTCCTATCTTTCCTGCTTCAGAAGGACCATTCTCAATGATATCCCACATTGAGTAGTCAGTGAGAAGAATGTATTGTCTAATTCTGATCTTCCACATGTCAAACTCACTGGGTTTGAGCATTGGAACCTTAGAGACCAGAGTACTGTTTGATTCTGCAAGGTTTTCCATGATGAATGAATAGATGTTTCTGAGGGAGTTAGGCTCTGATACCACTTGTCAGGATCGAATTCTCAACAACAATAAATTCTCAGAAACTAATATCAAAGAAGTTTGCAGAATAACACTTTGATATTCAATAAAACAGTAAACCAAAACAGTATATAATCAACAACTTGTAAACTTGTATTGAATGCTTGAAGTTACAAGATTAAACACACAACCTCAATATTGATGAACAGGCTCACCAATACGAATTCTTCTTCTCTAGAATTAGGATCTATGCCTTGAGGTTGATTTTCTCTTAAAAATAGAATGAATGAATTAATCTATATTAAACTATTCTATCAAATCTGTACATATACTGAACAAAAAGATAATTACAATAAATAAAATATCTTCAGTATATCTTCCATCATTATCTTCAAGCCTTCCATGAATATCTTGATTCTTTCCAGCTGTCATCCTTTCCATCCGGTTCTTTAAGTCATAAGCAGTACTAACTATGCTCAGCAGCATTAATTTCTTCTAGCAGCATTAACTTGGTCTTAGCAGCATTAACTACTAAGCAGCACTAACCACTAGCAGTACTAACTAGCTAAGCAGTACTAACTTTGACTAGCAGTATTAATTCTACTAGCAGTAGTAATACTCAGCAGTATTAACTTTGAAGTCCTCTGGCATTAGTAATTCTGAACTAGCAACATTAAAGACTTGTTCACATCTTCAGTTCCCAACAGTAATACCTGAGGCATCTTCTAGTCGTAGATGAGTGCGAATACAGGCTTCAGTGATTGTGATAAGTTTATCACATACCCTTGATTGGATGACCTGATTGCCATCGACAGTTTGAATGGAAGCATTGGTCCAGAACTGTCTTTGATGTTTCATATAGATAGTGGGATTGACAGTTAACGCATAGGCGATGTGTGAGGATTATAGGAAATCCACAATCGCATGAAAACCCTCAGATTGCTTGGGTTTTTGTAGCATCGCAAGATCATTGTTATCGTCAACAAACTCCAGTCCTGCCATCGTTCTTGTGTTTGAATCAACACTAGAGTTTATGCACTAGGAAGCAAGAATGTTAGAGAGAAAGAGAGGATGAACAATCAATAGAAATTCAAAGGGCCGTTTGGGTTTTGGCGGTCAAAGAGGGTATTTATAGGGTAAGGGATTCAGTTAGAAGCAGTACTAAGTGTCTTAGCAGCATTAACCCCTACCCGCAGTAGTAACCCATATAAGCAGTAGAAACACATACCTGCGATATTAACACTTACTCGCAGTAGTAACACATACCAGCAGTATTAACACAAACTAGCAGTATTAACACAGACTAGCAGTATTAACTCAGACTAGCGGTATTAACTCAGACTAGCAGTATTAACACAGACTAGCAGTATTAACACTTTTTGGTAGTAGAAATAAGACAAGCAGTAATAACTTTTCATTGGCATTATAAACCACCTAGCAGTATTAACCAAACTTGACCATAGTTTGACCTGTCAATCTGAAACACTTAAACACAAAGGGTTAGCAACACCATTTACTATGAAATTTGAAAAAGCAATCATTGAAGAATTTATCAAAAGCAACATGTCCTCCATCAAATCTTTTGAAACTTTGAAGGCAGTCTATGTTACCTGTCATGTGCCTAGAGCAACCACTTTCTACATGCCAAATGCTCTTCCTCTTGAGTTGTTGGTTACCCTGCACACTAGATAAAACAGTTAGTTTGTTGAGGGAACCCAAGCCAAAGTGGTCTTGGGTTGCCCTTTCTTATCAACATATTCATAATCAGTGAGCTTAGTCTTGATGAGATTATCAGTATTTGGAATCTCATGGCTGGAATACTTTGTCAGAATTATAGGCTTAACAGGATTAACACTGGAAGAAGTACTAACTTTGTTAGCAGTACTAACTTTATTAGTAGTACTAACTTGGTCAGCAGTACTAACTTTGTTAGCAGTAGTATTGATATTAGCAACACTATTTCTGTAAGCAGTACTATTTGAGGTAGCAGCACTAACAGATTTAGTGCATTTTGGAACCCAAATTTTGACAAAGTTATTTGCTTTCCTATTCTTTGAGTTACTCCTTGCTTTGCTTGGAGTATTTTCTTTTTCTTTAGCAAACTTATTCTGAATATGAGATTTTGCAGTCCCAGTTTTCATTGGTGTTGTTCTCACATTATCAGCCATATGGTTCCATGAATGCTTCCTATAACCAACAGAATTTTGTGTTTGTCTTTGAAAAGTAATTATCTGGTTAATAGGATTGAAATAACAGTGTTTGGCTAAATGATTCAATTTGCCACAAATAAAACAAGGCTTTGGTCTATTGACTTTGCTTAGATCAATTCCCTGTTTTTGAGCCCACTGATTATTTATGTTTCTCTGATTTCCCCTTATTTTATCATGTTGATGGGGCTTGTTCTGTTGACAAGTACAGGGATTTACAACAGTAGTTTGCATATAATGGTTTCCCTGTACCTTTTCCTTACCTTTCCCAGAGGTCTCAGCTTTCTCACTCTTAACAGTCACTTTCTCTGTCTTGGACATCTCCACTTTCTCACTCTTGACAAATGGTTTACCCCCCCCCCCCTCTCATTTGTAAGAATGTGGTTTTCTAAGGGAATATCTTTATGGTCTTCCTTATTCTTACCCTTAGTATTCTCATCTTCAGATTCTGCCTCAACCACTACTGTATCTAGTGGATCTACTTCTGTGGATCCTACAGGTAAGTCCTTCTTATCTTGTCTTTCTAAGAGGTCTGAGGTGGGTGGAATATAATTGTTATTGTAAGGTAGAGGGGTGTTGTTGTAGCCTATTCCTCTTCTCAGTTTGTCATGAACTTGAGTTTTGAGTAAAGAGTCCATTGCTTTAGAAGCATTGGAATATTTCTCAATGTCTAGTTTGGCCTTCTCAAATTCACTCCTAATTTTCTCACATTCTTCTCTAGCCTTCTCTAGCTTAATCTCTAACTCTTTCTTCTCCCACTTCCACTAGTTTTGATTATATGAATGTTGAAGTTCATTGGCTTGATATGACTTAATTTGTTCTTCAAAATTCTCAATGATCAAACTAGACTCTCTTCTATGTTTCTCCAACCTTTTAAGGTCATCACACATGCTTTGATTGTGATCCCTGTACTTTTTAACGGTTTCAAGACATGCTTTAGAGCAAAGGTTAGATTTTACCTCTGTGGGGATTGCAGTGCTTGAAGACTCTAAAAATTCAGCCATCAATGCTTGATTCTGGATTGCCTCTTCTGCTTGATCACTCCAATCAAATCCCATTCCATCTTGTGAGATAAGTGCTTGAGATGGATTCCTGTTATAGTTAGTGGTCTTTGATTGTTAATTGTTGCTTCCATGCTGTTGAGACATTCTTCCTCTGCATTCTCTTGCAAAGTGCCCCAGCTTATGACACTTGTAGCATTCCACCTTGGATTTGTCAAATCCAACACCATCTTCTCTTTTCATGGCAAAGTTGTTTCTTCCTGTTCTTTTAATGAATCTTTTGACTCTCATGGTGAGCATTGCCATTTGGCATTTGATGTCCATCTCTTCAAGGTCATCAACATTGATCTGCTCCAGATCATCATTAATAAGAGAGGATTTTGCATGACTAGCAAGGAAGGCTTCTAAAACAGAATCATTAGATCCATCCTGTTTTGGGCCATAAACAACACTAACTAATTCTGTATTAGCAGAAGAATCAGTAGTAGATGATAAAAGAGCAACATTGTGAGAGTATCCAGATGGCTTCTTCTTAGATTCAACTTCTGCTTCAAACACTCTGAGATCATTGTAGAGATCATCAAGTTCCTTATCCTCCAGATTATCGTTCTGTCTGAATGATACTGTATACATTACCCATTCTTCACCAAGAGACCTTAGAAAATTTCTGTTGACATCATCCTGGTCCATCTTGATACCAACAGTGGCCAATTCTCCAATCAACTTGTTGAATCTATCAAAGGTTTGAGTCATAGACTCATTCTTCGTAGACATAAAGTTCTCATATTGTTGCTTGATAATTGCTTTCTGATTTCTCTTAGTGCTTTTGGTACCTGAAAATCTCTTTTCCAAAGCATTCCACAGGATTCTGGCATCAGTACAGTTGCAAAATTGATGTTGATATTCATTAGGGATGGCCAATAGCAGAGTGCTCAAGGCTTTCATCTCAGTCTACGTCATCTTTCTTTCTACATCAGTCTTTGGTGGAGGTCTCTTGCCATCTGCTCCTATCTCTCCTTCATTGGAGGGACCATTCTCAATGATATCCCAAATTGAGTAATCTGTAAGAAGGATATATTGTCTGATCCTGATTTTCCACATGTCAAACTCATTAGGTTTGAGCATGGGAACCTTTGAAACAAGAACACTGTCATGTGATCCGTCCATGATGATTTTTGATTTCTGAGTTCCTCTAGCTCTGATACCACTTGTCAGGATCGAAATTCAAACAAGAATTTAATAAACAGTCAGAAACTATGTTAAAGAAGTCGTGGAATAACACTTTAACAGTAAATCAATGAAACAGTATATGAATGTAAATCACAAGTTATATTGAATTAACTTAATGATTACAACCAAAACCTCAATCTGTTGAACAAGCTCAACAGACGTTCAATACTTCTCTAAAGAAAGGATTTCTAAGAATCTTGAGGCTAGTTCTCTCTAGAACAAAAAATACGTATGCTCAATTACTTTTTCTATATTCTATTCTCTAAACCTTTTAGACTATATATACAAAAACATATTACAAGATAATTACAAAAATAATATTGATCTTCAGCATCCAGTCCATAATTATATTCAATCTCCTTGACTTTCGCTTTCAGAAACAAATTCGTCTTTATCTTCATAAGCAACATTAATCTTCATATCCATAGCAGTACTAACCATGCTTGCAGTAGTAACTTCCATCTTGTAGTATTAACTCTTCAAGCAGTACTAACTAGGACTAGCAGTAGTAATCTTCAAGCAGTACTAACTACTAGCAGTACTAATCTTTCAAGCAGTAGTAATACTACTAGCAGTAGTAATGTCTTCAAGTAGTAGTAGTAAATTCTTCAGCAGTATTAATCTTTAAGTCCAGCAGTACTAAAGTCTTCAACAGTAGTAACCAACAAGACTTAGCAGTAGTATCCATCCTTAGCACATTTCAGACCCAACAAATACACCAGGATTTGAGGCGGTATCGATAAACTGCATGATGTACGTTCTTTCGGTTTGGCCAATGCGTGGCTTCGGCAATATCCAGCATGAGAGTGGGTATTTTGCAAGTTATTTCCCTTGAAAACCTTATCATTTACATTGTAGATGAACAATGTAAATATTTGTTAAAATCCGACGAGGTCGGTCCGGACGAGAAAACACAAAGGGTTCCCCCTTTGTCGAATCGGCCAAAAATGGGTGTCACGATTAAACGTCCATAACTTTTGCTACGAAGATCCGTTTTAAGCCCATGACCCGTCAAAACGAACCTTAGGACGATAAGCACGTCATGGCTTGGTCGCTTTCTGTCAGTACACCATGATTTGAGTGGGTATCGATAAACTGCATGATGTACGTTCTTTCGGTTTGGCCATTGCATGGTTTCGGGAATATCGTGCACGAGAGTGGGTTTTTTGCAAGTTATTTTCCTTGAAAACCTTATAATTTGTATTGTAGATGGACAATGTAAAGATTCGTGGAAATCCAATGAGGTCGGTCCGGACGAGAAAGCACAAAGGATACCTCCTTTGCTGAATCAACCAAAAATGGGTGTCGCACTTAAACGTCCATAACATTTGCTATGGGGATCTGTTTTAAGCCCTTGACCCATCAAAATGAACCTTAGAACGAGAAGCATGCCATGGATTGGTTTCTTTCTGGCAATACACCATGATTTGAGTGGATATCAATAAACTGCATGATGTACGTTCTTTCGGTTTGGCCAATGTGTGGCTTCGGCAATATCCAACACGAGAGTGGGTTTTTTGCAAGCTATTTCCCTTGAAAACCTTATCAATTACATTGTAGATGAACAATGTAAATATTCGTAGAAATCCGACGAGGTAGGTCCGGACGAGAAAACACAAAGGGTACCACCTTTGCCGAATCGGCCAAAAATGGGTTGCACTTAAACGTCCATAACTTTTGCTACGGGGATCCGTTTTAAGCCCATGACCCATCAAAACGAACCTTAGAACGAGAAGCACATCATGGCTTGGTCTCTTTCTGGCAATACACCATGATTTGAGTGGGTATCGATAAACTTCATGATGTACGTTCTTTCGGTTTGGCCATTGTGTGGTTTCGGGAATATCCTGTGATAATCCAAGATCAGTCTAAATCTAGTGAGAGAAAGTAGAGAGAGAGAGAGAGAGAGAGAGAGAAGCGCCAAAAGTATGTGTATTATCAATGTATGCGTTCAAAGTTACAAAACACAAAGCCACAAGGGACTTAAATACCCCTTGGCTAATACAAGATATAAAAGCACTCTAAACACAATATTAGCATAAAGACTATATATACAATGATTACTATAAAATCTGACTTAACAATCTCCCCTTAGTTATCATTGGCGATGTGGTCTTCAAAATCCATCTTCTAAATCAACTCAGACCATCTAAGTGACTTAGCAAAGCTCCTTGACTAAAAAAAAATTCTTCTCAGCATCTTTTAATCTCAGTTGTCTTTGCTATCTTGACAAGACTGGACCAGTTTGTAATAAGCTTGAAGGAACAATTGGTTCACAGCTTGTGCTCTAAACGACGCACCTCTTTCAAATGTACTCGAAGAAGCTGTGGTGGTCGGAGCTGGAATAGCAGAAGGACTAGTATAGCTAAGAAAATAGAATCTTGAGCAGACAACTCTTTGTCTCTTTAACTTCTCGAATCTTGAATAGATAAACTTTGAACTCTTTGTCTCTTTAACTTTTCCCCCTCATGACCTTGATGATCAGGATCAACTTGGTCATGCCTACGTTGGAGACGAGACAACTTCAGATCTGCAAAAATCAGAATAAAGGAGAAAGGGAAGATTTTGCGCTACATGTTGATGGCGCAAACTTAGTTTTGCGCTACCTGAAGGAGGCGCAAAGTTGAGTTTTGCGCTACCAACTGTTGGCGCAAATCTGACTTGAAAACTTCAATGAATCACATGTTAAACTCTTTTACTCCCCCTACACAAATGCACTAAATATGACAATTCAAGTTAGCATTCATATAGAAAATCAGATACTCCCCCTCGAAGAATGCACAGACCCATTGACACAGATATGAGAACACAAGAATCGAAACATCAACGTTGAAAGAAAAATATACTGAATATGTATTTTGAAACAACTAAATATATAAAATTTTAAACACCATACAAATAAAATTCTACTCAGAAAAATATCACAGTTGAATCCATCAGTTGAAATCAAATATATGTTGTTGGATAAAGATACAAGTGTCATTGCATATCAATTTAAGACATGTTCAGTGTCAAAAACTTTCATTAATCTATTCAGTGTGCTAGCATGCAAACTTCGATTAGCTTCAAGAAAATGAAATTCTAAAAATATAATAGAGAACTTTGCCTTGAGTCACACTAAGTTGTCAAGAATTAAGACTTTCATTAATTTATAGGTTTATCGCAACTCAAACATATCACCAAGTATCATGAGATGTGTGCTCATTGGCATCTTTTAGCATTATGCACATTGACATCTTCACATGAGTGTGCTCTTTGGCATCATTTAAGCTTGTGCACAATGGCATCTTTTAATCAAGAAGTTTGGTAAGTAAAGAACATGTCGTAAACGTAACTTTCTATCTGATCCTATTGCAGGATTTGGGTCAGTCGCTCCCAGACCAGTTGGCCTTAGGGGACTAGGTGTCAAGCACCCCTTGGAACTTACTCTCCCAGACCAGAAAGGCTACATCGACACATCCTAAACTCATTCAAACCAGTAGAACATGACTTTCGATCTGGTTCTATAGAACGATTTGGGTTCGATCACTCCCATACCAATTGACCATAGGGGACCAGATGACAAGCATCCCACGGAACTTACTTTCCCAAACCAGAAAGGTCACAGGTACAAACTTTTAAACTTAGAGATTTATGTATTTTATATATGTAAAAATTCATCTCAATCACTCAGTTTTACATCTAAGTGCTTAGCCCATATTTTCATTACGATCCATAATTCTGACTTTTTAGGTTGTCAGGATCGAAATTCAAACAAGAACTTAATTCACACACACTCAGAATCAATGCTAAAGAAGTTGCGGAAAAACACTTTAACACTAACAATCAATAGAACAGTATATAGAACTCAAATCACAAGTTTATATTGATTCAACTTGATGATTACACATAAAACCTCAATCTGTTGAACAGGCTCAACAGACGTTCTATACTTCTCTATAGAAAGGATCTAAACTAGTCTTGATGTTAATTCTCTCTAACAAAACGTATTGAAAAATCTATCTTCTATTCTATCAAAGACTTCTATACTATATATACAATACTGATTACAAGATAATTATGAAAATAAAATTGATCTTTAGTATCAATACCATAATTATCTCCTTTACTTTAGCTTCAATCTATACAGTTGTCTTCATTCTCATACGGAGTCTTCATCTCATAAGCAGCACTATCTTCATGAGCAGTATTAATTCTGAACTAGCAGTATTAATCTCAACAAGAAGTATTAATTTTGTCTCAGCAGCATTAACTCCTTCAAGCAGTAGTAATTATGATCTGGCAGTACTAACTTCCTCAGGCAGTAGTAATAGTCATGTCTCGCAGTAGTAACCATCCTTAGCACATTTCAGACCCAACAATCTCCCCCTAACTTAACTTTTCAAATTTAGAAGTTAAGTTCTTCAAAAACTGGTCTTCATGATGCTTTCAAAACCTAAGTTTACACCCCTAGATTAGGATCCAAACCCAAGCTTTGATTGATGATCCTGCTAACCACAATCCTTGCCATTTCTGAGCCTTGAGGACAGATTAGTTTGGCTTTCAGCATCCCCTGTAGCTTGGCTAGGTTGTGGTCATATATCTTATCCACCAGGTAATGTTCATGGAAGCTTTTATCTATGGTCAAGATATACACCCCACACCTTTCAATAAGCATTCAGTTGTCCACAGACTTGAAGACGTCTTTGATGACATGCTTGACAAGATCTGGACTGAACATCATGCATAAATACTCCATTGCTAGTTTCTTGATGTTCATCCCTGAAGTCTTCAGCACATCCCCATACAGATTCATTCCCACTTTAAACATTTCTTCCAAATCTGACATGGAACAACATCTGACTATCTTCCCCCAAGTAGAATAGACTTCAAAGTGATCACCCATTCTTTTGATTCTGAAATATTCTTTGCCTTGATCTTCAAGAATATCCCAGTGGATGATTTTAGGGGCTTGGACTGAAATGGGATCTGCCTTCACTGGATCATTATCTGTTACAGTCATGTAAAGTTCAAAATGCACATCAGATTGGCTTGGTTGCTGTGCACTTTGACTTGATTGCTCAGCTTGACCTGTAACAGATGGTTCTGTTTCTTTCTCATCTTCTGCAACCCTTTGCTTCTTAGACAGTTTCTTGGAAGCTATTGTTTTCACTCTCTTGGCAGATATGACTTCCACAGCAACATGTTCTTCCTTCTTTTCTTCAGCCTTTTCTTTTGAAGGGGTGGTTTCCTCACTCTCAGGGAAGGGTTGTTGAATATTGAGATCATGTCTCTCTTTCATTTGTCTTTCAAATTCTATCCTTTGAGTGAAGTCCCCTTGAAGCTTTGCCATTTCCTTCTTGTATAGATCTTCAACTCTTGAGTAGGACATATCAGTAAACATTTCTTCCTTAACCCCCACGGAGCCTTTCAGAAAGTTAATCATCTTTCTCCTTTCTTGATTGGCCAGGTAAGTTTTAGAAGGTTGTCTTTTCTGCTTCTTTTCTGGCAGTCTGTGCTTGGATGCTTTCACTCTACTTTTCTTGGCCTCAGCTGATATACCTCATTCAGCTTAGTGGACAGATCTAGAGCAATCTGCCTATCTTTGGCCTTTTGAGTCTCTTCTTCTTGTTCTAGCTCATCCTGCAGCTTCTTTGCCAGTTCCCCATCTATTTCAATCTGTTTTAGCTTCTTTGGTGGCTTTGCAGATTCATCCACCTTCGCCTTTCCTTTCCTCTTCAGTTCAGCCTCACTGATTTCTTTCCTTTTTAGCTCAAGGCCTCCCTCTTTGATTTCCCCTCCCTTGGCCTTTTGAGTGGCTTTGGGAGTGTCTGTTTTGGCCTTTAGAAGGGTTTCTGCTATCTCTATTTCTTCAACAGAAAGTCCTGTTACTGCTGCTGCCTCTGTTACTGCTTCTAGGCCAATTGATGCTGCTTTCTTGAACGTTTCTACTATTGGCTTTGTTTCTACTGCTGTACTGGTTTCTGCTTCTTTGCCCTTCTCCCCCTCAAAAGTAGAGTCCATTCCAACAGGACTCTGTTTCTCAGATTCAGCTCTATTCTCCCCCTCTTTGGAAGCATCATGAGGAATTCTCCTTTTCTTTAGTATGAATTTGGTCCTCTTCTTCTTTTGCACAAGCTTGAGAACCATTTTCATAAGGTTGGAAATCTAGACTTGTTGGGATAAGATCACTTGTTGCAGTTTCTCAATAAGTTTGCCCTGAGATAGGACATCCTTATTGATATTGGCAATAGTTTCCATCAATTCATCGTATGTATATCTATCCTCACCACCTTTAGGTGTGTTTACCACCCTTGGAGGATCACTGGAACTTTTAGTAGGGGTCCTCTGCCTAGCAGAGGCACCTTCTACCCCCATGGTTTCTTGGCACCGGGGACCTTTGGATGATTGCTCACCCAAAGTTGCCGTGGGGAAGGTCTTAGAGATGTTCACACTGTCCTGTCCTGCACTTTGTGCAGAAACAGTAGTATGAGCCTTTCTTCCCACATGCTTAACCTTCTCCTTAGTAAGCACCTTCTTGGGGTTGGGAGACACCCCTTTGGTTTCCCTTTGGATATTCTCTAATGAAGAATGCTCCATTAGAGAGCTTGTAGGCTTAGAGGGTGTTGGTACATGAAGGGAAGGATCCTTCTGCACCTTCTTTTTAGTGTATAATTTGGTGATGGGAGGGGTTGGTCTGTTTAGAAGGGACAGAGGAATTGTTTTTATGGTGGAAGGTGTGGGTAGGTCATCAGTTTGGTCGTCAAATAAGGGCTTTGACATTGATGCCTCACCATGGGAAGGAGACACACCCATCATTGTAGAGAACAATGGTGTGTCAATACCTGAGAAGTCCTTACTAGTCCTCCTCATATTAGAAAACACCTTCTCTTTCGGGACCTTTGGTACATATACCTCATTAAAATGAGGTAAATCCGTCAATTCCTTATTCAGTAAAGCTTGCACAAACCTGGGATACATATAAAAGGATTTTGTTTTGGTATCCAGGTTTGACAGTAAGTCATTTAAGATCATTTGCGAAAAATTGAACTTCCTGGAGGTTGCTAAGCAGACCATAGCATAAGCAATGGTACTGCTGAACTCACTCCAGCCAGTTGTTTTCTTTGAAATGCAGTGCTGGAGGGTATGAACCAAAAATCTCCACTGAGGAGAAAATTTGTTCTTGAAGAACTTATATACCTCAGTGGGACCTCCATATCCCATTCTACTTATATTTTCAAAAAGATCTTCCTTGGGTAGAGATGTTATACCTGAGGCGTCATCTAAAAGTAGATGAATGCGAATGGTCTCCTTCGAGATGGTCAGGGGTTTATCACAAACCCTTGACTTGATAACCTGAGTACCCTCTTCATTATGGATAGTGGCATTTGCCCAGAACTGTCTTTGATGCTCCACATAGATTGTGGGATTGACCGTTAAAGCGTGGGCGATATGTGTGGATTTTAGGAAGTCCACAATCTGATGAAATCCTTTGGCTTGGTTGGGCTTATTCAGCATTGCCAACTCATTGTGGTCATCGACAAATACAAGACCTGCCATTTGAGAGAGATTCGACTGCGAACTAGGGTTAAGAGCTTGAATAGCAAGAACGTTAGCGAGAACGAGAGAGAAAGAAGATAAATAAGTGCAATAAATTTAAAGAGTCGTTTTGATTTTTGGCGGACTAAGGGGGTATTTATACAATCAATGAAACAGTTAAGAGCAGTACTAATTTACATTAGCAGTAGTAACTGACCCCCGCAGTAGTAATACTTACTAGCAGTAGTAATACAGACTAGTAGTAGTAATACATACTAGCAGTATTAACACAGACTAACAGCATTAACACAGACTGGCAGTAGTAAAACTAACCAGCAGTAGTAACACAGACTAGCAGTGGTAATACATACTAGCAGTATTAACTGTACTTCAGTTTTGTTTGGCCTTTCATCCTGAAACACTTAAGCACACAAGGGTAAATAGCACCAATTTAATGAAAGTAAATAAGGAGGAATCTATATAGGTACATAAAGAGAATGAGAATATTCTTATTCATTGTTCATCATGCCCACACTTGTGACCAAGAATGTGAATCTACCCACATCAAAAGCTTTTGTGAATAGATCAGCAAACTGGTTACTTGTGTGTACTTTCTGAACCTGAATTAGCTTCTTCTCATTACAGTCTCTGATAAAATGGTACCTTATTTCTATATGCTTTGTTTTTGAATGCTTGACAGGATTATTAACAATGCTAATAGCACTGCTGTTGTCTATGAAAATAGGAGTGTGAAGAAATGTCACACCAAAGTCCATCATTTGATTCTGAATCCATAACACTTGTGAGCAGCAGCTTGCAGCAGCTATGTATTCTGCTTCTGTTGTTGAAGTGGACACTGTGGTTTGCTTCTTACACAGCCATGATACTAGTCTTGCACCCAAAAACTGACATCCTCCAGTTGTAGACTTTCTGTCCAAATTAGCTCCACCCAAATCACTATCTGAATATGCAAGTAGGTCAAATGATGAGTCATGAGGATACCAAAGGCCTAATCTGGGTTGACCTTTGAGATATCTGAATATCCTCTTGACTGCTTGAAAATGTGATTGCTTTGGCCTAACTTGAAATCTTGCACACACACAAACAGGGAACATGATATCTGGTCTAGAAGCTTTGAGATACATGAGAGAGCCAATCATGGATCTGTAATAATGAACATCCACATCCTCCCCCTCAAGATCTGCAGTGATCTGTTTGTGTGTCGCCATGGGTGTGCTTGCAGGCTTTGAGTCTGAGAATCCAAACTTATTAAGAATATCCTGCACATACTTGGATTGGCTTATGAAGATTCCATCTTCTTTCTGCTTAACCTGTAGCCCAAGGAATAAAGTGAGTTCACCCATAGAACTCATCTTGAATCTCTTATGCATTAATTCTTCAAAATCTCTGCACAATTGATCTTTTGTGGATCCAAAGATGATGTCATCCACATAGATTTACACTAACAGGATGTCCTTCTTCTTCCTTTGAATGAACAGAGTCTTGTCAATGATTCCTCTCTCAAAACCATTTTCCAAGAGATAGGTAGACAATGTGTCATACCAAGCTCTTGGTGCTTGATGTAGTCCATAAAGTGCTTTCTTCAATTTGTATACTCTGTCAGGGTACTTGGGATCTTCAAACCCTGGAGGCTGACAGACATATACTTCTTCTTCAATTTTGACATATAGAAAAGCACTTTTCACATCCATTTGGTAGACTTTGAACTTCATAAAAGAAGCATAGGCTAAAAACAGCCTAATTGCCTCAATCCTAGCCACTGGTGCAAAAACCTCTTCATAATCAATTCCTTCTTCTTGAGTGTACCCCTGTGCTACCAATCTAGCCTTGTTCTTGATCATTATCCCTCTCTCATCCTTCTTGTTTCTGAAGATCCATTTTGTCCCTATAACTCTGTGTCCTTTAGGCAGTTCTACCAAATCCCATACATTTTGCAGTACAAACTGCAGCAGCTCCTCTTGCATTGCTTCTATCCAGCTTGGATCTTTCATTGCATCATGTGCCTTTTTGGGCTCAACCTGAGATAGAAAGCAAGATAGTAAGCTAGATTGTATGTCTTTTAATCCTCCCAACTTACTCTGATTCCTTGTGATGATTGGAGAATTGATGTCACCAATCACCAACTGAGGAGGATGATCTTTATGCACTTTTGTTTGATGAATAGCCTCTTCATTAATCTCTGCATCCAGATTAGAGTCATTCTTTTCAGGAGAGCTGCCACCAAATACTGAGGAGTTCTCATCATCAGTATCATCTTCTGCCAATGCATGCATTTCAGGATCTAGATGTTCTGAAGTCAAATGTTGATCCTCCTTTTCACCTCTCTCCTCTTCATTCTGAGCAGTTTCAGTATCCTTTGAATCTGAAGCATCTTTCTTCTCTTGAACACAGAGTTCAATAGGATCTGTTGTAGAGATTGGGAACAACACAAACTCTTGTCTTTTTGTCTTTTACTGATTATGTCCCTGTTCCTGCATTATTCTCATAACTGAAACCCAAAGAATTAGTTAGTGAATCAATGTCAAAAAGCCAATCAGGGCCTGTACCAAGTTTATTTGGTGTGCTCTCATTGCATTTGACATTGTCACTTTCCTCAATTATTCTAGAAAAGGTATTAAATACTCTGTAAGCCTTACTTTGGGATGAGTAACCAACCAGAAATCCATCATCTGCTTTGCTATCAAACTTGCCTAAGTGAGTTTTGGTATTAAGAATTGTGCAAGGACACCCAAATGGTTTGAAAAAACCAATAAAAGGTTTCTTCTTGTTAAAAAGTTCATATGGTGTCTTGCCTTGAGATTTAACTATTAGAACCTTGTTTTGAACATAACCAACAGTATTAACTGCTTCTGCCCAAAATGTAACTGGCAATTTTTAATCTGCCAACAGGGATCTTGCAGCTTCAATCAGTGTCCTATTTCTCCTCTCAGCAACGCCATTCTGTTGAGGGATCCTAGGAGCACTGTATTGTCTCTCAATACCTTTTTCCTCACAGAAGCTGTTTAGATCATGGTTTTTAAATTCAGTTCCATTATTAGACCTGATGATTTTAACTCTTTGATTTGTTTGGTTTTCAACTCTGAGAATAAAGAATTTGTTCAGTCCATTTGTCTCATACTTTGTCCTCAGAAAATAGACCCAAGTGAATCTAGAGAAATCATCAACAATAACTAAGCAGTAAGATTTCTTGCCAATACTCATCACATTAGTAGGACCAAACAGATCCATATGCAATAATTGGAGAGGAGTATATATTGTATTTATCTCTTTGGACTTATGAGAAGATTTGTGTTGTTTGCCTTTAAGACAAGCAACACAATGATCATCACATGAAAATACCTTTTGTGGAAAACCTCTTACAAGGTTGTTTTTCACGAGTTTATTCATTGTTTTAAAGTTCATGTGACACATCCTTCTGTGCCAAAGAGATGATTCATCAACAGAAGCTTTTGAAAATAGACAGTTAAATGATGAATCATTAGATACATTCTCTAAATCCAAGCAATAAACATTGTCCTTTCTTGGTGTTCTCAGTAGTATCATACTTTCATCAACTACCTTGAACCCTTTAGCAAGGATAATACATTCAGTATCAGTAAACAATATACTATGTTTCTTGTCACAAACCTATGATACACTTAACAGGTTGTATCTCAATTGCTCAACATAGTAGACATCCTCAAAGGTCATCTTACCCTTTGACACATTACCTTTTCCACTAATCTTTCCTCCAGATGGATTATCACCAAATGCAACATGTCCTCCATCAATTCTTTTGAAGTTTTGTAGGCAGGACTTGTTGCCTGTCATGTGCCTAGAGCAACCACTATCAACATGCCAAATGCTCTTCCCTTTTAGCTGTTGGTTGCCCTGCACATAAAGTATAACCATTAGTTTTTAATAGGAACCCAAGCCAAAGTGGTCTTGGGTTTCCCATTCTCATCAACATATTCATAATCAGTTTTGATGAGCTTTTCAGACTGGGGAATCTTATGGCTTGAGTATTTTGTCAGGATAATTGGTCTTGCAGTACTAACACTGGAAGCAGTACTAACTTGATTGGCAGTACTAACTTTGTTAGCAGTACTAACATCATTAGCAGTACTAATTGGGTTAGCAGTACTAACTTTGTTAGCAATACTATCTGAGTTAGAAGTAGTATTGCTTACAGCAACATTATTTCTGTCAGCAGTACTATTTGAAGTAGCAGTACTAACAGCTTTCTTTATTTTTGGAACCCATACCTGAACAAAGTTGTTTGCTTTCTTTGTCTTTAATGTACTCCTTGGCTTATTTGGAGTATTTTTCTTTGATTTTGCAAACTTGTTTTGAACAAGAGCTTTTAAAGGTGCTCTTTTTACATTTTCAGCCATATGATTCCTTCTTTGATTCCTATAACCAACAGGATTTTGTATATGTCTTTGAAAATTTATCCTTTGGTTCATAGGATTGAAATAACAGTATTTGGCAATATGGTTAAGCTTTCCACAAATAAAACAAGGTTTTGGTCTATTGATTTTACTCAGATCAACCCCTTGTTTTTGTGCCCACTGATTATTCCATTTTCTTTGATTACCCCTTGTTTTATCATGTTTTTGGGGCTTAAGCTGTTTACATGTACAGGGATTCACAACTATGGTCTGCATATAGTGGACTCCCTGTACCTTTCCCTTTTCTCGCTTTGAGCTATCCACCTTTTAACTCTTGATGAATGGTTTACCCCCACCTTCATTGGTAAGGATATGATTTTCTACAGGAATCTCTTCTGCATTCTTACTCTCAGAATTCTCTTCCTCGTTCTCTTCTTCAACCACCACACTATCTATAGGATCTACTTATGTTGCTCCTATAGGTAATTCCTCCTTATTTTGGTTCTCTAAGAGATCTGAAGAGGGAGGGATGTAATTATTGTTATAAGGTGGAGGTGTTGCATTGTATCATATACCACTTTTGATCTTATCATGAACTTGAGCTTTAAGCAAAGAGTCCATTGCTTTGGAAGCATAAGAAAACTTCTTAATGTCAAGCTTAGCTTTCTCATACTCACTCTTTATCTTCTCACATTCCTCTTTGGACTTCTCTAGTTGAATCTCTAACTGATTCTTCTCCCACTTCCAGTAGTTGGTATCATAAGAATGTTGAAGATCATTGGCTTGATATGCCTTAATATGTTCTTCAAACCTCTCAATGATCAACACATACTCTCTTGTATCTTGCTTTAGCCTATTAAGGTCATCACACATGCTCTGATTGTGATCCCTGTACTTTTTAACAGTCTGAAGACACTCTTTACTGCACAGTTTAGTTTTTACCTCTGTTGGAATATCTGTGCTTGAAGATTATGAGACTTCTGCCATCAAGGCTTGATTCTGAACAGCTTCTTCTGCTTGATCACTCCAATCAAATACCATTCCTTCTTGAGAAACAAGAGCTTGAGTGGAGTTTCTGTTGTTTTGGAAGCTTGAGGAATGTGATTGCTGGTGGTTGTTGCCATATTGTTGAGGAATTCCTCCTCTGCATTCTTTTGCAAAGTGTCCATCTTGTGACACTTGTAGCACTCCACCTTTGACTTGTCAAACCCAGCACCATCTTCTCTCCTCTGAGAAAAGTTGTTCCTTCCAGTCCTCTTTATGAATCTCTTGACCCTCATAGTTAGCATGGCCATCTGCCACTTTATATCCATCTCCTCAAGGTCATCTGCATTAATTTGTTCAAGATCATCATTAATTAAAACAGAATTAGCATGACTAACAAGAAAAGCTTCTAATACAGAGTCATTAGATACATCCTGCATAGATACATAAGCAGTACTAACTGATTCTGTATTAGCAGCAGAATCAGTAGAAGAAGATGATGATAAAAGAGCAGCATTATGAGTGTATCCAGATGGTCTCTTCTTGGCTTCCACTTCAGCCTCAAACACCCTTAAGTCATTATAAAGATCGTCTAGTTCTTTGTCCTCCAGCTTGTCATTCTGTCTGAAGGAGACAGTATACATGATCCATTCATCTCCAAGGGACCTTAAGAACTTTCTGTTTACATCATCTTGATCAATCTGCACTCCAACAGTAGCTAGTTCACTAATCAGCTTGTTAAACCTGTCAAAATTTTGAGTCATGGACTCATTCTTAGTTGACATGAAGTTTTCGTACAGTTGCTTCAATATTGCCTTCTGATTTCTCTTGGTACTTTTGATACCAGAGAATCTCTTCTCTAGAGCATTCCAAAGCATCTGGGCATCAGTACAGTTGCAGAATTGGTGTTGATACTCATTAGGAACAGCCAAGAGAAGTGTGCTTAAGGCTTTCATCTCTGTCTGCCTTATCTTCCTCTCTCCATCCGTCTTTGGTGGGATTCTTTTTCCATCTGCTCCAATCTTTCCTTCATTAGATGGGCCATTCTCAATGATGTCCCACATAGAGTAATCTGTGAGAAGAATGTATTGCCTTATCCTAATCTTCCACATGTCAAACACATTAGATCTGAGCATTGGAACCTTTGAGACCAAAATGCTATCACTTGAACCGTCCATGATGATTGTTGTTTTTCTGAGTTTAACAATGCTCTAATACCACTTGTCAGGATCGAAATTCAAACAAAACTTAATTCACACACACTCAGAATCAATGCTAAAGAAGTTGCGGAAAAACACTTTAACACTAACAATCAATAGAACAATATATAGAACTCAAATCACAAGTTTATATTGATTCAACTTGATGATTACACACAAAACCTCAATCTATTGAACAGGCTCAACAGGCGTTCTATACTTCTCTATAGAAAGGATCTAAACTAGTCTTGAGGTTAATTCTCTCTAACAAAACGTATTGAAAAATCTATCTTCTATTCTATATATACAATACTGATTACAAGATAATTATCAAAATAAAATTGATCTTTAGTATCAATACCATAATTATCTCATTTACTTTAGCTTCAATCTATACAGCTGTCTTCATTCTCATACGGAGTCTTCATCTCATAAGCAGCACTATCTTCATGACCAGTATTAATTCTGAACTAGCAGTATTAATCTCAACAAGCAGTATTAATTTTGTCTCAGCAGCATTAACTCCTTCAAGCAGTAGTAATTGTGATATGGCAGTACTAACTTCCTCAAGCAGTAGTAATAGTCATGTCTCGCAGTAGTAACCATCCTTAGCACATTTCAGACCCAACATAGGTTTTCTAAGCAATGTAAACTATACATAATCCGAATAACACAACTTTAAAGCAGTATCAAAAGTTTCAAACATGTTGCTGACTTTTCGATTTTTGTTAGACTTGAAATTTGAACATATAAAACTAAGATATAAACAAAGCAACTTGAAAATTTATCCTAGACACACATTTTATTCAAAAGAAAGAAAAACTGTAAAACTTTTACTTTATAGAATAAAATTTGTAAAGGTTTAAATTTTTAAAAATATTGGCAAGTTGATATTCAGTTGGAACAAAATATAATTCAATAATACCTTCTTCCACATGATGCTTTAAGAAGTGGTATCTCATATCGATGTTTTGGGTTGTACATATTCAGGTTCTGGTTGAGCTTGCTCAAATTCTTGAAAAACTTGAGATAACTGGAACAACATCAAAGTCAGAGATAAATGCAGCGGAATTAATTAGATGTACTCACAGTTTATCATTTGTCCGGAAGCTAAATGCATTGAAGAACGAGTCCTAAACTGATATGTCTAGAAGTCGAAGTCCATTGAAGTACGGGTTCTGAGCTGATTTACTCAGAATCCATCTTTCTCTTACTCCCCCTTGACAGTAGATGCCTGCAACACTGAATCATTCTTTGGATTTGGTACCCACTTGTATTTGGAACTATATTTAGTTGCAGTGCTTATGGGAGAAAATTTGTTAGATTTAACAAACAAAGCACGAGAAAAATAATCAGAACAATGAACAGAATCATCAGTAGAGGACGAAGCATAATCGTCTGAACTTGAACCAGAGGAGGAATAGGAGACATCTTTTGCAATTTGAATCATTTGCTTTATTGAATATTTGAAAATTTTATTACAAGTAGCAAATGAATCACTTCTACAAATTTTGTCTACACATCGATCCTCATCAGTCGCAGATTCATCAGATTTCCGCTTGATCCTCCATATCTCTTTGTAGGTGTCCTCAAAGTCCTATCTGAAATATTCGAATCAGAAGAATTAGAATTTTCAGAAATAACAGTAGCTTGTTTCTTTGACTTCTTTGACCTTCTTTTTTTTGCTTTTTGGTTTATAATAATCATCATTTAGCGTAAAAGATTCATCAAGTATTTTCGATTTAAGATTTGAATCGGCAGAAACAATTTTACCTAAGAAGCCCAACTGATCAGACAATAAACCTGAACTTGCCTCGGAGTCAGAAAAATTTTCAGACTTTAGAACTTCCTTTTTGTTTTCTTTAAAATCAGAAGAAAGACCAGATACAGAATCTTGTTTTTGAGAAATTAATATTTCTTCAAGACTTGACGTCATGAAAGAAAGAATTACATCTATTTCAATTTCTTTTTGAATATGTTGTTCTTCCATTTTATCTTCAAGATCAATGATTTTGCTTTATTGCAAAGACTCGTACGCCTTTCCCCCCAATTGAAGTGCCATCAAATCCAAAGGACACATGTAGCCATGCCATGAAATACAAAGGGCTAGATTTTTTATTGAATGCATGGTGTAGCTTAGGACCCTTCAAATAACGTTTGAGCTTATGTTTAAACTAAACAAACAACCTTATTACTACTACTATCAGTTAAACTCTACCCCTTACTCCTATGTAAAGCTAACAGCAGGTTTATCAATACCCCACCCCTAAACTGGTCTTGAATGGCGTTATGATCTTCCCATGAAGCTTCAAAATTGTCCATCCCTTTCCACATTACTAGTATCTCCAATTGTCCCAAATTGGAGTGATATATATAATGTCTTATGGTTCAGCTCGGATCTCCATATCATCTGTTAACTGTGAAGGTATCACCTGGTTAGAAACACAGCTCCCAAGTCCCAATTGCCGTCCTGAACTGCAATACATAAAATACGGGATGTAAAGTTGTCGTAGAGGGTAACTCCAATCTGAACACCACAGCCCTATCTGTTCGAAGACGCCATACGGCCCAAATCTCGTGGGCAACTTCTGGACTTGACGAGTTGCCAGAGTTTTCTGTTGACACGGTCGCAACTTCAGGAAAACCAAGTCCCCAATCACGTAAACCTCATTTTGCCTCCCAGATCAGCCTGCTGTTTCATGTTAGCAGCGCTTTTAACACATTCAAATGTGCATTATCTAGTATGTGATCTCTATCCCTTGGGACTTGTTCTACTGATGGAAAGCCTGTTGCCGCCTCTCGGAAACACAACAAGGCTGGAGGGTCCCTTCCATATAGGATCTTGAAAGGGGAACACCGTATGATAAGCAGTATTATACCAGTATTCAGCCAGATAAACTCGGTAATTGTGTATTGTATTATTGTGTGAAACACGATTACAATCAAGGGTATATATAAGAGAAACATTTACACTCTAAACCCTCTAATATAAATATGTACGTATATCACACTTATTGTCTAACATTCCCCCGCAAGCTAAGGTCGGGGAGCGACCTGTAGCTTGGACCGTAATAGGAGAAACCGTTGTGAAGGTAGTGGCTTAGTGAACACGTCTGCAATCTGATCATCTGTAGATATAAACTGAACTGAGAGCTTCCGTTGGGCAACCATTTCTCGAACAAAGTGAAAGTCCGCTTCTACATGCTTGGTACGGGCATGAAATACAGGGTTAGCTGAAAGATACGTAGCTCCAAGATTATCACACCATAAGGTAGGAACCGATTTCACAGGAACCCGAAGTTCGCGCAGCAGTGTTTGTAGCCATGTGAGCTCAACAACAGTATTGGCTAGAGCCTTGTATTCAGACTCTGTTGACGACCGAGAGACAGTCCGTTGTTTTCGTGCGGACCATGATACTAGGTTTGAACCAAGATAGATAGCATATCCCCCGGTGGATCGACGGTCGTCGGGGCAACCAGCCCAGTCTGCATCTGAGAAGCCAGTCAGAGAGTTGTAAGCATAATCAGTGTAAGCATGAAGGATTGTGCCGGAATCATGCATGATTCGTAAACCATAGTCAGCAGTGCCCTGCAAGTAGCGAAGAATCCGTTTGACTACAGTCCAATGATTCTCAGTGGGGGAGTGCATAAATTGGCCGACTTTGTTGACCGCAAAAGTGATATCCGGACGAGACAATGTGACATACTGAAGGGCACCCACAATTTGGCGGTATTTGACCGGATCAGCAAACGTAGCACTATCACCAAGAGCAAGATTAGCAGTAGTGGTCATAGGAGATGAAACCGGTTTAGCATTAGACAGGCCTGCACGTTGCAAGAGTTCAAGGATGTATTTCCTTTGTGATAGAAGCATATCATGACCCTGACTGGTTACTTCAATACCGAGAAAATAAGACAAGCGACCCATATCCTGAACAGCAAAGGATTGGCTAAGACGTTGTACCACTTTGTCAATAGCCCCCGGATTGTTTCCTGTCAAAAGGATGTCATCAACATAGACTAGCATGTACAAAATGGTGCCCCTGTGGGAGTAAATAAACAAGGAAGGGTCCGTCTTAGAGCCTTGAAAGCCAAGAGAATGAAGGACCGTAGAAAGGCGATGAAACCACGCTCTAGGGGCCTGCTTTAATCCATATAAGGATTTGTGAAGTAGGCAAACATGGTCGGGTTTGGCCGAGTCAACGAACCCTGGTGGTTGTTGCAGATAAACTGTCTCGTTGAGATCACCATGTAGGAAGGCATTTTGCACATCAAGTTGCCTTAGGGACCATTTCTGTGTTACGGCCAGAGATAGAACAACACGGATGGTGGTCGATTTGACCACGGCACTGAATGTCTTTTGATAATCAATGCCTGGTTGTTGCCGAAACCCTTTGGCAACTAGTCGTGCCTTGTAACATTTTATTGCCCCTGTTTGGTCCCTTTTCAATTTGTATACCCACTTGCAATCAACAACGTTGGAATTCGGAACACGTGGCACTAGTGTCCATGTACCATTCTGCATCAGTGCCGAATACTCGTCAGCCATGGCACTACGCCACTGAGGATACCTGTTAGTAATAGTAAAGGTGGCCGGTTCGGTATCAGGTGAAGGAAGTTGGGTATGGTATGAGGAGGCATTGTAGGGTTTGGTCGGTTTGGGATTTGGGCGTATGGATGGTCGAGTACGGATGGGTTGTTCAGTGGTAGAGGAGGGAGGGGGTAGGGATAGGCTGAGGTGTTGGTGGTTCGGTGACTTTGGAACGGCGGTGATAGGTCTGAATGATGGGTGGTTGGGCCGTAGGAAAGGTGGTGGTAGGTGGTGTTTCGTGTGGGACAGATTGCACAGTGGGTATTGTTGAGGGTGTTGGTTCTGGTGGAGTAGGATGTGTATTAGGTTCAGTGGAGGGTGGATCGGTGGGTGGTAGGTCAGGATTGGGATAGGTGGAGACGTAGGGATTTGGGGTGGTTGGAGTAGGGGTGGGTGTAGGAGATGTTTGGAAAGGAAATGATTGTTCATTGAATCGAACATGACGGACCACGTAAATACGATCAGACTGTGGGTCGTAACACCGATAGCCATGATGAGTGGTGTTGTAACCAAGGAACACACAAGGTGTAGAACGAAAGTCCATTTTGTGTTTATTGTATGGACGGAGATGAGGGTAGCATTGACATCCAAAAACCCGAAGAAAGGAAAAATCAGGTTTGTGCTTGAACACATGTTCAAAGGGTGAGGTGTTTGAGTTGGTTCTTGATGGCATTCTATTAATAAGATAGACTGCGGTGTCGAATGCAAAATGCCAAAACCGTTGTGGAACATGAGATTGAGCGAGCAAAGTAAGACCGGTTTCAACAACATGTCGATGTCGTCGTTCAACAAACCCATTTTGCTCGCTTGTATGTGGACATGAAAGGCGATGGGTGATGCCGAGAGGAGAGAAGAACCGGGAGAGATTCTGAAACTCGCCTCCCCAGTCGGTTTGGACAGATTTTAGTTTGGTTTGAAAATGTCTTTCAGCCATCGCAAGGAACTGTTTGAAAGTGGCATAAACATCAGACTTTGATTTTAAAGGAAAAATCCACATAAATCTGGAGTAATGATCAACACACAGCAGAAAATAATTGTGACCATCAAAAGAAGGAACAGGAGCGGGGCCCCATACATCACAGAAAACTAAATCCAAAATGTGCGAACTTTTATAAGTAGATGGTAACAAATGAAGTTTAGACGATTTGCCAACAGAACATGAGTCACAAAAAACACTAGCACATTTATTTTGTAAAGGTAAACTGTATTTAGACAACATGGACTTCAAAAGTTGTAGATGTCCAAGTCTTTGGTGCCATGTAGTGAAAGAAGCACGAATGGTGGAAAAGGACATTTTTTGAACATGTTGAGTCTGAGGAAGACGGAAGGAGTAGAGACCACCATTACTTGGACCTGTGAAGAGGAGAGTGTGTGTAAACTTGTCCTTTACGGCAAAGAAAGTAGAATGAAATTCAAAATACACATGATTATCAAGACAGAATTTTTGGACAGAAAGTAGGTTTTGTTTTATGTCAGGTACGTGTAGTATGTTTGTAAGGGAAAAGGTTTTGTTTGGTGAAGAAAGATGTGAGGAACCAATGTGTAGGATGGGTAAACCCTTACCATTGCCAACGTGAAGGTTGTCCTCACCGTAGTAGGCCTCAGAGTTATCGAAGCTAGATAGGTCCGGTGCAACATGATGGCTAGAGCCAGTGTCCAGAAGCCAAGCTTGTGACCGGAAAACACTATTCACGCTGGAAAACACTATTCATGTCGGGAACACTATTCACACCGAAAACACTGTTCACGACGTGGCTGGCAGAAATTGGGACGGCTGCTATTAGGGTTTTGGGAGCGGCGGCTATTAGGGATTTGGAGCGGCGGGCGGCTATTAGGGTTTTAGGAGCGGTGGCTCTGATACCAAGATAAACTGGGTAATTGTGTATTGTATTATTGTGTGAAACACGATTACAATCAAGGGTATATATAAGAGAAACATTTACACTCTAAACCCTCTAATATAAATATGTACGTATATCACACTTATTGTCTAACACAGCCCAGTTCAGCCACTTGCACCAGTGCTTCGGTCTATCTGTTGCAAGACAATAAAAATATTGTTCCAAACACATGTCCAATACCTCTATATGCCCATCCGTTTGTAGACGATACGACATATTGTACTTAAATTGTCTGCCTTGTAGTTTGAACACTTCCTTCCAGAAGTAACTTAGGAGTATCTTCTCTCACTGGGTGATGATAGAAACAGGGATCCCATGCAGCTTGATGACTTTAACAAAGACAGATGCCACTGTTTAAGAGGTAAACGGGTGTTTTAACCCAATAAAGAGAGAGTATTTGCAAAGTCTGTCCACCACGACCAGTATAGTTTTCGCACCTGCTGACTTGGGCAAAACCCTCGATGAAGTCCTTATTGATGTCATCGAAAATCCAAAGAGGCACAAACCATAAGGATTCAGCTAAACTCTTGTTCCGTTGACATATGTCACAACGCTTCACCATAACCCCAAAGTCCTCCCTCATTCCTTGAACCCTTGCCAAAATACTTCATAAGTTATATGTTGTGTAAGAATAACTAGTACTCTTATTTCTGTATAAAACAAGGAGGGTGGACCCTCTATATATACAAGACAGAAACCCTAAAGGACACCTAGACAAGGCCCATGGGCCGTAGACCAATATACACTAAATATACAATTAACACTCCTCCTCAAGTTGGAGCATAAATGTTAATCATGCCCAACTTGTTACAAATAAAATCTATTTGAGTTTTCCGGAGAGGTTTGGTGATGTCCGCAAGCTGAAAGTCTGTCTTAATGTGAATTGGTTGAATGGGTGGAGGGTCTGCTTGTGTGCCTACAACTCGATCTCTGATAAGATGACAGTCAACCTCAATGTGCTTCGTCCGCTCATGAAATACTTGATTTTTTGCTATATGAATAGCTGATTGACTATCGCAGTATAACCGCATCAAGTTATTAGAAACTACACCGAGCTCTATGAGAAGACGACGAACCCATATCATTTCTGATGTAACATCTGCCATGGCTCTATATTCTGATTCAGCACTAGATCTAGATACTGTGTGTTGCTTCTTACTCTTCCACGATACAAGATTTCCTCCAACAAATACACAATACCCGGTAGTAGATCGTCGAGAGATCGGGCAACCTGCCCAATCTGCATCTGAAAAACCAGATATCCGACCATCTCCTTCTTCCGTAAAAGCACCCACACGACAATGCCCCTGATCAGAATATAAGATGCCAAGACCTGGTGTGGTCTTGAGATATCTCAAGACACGAAGAGCAGCATCCCAGTGTACAGTGTATGAAGCAGCCATGAATTGGCTCAGGACACTGACGGTAAAGGAAATATCTGGTCGTGTGACTGTTAAATAATTAAGCTTCCCGACCAATCGTTTGTAGCGCTCAGGATCCTTCATCGGATTTCCGTCCTCTGGAAGGAGCTTCCTTGTAGGAAGCATTGGAGTATCAACGGGCTTGCAACCCAGTAAGCCACATTCGGTCAACAAATCAAGGACATACTTCCATTGAGAGAGAAGTATTCCTTGTGGAGAGCGAGATACCTCTATGCCAAGGAAGTACCGAAGTCGACCTAAGTCGCTTATCTGAAACTGCGACTGAAGAAACTGTTTGAGTTTGACAATCCCGACCTCATCATCCCCTGTAATTGTGATGTCATCAACATAAACCACTACAATAATCCTTTTGCCCTGCTGATGTCTAAAGAACACAGAATGATCAGATGCGCTGCGAACCATCCCAAATTCTCCCATAACACTAGAAAATCGACCAAACCATGCCCTGGGAGACTGCTTAAGACCATATAAAGAACGACGTAATCTGCAAACTTTCGAGGCCTCCTCCTCGACAATGAATCCAGGTGGCTGCTCCATATATACCTCCTCCTCAAGAACACCATTAAGAAAGGCGTTCTAGACATCAAGTTGATGGAGCGGCCAATGATGAATGGCAGCAAGGGCAATACAAATACGGACATATGGCATTTTAGCAAACGGTGAGAAAGTTTCATCATAATCAATGTCGTATGCCTGAGAATACCCTTTAGCAACTAACCGAGCCTTCAGGCGATGTAGGGAGCCATCCGGGTGTAGTTTAACTGTAAATACCCAACGACAACCAACAATACGTTTCCCCGGAGGAAGTGTTTCAAGATCCCAGGTATGATTAGCCCGGAGAGCCCCTAACTCGTCTTCCATAGCCTGTCGCCATCCTGGGTGAGGTAGAGCAGTCGTCACATCTCTGGGAATTGGGTAGGAATCCAGGGTGCTGGTATAGGCTTTCGACTCGGGGGATAGGTGAGAGTAGGCAACATAATCCTGAATAGGATAACGGGTGTAGTGTCGAGGTTCTTTGCAAAAGGCAATAGGTATATCAGGAAATGGTGCTCCAGGAGGATCATAGATAGGAACATCAGGTGTAGGAGAGGTGGTATTAGGTATGGTTGTTGCTGGTAAGGGTGTGTCAGGCTCATTTGTGGGAAGTGGAACTGAGGATGGACCAGAGTCATGGTTCGGTTGTGAATTAAGAGGCTCTGTTGTTTGATCCTTATGTCGTCGAGCATATGTGAAAAGTAACGGCGGAGGTGCTGTCGGTAGGTCCGTGGTAGCAGGAGTCGGAGCGTCTGAGACCGGAGGAACAAAGGGTACAGCGGACACAGGAAAGGTGGGAATAAGGTAAGAGTCGGGTATATCAAGATCAGGGAACGGATCGGAAATGGGATGGGAATGTTCGAGGAAGTAAGGGCAGGACTCATGGAAGGTGACATCGGCAGTAGTAAAGTAGCGGTGAAGAGAGGGACTATAACAACCGATACCCTTTCTGGACTCGTGAGTAACCAAGAAAGACACAACGAATAGCTCGTGGATCAAGTTTAGTGAGTTGTGGACGATGATCATGAACATAGGCTACGCATCCAAAAAATTTGGGTGCAAGAGGAAAGGGAGTTCCGTTAGGAACAAGTACAGAAAAGGGGGATTTACCATGAAGGACAGGTGTAGGCATGAGGTTAATCAGATACGCGGCAGTAAGAATCGCGTCCCCCAGAATCGTTTAGGGACATGGGATTGAAACATGATTGTTCGAGCAACATCCAACAAATGGCGATTCTTGCGTTCAGCAACACCATTTTGTTGGGATGTATATACGCACGAAGATTCATGAACAATGTCGTGTGTTTTCAAATACGAAGAGAAGTCAGTAGAGAAGTATTCCTTTGCATTATTGGATCGTAAAGTTTTGATTGATGAGTTAAAGTGGTTTTGAATATATGAATGAAATTCGCGAAAAATGGTAAATACTTCACGACGAGATTTTAATAAATAAACCCAAGTAGCACGAGAATAATCATCAATAAAAGTAATAAAGTACTGAAAGCCCAAAGTGGACGTTGTAGGGCAAGGACCCCATACATCGGAATGCACGAGTTCAAAAGAAAAACTGACTCTACTAGACACTTTGGGGGGGGGTAGGGACGTCTGGTGTGTTTACCAAGCTGACATGACTCACAATGAAAATTAATAGACGAAAGTGGAAAGTCCGGTCTCAGTTGTCTCAGAACTGCTGTAGAGGGATGGCCTAGCCGGCAGTGAGCCTCCCTTATACTAGAATCACATATGTTTGCTGTAGGACGTGGAGGTAAGGATAAACGGTAGAGACCTCTTGATTCAAAGCCTGTGTCAATCAGTCGGTTCGTCCCCAGTTCTTGAAAAATACAGTGAGTAGGAAAAAAGGTTACAGAGCAGTTATTTTGTTTTGTAATTTGACTTACTGAACAAAGATTATCAGGAAAGTTAGGAACAAACAAAATAGAGGAGAGGTGTAGGTTTGTCGAATTGTTAATGGATCCAATGCCCTGAACTGGGCATGAAGATCCATCAGCAATACGAACGGGTGGATGGAAAGCTTTATGTAGGCTAGAAAGGATACCTTGATTCCCAGTCATGTGATGAGTAGATCCAGAATCAATAACCCAAGATGAATCAAGACCGGAAAACGTACCTGAATTGGCCGAGTTGGCGTGCAGAGTAGGGGAGATCGACTGGGAGACTAGGAGTTGTTGGAGTCGGTGATAGTCCTCCTCATTAAGAGTGTAGGCTGGAGTTTGATCAGCAAGCTCACCAGTAGTGGCAATTCGATCTTTGGGACGAGGAGGTGGTTGAGATCCAGGAGGACGATTCGGACAATTCCACTTCGTGTGTCGGAATTCCTTGCAATAGTTACACTGAATATCACTTCCACGTCCAATACCCTTCTTTGGAAACACATGAGAACCTCGGCCAGTACCCCTACTAGTAGAAGTATGCATGGCAGATGTGTCAGATGGTTCGGGACTGAAAAATACTACAGATGGTGGTCGGAGACAAATTCCGGCGACGGAGATCAGATCTGGACGGTGGCGGCAGCGGTAGATCTGGAAGGCAAGGGCAGCGGCAGATCTGGAAGGCAAAGGCAGCGGCAGTTCTTGACAGATTTTGAAGTGTTCCGGAAAATTTCGAGCACTTACAACAGGTTTTGACGTGTTTCGGCGTGTTGCGGAAGATTTTGACGTGTTTACAGCAAGTTCTGGCGTGCTTCCAGCAGGTTTCACAGTGTTTCCAGCAGGTTCAGGGGTTTCCGGAAGGTTTTGCAGCTTTCCGGCAGGTTTTGGAGGATTCCGGCGACGGCAGCTGGTGGTTACGGCAACGGCAGCAGATTCTGGTAGGGTTCCGGTGACAGAGGCAGGTTCTGGTAGGGTTCCGGCAAGATCTGGTCGATCCCGGCAGGATTCCGGCGACGGCAACTGGTGGTTCTAGCGGCGGCAGCAGATTCCGGTAGGGTTCCGGTGACAGAGACAGATTCTGGTAGGGTTCTGGCAGCGGCAGTCGGAGTTTCGGCGAGTTTCGGCGATGACGGCTAGGTTTCCGGCGATGACGGCTAGGTTTCAGGTGGGGTTTTCAGGCAAGGCTCTGATACCATGTAAGAATAACTAGTACTCTTATTTCTGTATAAAACAAGGAGGGTGAACCCTCTATATATACAAGACAGAAACCCTAAAGGACACCTAGACAAGGCCCATGGGTCGTAGACCAATATACACTAAATATACAATTAACATGTTGATACGTCCAGTCCTCTCTAGAATGTCCCCCAATGGGAGAAGCATGAAATTCTTCAAAGATCAATGGAATACTTGATGAGCACCTGCTGAATGGAAAATCCTTTATGACTCTCCGGCTGTGACCAAATCACAGCTTTAATTTTCTTCAACAAGGTATCCGCCTCAACCTCCTTTTCTAATATGTCCCACTGCCGCCACGGGTCCCCTCATAGCAGCACATTCGATACTCTCCACCTTCCTCGATAGTGTTGTTGCTCTACTGCTACTACCAACCATGTACACATTACACAATGTCATATTAGTATACCAACAACTTACCAACCCACCATCAATGCTCCGGCTCAATCATTCTTTCTGACAGAAATTTCAAGCCTTGTTATTCTGTCCTTACTACAAACTTTTTACCTGACAAATAAGGACGGCACTTCTACACCAGCAATACAATTGCCACCAATTTCTTTTTATAGATTGATTTATGTCGAGCTCAGGGCCACAAAACTTGGTTGAAATTGGCATATGCCTTTCTTGTTGCATCAGAACTACCCCCACTCCATAGTCAGATGCATTGGTTTCGGACTTTCGGTGATTGAACTCTTAGGTAAAGCTAGGTAGTAGTAACCCCACTGTTAATAAGCATCACCACACTGTCCCCATTGATGGTCCCTGCCAGTTCTATTATTCTTGAGTTAGTCAATCCTACCACACAATTTAAATGAACTTCCAATCTTTCGCCACCGCTCTGACCTCTTCTTCACCCAGCACCCTAACACTCTCCCCTTCACTATCATCATCCTGCACCACCAATAGGTTGAATTCCTTTTTCTTGTACTTATGACTTGGACTACACTTGTCATCTCATCAGTAACACAACCCCTATGCTCGCCCATGATGAAGCTCAGTGTCCGATAAACAGAAAAGATTTGTACCTCCTTTAGCAGCATCACGGTACACCAACTTCCCCATCGCAACCCCTGAAGACTTGGTTTCTGCAGCTCCACTCAAAAAATTTCTTAGCATTCCACATGGATTGGTTTTTATCCCTGCTTAATATCTTGTTTTTCTCCTCAATTTTCAATGCTAGCTCTATGGTTTCACCCAAACAAACAGAAGACATCAGTCTCAGTTCAACACAAATAGTTGGGTCCAGGCCATTAACAAATTGGCTCAGATACCTCCTTCGCAAATTCCGTCTAGCAGGATTGCCAATTGCACGAATCTCCTCTTATAGTCGTCGGCCACCATCCCTTCGTGATTCAACGAGAGGAATTGTTCGCAAAGTGTGCCTTTTGAGGTCGAACGAAATTGCCTTAACATCAATTTCAACTCCTCCCACCTGGTGATGGGCCATCGTTTATGCTCCCACTGAAACCAGCGTAAAGCATCCCCCACCCCCCCCCCACCCCCAAAAAAAAATCTAGCGGTTTAACCCACTTCTCTTAGAAAAAAGTTCCTATAATTACCTATAATACCCCTGCACTTAATTATCATTATTACAGCCTTATTATTACTATCAGCTATACTCTACCCCTTATTCCTCCTAACATACATAAACTGGACATCAGGTTTATCAGATTTCAACTAACTGCTTTTAATCTCTGAGAATATTTCAACTTTCCAGGCTGATGAATGCAACAATTTCGCTCTGTCAGTTCACAATTATATAATCTACTATATTTAAAACTTAATTCGGTGGTAAGGAAATAAAAAGATCTGAATACAATGATCAACCTAAAGGCGAGTAGGTGGCAGAGTCCAGTTATCAGAGCAAACCTTGGATAAGATGAATCACTTTCACAAGAGATCTCAGGTGAGGATTCTGATAGAGCTTTGGTGTCACCTTGTGCCTTGTCAGGATATGGCTGCTCCGATTCTTCATCCTTTTGAGCAATTCCAATAGCAGAACTTCCATCACAGAGCATGTTGCCATCAAAGAGCATGTTGCCGACTGACAATGACCTTTTAATAAGCCTGAATTCACAGAAAAGTAAGCATGTAATTGCATATAATAAGAGAAACTTTTAATCTAAAAGACACATTTTATTCCGTTTAGGAAAATATACTAACGCCAAGAATAGGTTGACTAACAAATAAGGCAGGAAGAGATGGAGCAAAGCATTGAATATCCTTCCATTTTTTCAGGGTGAAAAATGAACGCAATTTTTAATAAAAATACTTTTAACTGTGGCAGGAGAGTAAAGAGAAATTTCCATGATATCTACTCCCTCCGTCCCATGAAAATCCCAATAATTTCTATTTTAGGATGTCCCATTAAATTGCCACATTTCCTTTACTGAGATTTTTGCAAGTATTGCTCATTGTCACTATTACAACTAATTAATGGAAATTATGTTGGTCCACAAGTTGCTACTATTCTGCTATTGTTACCTTATGAGGCATTTGACTTGTAGTCAGATACTTGTACAAAAACATATGTTTTGCTACACTGAAAGAAAAAAAAAATCTTCTATTCCTTTTGTTACACTGACTCTACAGATAACAAATGGCAGCATCTAAGAAGAGTTTTGCCTTTTTGCTTTTGTAATATCTTCATTTACATGTCTACCATCTGTAAGGAACCTACTTGAGAATAAGCAAACAAGTACTACAACAGCCTCACAGCATCATACCTGGCCTTTTCCATTAAAAAGTTAGAGCCTCGGCTCCCAACATCGTAATGCTGATCTGAATCCAATTCCCACAGTGCAGGTTTGCCAATTTGTGGCTGATAGTGACCCAGGAACCTGCTCAAACAATGACTCAGTTCAGAATCAGAGACACAATGACGGATACTTGGTAGACTAAATGTCAAGGAAGTAGCAATTCAGTAAACCCTCTCTAGTCGACAAATCTCAATGAAGTAAGTAATATTTCCTTTAAGTTTCAATGAAAACGAATCTAATACACTACGAAACAAGGACTGTTAAGATAAGTGATGAGTCCCATCCAGGAGCTATAGAGAGATGCAAAGAACATAAGACTGCAGGTACATACGTGATCTTATATTCATAAAAGTTAATAGGAGCAAGTGTCAGAGCTAGATTTATTTCACTTACACATTAATGGCATCCTGCTTTTCAGCTTCCATGTATGCATTACTGTAGTAACGCTGTAGAGTTCTAAACAATTCCTGGGACTGAGTTGCTGCCTTCCATTGACCTCTTGTCTGACAAAATATCTACACAAAAAGTAATAACAGAAGATAAAAAATCAGTTTATTAAAATGTTCAAGATGCAAAGGTCATATAAGAAGTGATCAATCATAGGTGTCAAACGAGAATCATGCATAGTCAATCGTGAACTGAACCATAGATTCGCTTCAACCTTTTCTAGAAAGCTTATTTAACATGTATAAATGCAAAATACAAATAACCAAAAATACATTAAGTCATGGATTAATCACGAAAATACTGCACTATCCAGTAGTTGCTCTTTACTACTTTACCAAACACAAATAAATTTGATTCATGTGACAATTAATACAAGTTTTGTATCAATAAACTCTCCACAAATCCACAAAAACAACACGCAATAACTTGGTCAACCGTAGATACAATGGCAATTTAGACAAGATTGTGATTCATATTGTTTGCTCATGAATTGAATTGACTAAAAGATCCAACCTGTTGAATCCTACAATTTTGACAACTATGCATAAACACATTATATAACATCATTCAAAACATCTTGTTCGGGGTTTTGATGGAAATTCACCTAATAATACTAATCCAATGCCATATTTAAGCTATAGACTGACCCCTCTCATTTATTATCACAGTGACATCAGATTAGGAAAGGCAGAAAAATTATATTAGCATGAAATCATGATCAGCACAAAATAAGACGGAAATGTTAGGAAGATTGTGATGTAATATTAAGATTAAGAGAATAGTGAGTGCTTCTTAGGAATCTCCTGAATACCATATGACTATATCAGTGTATATCATCTCCCGATACTGGAAAAAAACTATCAGTACAAATTAATTAAAGTTTGCCTTGCAGATCACATGCACGACCTATGATAGTGCTGGCACTATCAACATCTTATTTCAGTTAGCCTCTAAAACAATTTCAGCTAGTGTTAACATAATGTGTTACCTTATTGTGTGCTGCAGAACCACCATATTGTAGTGCTAGAGTGTCCCCCATTTTCTCATAAATCCTCATTAAATCATCTGCTAATGCGGAATCCAGCTCAATAACAGGGGCATCTATATATCCTATAGTATGCAGTTGACGACCAAGTGCAGCCCAACCATAGGCATATTGAGCAACATTTGTCCGATCCAAACAATCTATACAGTTCGTTCTTAGGACCCCTGTCTGAAATTTAGGAGGCTTGAAACTAAAATCCCCACTCACTCCACTGCCACCATGGCTAATTACAGTCTTAAAGTTGTCAGCATCATTGTTTTCGGTCTGTAAACAGCAATGGCCACCATTATCATCCCTGCGCCATAACAAGAGGCATTAATGACACTTGCTCAGACCACAGAAGAAACTAGCAAGAATTTGAATAAAGCAAGTAACAGATTGCAATGCTTGATGAATTATTTACATAAATGTTAAATCCTCCCCCCCCCCCCTCCCCCCAAAAAAAAATTAGTTATGTTTCAAATATGCCTTTCCTAAATAAACGTAAAAAAAATTTGTGTATTCAAGAAGTAGGCTTGCATCTAAACATAATAAAGTGATAAATGGCTATCAATTGATAGTGTATCAAAAACTTCAGAGACAAAAAAAAAGGAGGAAACGACAAAAGATTATTGTTTATTAGTAAATTTAGTATATTTCATAGTTAAGGTCAAATGTTTTGTTAAAATAACTCAAAGGAAATAGCCAACTAGAATTTGTGACTGAAATTCAGTTTCTAATAGGATGAGAACCAAGCCCTTTCTAGGACTCGAACACAGAACCATCCCTTATATTTAAATATGACCTGCCACTATGCTGACCTTTCTGATAATAAATGAGTTCGCTTCTTTCTAAATATTCATATTACTTTATATTTTCCAATGAAATCATAGAAGTTTGTCGAAATCACGAGGTGTCACGTGACAGCATTGGCACGAATGTAGATCTGCTCCTACAGAGAACCACAAAATATTGCTACAGTTTGGAACCTAACAATCATTCAACCATTTTGCTAAGTGATGAGACCTTATTTACTCGGAAGCAATACTAAATGGCTAGAAACATGAGTTTATACTACAAGAGAAATGTGTCCAGAGTTAGCGTACCTGGAACCGTTGAACAACTCTTCGGACCTTGAATTTGGAATCACTTGACAATAAAAGAAACCAGTTAGGTTTAATGCATAAGTGGCTACTTTTCCCAAAAGTGCCAACACATTTGTCGATTTGCTGAAAATCAAAGATAGAAAAACATGTCATGGACAGATAAGTAACGTACAAAAAGGACAAAAGAATTCAGAGAGGCAGTGGGCAACGTACTTTCTGGAATATTTGTTTAAATCCCAATGAAGAAACTTCAAACGATTTTCCTCAGGTAAATCTTTATTGATCAACTCAATAGCATGAGCAAACTCCACACGAAGGAGAGATTCTCGGGGTCTCTTTTCTTTGGTCTGCAAAACATGGCGTAAACAATAAAAGGATTAATTGAAAGCCTCTATGGCCCTGTGTACCCAAAACAGATGCGCTGACCAGACTGCGCTACACCTCGTCTCACCACAACTGTTTCTGCTAAACCAACATATTTTCCCAGAGAACTCGTAAATACAAGCCACATGGACTTTTGTATATTCCGTAAGACTAAATTTATCTTGATCAAATTCAATATAATGATTGGATTTCCATATCTCTTGACAAGATTCTCAAAGTGAAGCTTGGTGGCATCATACTTGTGGTCCTTCTTCGACACTAGATGGAGAAGTAAATGTTAGCCAAATGGAATTGAAAATGTTAATTAAACAATTTAAGTATTATTTACTCTTTATAAAAGGGATGAATTAGACTTTTGGATTTATTTTTTTTTCTCCACACCAAAATACGTGGGAGCAGGCCATGTATTTATATATACAATTTACAAGTCTAACTAATAGTTAACAAATAGGAGATAACCACAAATTCCGTTGTAACTAATCTAGGACTCTTGAATTTCCTTTTTATTGTTATCACCCCCCCGCAAGCGTGTCGTGGGATTTTGACTGACGCAAAGCTTGGATCTTAAGAACATGAATTTTGATCGTGATAAGCTCTTTGTAAAGACATCAGCAACATTGAGAGAGCTTGGAACAAATTTTGTGGCAACGACTCCTGATTGTACCATTTCACGAGTGAAGTGATAATCTAGTGCAATGTGTCTTGCTCGTTTATGAGCGACCGGATTATTACTGATGAATATGGCGCTGTTGTTATCGCTGAGAATGGACGGTGGCCGTGGTACGGGAAGATGGAGTTCCTTTAGCAGTTGTGTGAGCCAGACAACATCCGCAGTGGTGTTTGCGAGAGCCCGATATTCTGATTCACAGCTGGAACGAGAAACAGTTGGTTGCTTTTTCGAGCTCCATGTGACGATATTGGGGCCGAGAAAAATCGCATAGCCGGAGGTTGAGCGCCATGTATCTGGACAACCTCCCCAATCTGCATCAGAAAAGGCGGTAACATCGCAAGCTTGGGAATGGTTGAAGGTGATCCCGTATGTGACAGTCCCACGAATATAGCGAATGATGCGTTTTACGGCTTGAAAGTGTGCGTCCGTCGGGTTATGCATGTATTGACTAACGGTATTTACGGCATGAGAAATGTCAGGCCGTGTAATGGTCAGGTATTGGAGTGCCCCGACCAATGATCGATAAAGAGTGGGGTCATGAAAGGGATTGCCGATTTGACTTAATTGTTGGCCAACGACCATCGGAGTGGATATCGGTTTGCTTTCATGCAGTTGTGCTCGGAGAAGAATATCGTTTGCATATTTCTGTTGACCGAGGAACAGACCGGTAGGTGTGTAGGTGACTTCTAATCCGAGAAAGTAACTGAGTGGTCCGAGGTCTTTTATGGCGAACGTTTTGTGAGCATGGTTGATGAGCTTTTGAAGAAGATTGTTGTCATTGCCGGTGACAATGATGTCATCGACATAAACAAGTAGGTAGAGAATGGATGGCCCTTTTTTATAGATAAAAAGAGATGTGTCTGATTGACTATTTTTGAAGCCGATGGAGAAAAGGAAGTCACTGAAGCGACGAAACCATGCTCGTGGTGCTTGCTTGAGGCCATAGATGGCTTTCTTTAACCGACAGACATGAGATGGATACTTAGGATCAATGTAGCCCGGTGGTTGTTCCATGAAGACCGTCTCGTTGAGAAATCCGTTTAAAAAGGCGTTTTTGACGTCTAATTGTCGTAACGGCCATTTTTTCATCACAGCTATACTAAGAATGAAACGAACCGTTGAGGCTTTTACGACGGGGCTAAAGGTGTGTGTGAAGTCGAGACCAGGTACTTGACTGAATCCTTGGGCGACAAGTCGTGCCTTTAGCCGGTCAATAGTCCCGTCAGATTTCAACTTCGTGCGAAAGACCCACTTTGCTCCGACCACATTTTTGTCAGAGGGGCGAGGAACGAGTTCCCAGGTGTGATTAGACTGTAGAGCGGCTATTTCGTCATCCATAGCGTGCATCCATCCTGGATGTTTGGAGGCGGATTTGAAGCCTTTGGGAACGGTGGTTGTTAAGAGAGTAGTGATGAGAGCACTATGATGCTCAGTTAGTAGAGCTGGATGCTTGGGTTTAAAAATTCCCGATTTGGCCCTCGTTTGCATAGGATGTGTAGAGGTTATTGGTGGTTGCGGAGGAATTGGAGTGGGTGTAGTGGCAGGAGATGACGGTATTTGCACGGTGGTAACAGGTTCGGGTGGTGGTGGTTGTGGTTGTGGATCGGTGACGCATGTGGGGCATGGGGTAGCCTTGTGAGGTGGCATTGGGGGAGCGATTTTTTGGATGGAGGGGGTGGCCATTGGATCGAGAAAGGTTCCATAATCAAGATCACTAATCTTATGTGGGTTTGTGTCTCTTTTGAATGGAAAGTACGTTTCATCGAACTTGGCATGTCGAGATATGTAGGTGCGTGTGGTGGATGGGTCAAGACAAAGGTATCCTTTGTAACGTGAACTATAGCCGAGAAAAACACACGGGTGGCTTCGGGGTTCAAACTTATGTTGCGTGTAATCTCGGAGATACGGGTATACACGACACCCAAACGGTCGGAAAACTGTATAGTTTGGTGGTGCCCCGAATAATACTTCATGCGGTGAAATATCGTCGAGGAGAGACATGGGTAATCGGTTTATGATATAGACGGCTGTTGCAAAAGCGTTAAACCATCGTTGCACGGGAACCTTGGAGTGAAAAAGCATGGAAAGACCCATCTCGGTAAGATGGCGGTGTTTTCGTTCGGCTCGTCCGTTTTGGGAAGGCGTGTAGGGGCATGATAATTTATGGAGAATGCCATGGATAGATAAAAAACTTTGAAATCTATGACTTGTGAATTCGGTGCCACCATCGCTATGAAAAATCTTTACTGTCCTGTTTGTTTGATTTTGTGCCATTTGATGGAATTTTATAAAAATATCGTACGCATCCGATTTTAGACGCATGGGGAATAACCACGTAAATCGAGAGAAGTCATCGATAAATATAATGTAGTAGCGATAGCCTTCGATAGAGGTTATTGGAGCGGGTCCCCAAATATCACAATGCACAATATCAAGTGCATGATTGGCACGTTTAGGATCCTCAGAAAACGGCAATTTGTGACTTTCGGCAAGTTGACAAGGTTCACATAAAGTCGGGTTAGGTAATATAGAAGATACAGCCAACTTTCCTTGTTTATTTAGTAACGAAATCACACCATTATTAACATGTCCTAAACGTGTATGCCATAAACCATATGAGCCTTTAACAGAAATATTGTTGAGATCGGCCAAAAGTGCTGCATCGATGGTATTGAGACGGTAAAGACTGCCATCACACCTCCCGGTTGCCAGAAGAGCGTTGTTTTTCCGGTTCTGAATTTGAAAAGAAGTATCAGAAAAAATCACGTTAACTGGGAGGTCTCGAGTAAGTCGACTAATGGAAACAAGATTTCGTGTTAAATTGGGAACCACTAAGACATCACAAAGAGGAATGTTGATGTGAATCTTATGATTTCCAATGTGAGAAATCGGAAGTATACCTCCATTGCCGACAATAACTTGTTGCTTACCATGATATGGGGTCGCATGTTGTAGATTTGTAGATGTCGAGGCCATGTGAGCGGAAGCCCCGGAGTCAAGATACCAATCCGAAACATCCGGGTGTGAGACCGGACAGGAATTGTTGAATGCTTCGGCTACATTTGCGTTTGCGTGTTCTCGCTTTTGAAGGAGATAGTCGGAGCATTGATTGGCTTTGTGACCGTCGCGTCCACATAATTGGCAACGTGGAACATAAGGGCGACGTCCTCCTCGTCCCCGTCTTCCTCCCGAAATTTGGTTTCGAGGATTTGCACCCCGTGAATAACGCCGAGGGGCAGAAGAGACTGTGAAGGCGGCATGAGTGGGGGCTGCCGGTGATAGAGATTTATGGAAAATATCGTGTGCTTCCGCTTTGTGAACAAGATCTTTGAACAACGGAAGTGGCGTTAGTGCCATTTGAGCGGTCGAGAAAGTAGAGAATTCGATACCTAGACCGTGAAGGAACCATTGGGATTTACATGATTCCGGGACTGTTTTCCGATGGCGGCAAGTTGATCGCAAAGTTGCTTGAATCTTTGTGCATAATCTTGAACGGTAGTAGATCCTTTCGTTAGATTTTGAAGATCAGATCGAAGACTTATCTCACGAGCTTCGGAGGAATGGCTAAACGTTTCTTCGAGTGCTTTCCAGGCGGCATGAGCGGTGGTGCAGCCGACAACAACGGCCATTGCTTCTTCAGAGAGGGAGGAGTTAAGAAGCATCCGGAGGTGTTGATCGATTTGCGGTGGCGCATGAGCACTGCCGTCGATATAGGGCATGAACTTTTGGGATTCAAGAATGGGAAGGAGTTGGTTCTTCCAGAGAAGGTAATTTGAAGAGGACAGCTTGATGGTGATCATATGGATAAGGGTGGCAAGTGGCAGAGTTGTGTCGGCGGTGGCGCTGCCACTGTCGTCGGTGGTGGAAACCATTGGGAAGACGGAGAGGGAAAGAAGAAAAAAAAAGAAGGGGATGGGTGTTAACCTGATTGGTGCTCTGATACCATATAAAAGGGATGAATTAGACTTTTGGATTTATTTTTTTTTCTCCACACCAAAATACGTGGGAGCAGGCCATGTATTTATATATACAATTTACAAGTCTAACTAATAGTTAACAAATAGGAGATAACCACAAATTCCGTTGTAACTAATCTAGGACTCTTGAATTTCCTTTTTATTGTTATCACTCTTACAGATGATATCAGGTTTAATATTTAATCGTGAAGTTTCCTGGGACCAAAACAAGGGTATTGAACCGCGATTTTGAACGACAGAGCTTATTTGCACAGGACATCCTTCAGGAACATCTTCAAATACAATATGTTCTGTTTCAACATCATTGGCGACACGACCCTTCTCGTTTACTCCTCGTTTCAAGTATCTACACCAGAGATGGAAAAAATGATTAAATGAGTAACAGAAGGAGCCTGACAAAATAGAGGTTTCCAAATATGATGAAATCTTTCCAGCATCCAAAGGTCACTCCAAGGACGACTCAACGACAATAATTTTGTTATGTAGACAATTTTGAACTCTCAGATTCTCATGTAAAATTAGTGCTACATGGCATCTTTTGGCACACATACTGCAATGTACCACAAATATAGGAACATATAAATCAAAGGTAATCATACCTGGTTCCAGCATAATGGCGAGACCGTCTAGCAATGAGGGTTAACTTGAAGTCCTTTTCAGCTATTGAAAGTTTGACCTATGTTTCCGTAAAAAAAAACACAACTGTTTTTTATAAGAAATGCATAATCGTTCATAAGATTGTAGGATGCATCTAAAGCATGCTAGCATGATCATATCCCAAGAACTTTGCAATGCAAAATATACTGGATGACTATTCAATTACAGCTATCTTCCTGCACAGGAGAAAATAGGGAAGTTCTTTGTCTCAGCTATAGTAATAACTCAAAAAACATATATCATACTTGGGCTACCAGAGACACATCAAAATGTAACTATGATTCTAATGAAAGCAAGGACGACAAACATATACTCAATGTATATTTACTCTTGGAAAAAAATCAAGAAATCAATATTAGTCGCCGCTGATACTGGAGATAATAAGTAAAGAGAGTTGGCCAGTACTCACACCATAGAATTTGAAGAATGTACCAACATTATATTTTACAATAACAAAGATTGGCAGAAGAACTATAACTTTCCTGCCTTCCAGATTTCTGCTAAATCATATTTATGTTGTCTCTATACATTATTTGGTTAAAGAAATTTTGAATGCTAGGCATACCTGCTTGAAGTAGCCATAAACTAGTGCTACTGTCCAGAGATTATTCTTCAGCTGATTGTGAATCCCACTGGTTAAGAACTCATTCCAAACAAACATCGTTTCATTAAGGAAGTGTCCTCTCTCGTGAGTTGGTAAGTTCTTTTGAAAACTATGCATAACACGGTAGGAGTAGCTGAAATAGAAGTCCTTCGTAAGATCCACTGAGCATAGGAGCTTTTTGTATCTATTCAATAATCAAAAAGAAACATTACAGCAAAGTCAAGATCAATAATTAGAAGCAAGTGCTCAAAAATTATTTAAAAATAAATACAAGACTGCTGAGCTGTAATATTATGAAAACACTGACAACACAAAGGTTGCTTCCATGTTAAACCCGCATGATACCTTCTCTCATTCAACAGTTTAAACTAACATCACAACGGTCACGGATTTCCCCCTGTAACTCGCAGGAAGTGAACGGACAACAACACTCCTTTATGAAACCAAAATGGCTTGAAAAAGATATAATAAAATAAAAACAAGAACTAGAAGTGTTAAAATCCGTAATTAATAATTGCTATCAAAACTCTCCCCTACAGATACTTGGCATTTGAGGCTGACAAGCCATGGTTACAGAACTGTCAGAATGACACTAGGTAATCTATAATAAACAAGCAGACAAGCTGATATTAACATCTAGTGAGCGTACATGCAGTGGAAGGACTACGTTAACCATGCTAAACTAGCTTATTATCAAAAGGAGCTCAAAGGAATAAACAATATGTCTAAAAAGCAATATAAAAAAGATATAAGTAAATAAAGGATAAAGAGAAAACCACTCAAGATTGAGGGCAATGCTTATGAAGATACATATGGATCAAAAGTAGTTCTGATTTCTAATAGCTTTGCATCCCCTTAAAAGTACCAAATACATTTTACATTTGCTGCAACCGGTTGGGAATGAGCTTGGTCTCTCCCCAACCTTTTATGGATAATTTTGATCTTGTTTAGATGTTTTTGATACAAGGAATTTTGTTTTTATTGAGGTGGATATTTTGTTGAAGCTTTATAAATTGGTTTTTTGTTCTATTTTGAAAGTTTTCAATATTAATTTAATTATTTGGTCGTAATATCATTTAGACGATGTTTGTTTGAAATTAAGTCTTTTTTTTTCTTTGAACGTTTTCTTGCTATAGATAGAGAACAAGTTATAGTCTTCTTATGGCTGAAAGAAAACCCACAATTAAAAGCCACATTAATAGAACTTGCCCAAACAACGCTTACATCAACCAATGATATTTGGATCTATAATGCGAAGATATATGTTGCAACCAAGTTGGTGATTCAATTGGGTTTGTCGTTCGTTAACTTTAACAATATGGATCTAAACATTCACCGAGATACCGTCAAGTTAAAAGAATTCGAACACGCCAACGCTTGGAGGAAAATAGTAAGACTAATGAGGAGGAAAAAGAACGATAATATGTTACAAACTTGTCTACCATATTCACATTTGCCTTAAACGTTGTCAGTGTAGAGTGCATGATAACCGATATTGTTGATGCTTTAGGTTTAATCAGAGAGGATAAACAATTTGCCAAAAACGAAATCGACAATTCTAAATTTGTGATTCATAATGTTTTGAAATATATAGTGCTAAATTCGTAAAAACAGAACACATGTTGACCTTTTAGGCAAAGGGAAAGATCCATCGACTAGTAATGGCCTAATGGGAGTGGAAAAGGCAAAATTAAAATCATGACACAGACATCTTATAATAACATAGTCTCTCAAACTACAAAACACAAAAGAACTAATACCAATCACAGTGAATTGGATATTTATATGGATTCTACTTTGTTAGATGATTGTCAAATTCATTGTTTTGTTTTTTAAATCTAAGAGGTTGTTTAATAAACAGTTATCACCATTTACTAAGTGACTCAATATTTATTCCCTCTCATTAGTTAAAGATGATAGTTTCTTACTGATAATTTTACTATGCCGTTTTGCTAGCCAATAATCTTATCCGGTAAGTGAGGTAACTTTACGCTTATACAATGCTATTTTGATGAGCAAGAATCTGTAAGTACACACCCTAAACATGATTCATCCTCATGGTGCTTCTCTCTTCTTAACCTCTCACTTCCCTAGGCAAATTGATTTAATATCGGCACGCGGGAAAAGGAAAGGAATATGAATACAATACAAGACTATGTATGGAATAGATGACCAATTATACATGCCATCAACATATCATTAAAATACACTCTTCTCTTTTTCATAATGGTTGAGTTGAGGGAGGAGATGCAGCTACTCACAAATAATAAGGAAGAAAGAATAGCTATTAGCTATAGAATGAATCTTCAATCTAAATAGCATCAAAAATTATTTACAAAGATTCAAATTGTTATAATAATTTAAAAAAAAAACCAGTTGCTTTTTACTCTTTTGTACTTGTACTACAAGGGTTTTCATGTATGCTTTTAATATCATCTTTTTTTACAAGGGTTAGCATACTTTCTACTTTTTTAAGGGGTTATATATCTTGATAAAAAAAATGCAGGTACTTCTTTTTGTTTATCTCTAATGGTATTCTCTTACCACTTATTTCTGCTTTGCAACCCACATCCTTTGGAGGGGATGACTGAATTCAATGGCTTATGGGTAAGAAGGTATTAGATTTTCTATTGGCAAAACTGATCAAGGAAACATATCCCCATGGATCACCCATTCCGCAAATCTATCTGAAAACCCACCTCCAATGGGGTTTCTACCATCCTGTGGGAAAATTAAAAACATAATAAGATTACCAGGATGAAAAATAAATCACCAAATAACGACAATCCTGTAAATGGAAACATGCATTTACACAACCCTCGTAATCTTGAAACAGGGACACACACCAAGTAACCATACCTTTTTGACAAATAAAATTCCGGGGACGGAATTCTTTTAGGGGGGGGGGGAGTGTTGTAACGACCGTTATCTTCATTTAACTCTAGTGTGAATTGGATGGTGTGATTTGTGCAAAATTAAAAAGATTATGGGCTTTTTTTTTATTTTTCCATAATGTGGGGTCAAACCTTAGGCTCTCCCTGATTCCTCTCAATTTGAGAAGTGTGCGACTATAGTGATAGAGAAAGGAGAAGGGAGAGGCTTTGCTAGAAGTTGAATCTTTGTAGGGTTCGTGATTAAATACAAGCAAATCATTTAAGGAGGTTCTTCTTCAAGAGGTAAGATTTTCTAATCTTGTTTTGGATTTAGAAAACCTTAGTGGTTAAGAGAAAGTTCTCTGTGTTGAGCCTAAATCTGGGAAAATTATAAGGAATGAATCAATGATGGAAAACCTAGTTAATGATGAGAATAAAATCTTAAACTAGGATGTATTTTGGGAATAAACCTTTGTTTGTGTGCGTGGAATTGTTTTATCTAATGGAAAGAAGCCGATGAGAATGTCGCTCGAAACCCCGAGCTTTGTCGCCATCGAAACCCTCTTCGACCAGGGATGTGTCGTCAACACCCGATGGTAATCGGGGTTACCAGGGAGTTAATTGACTGGGGTCACCCAGGAGTTAATCGACCGGGATCACCCGAGAGATAATCAACCGGGGTCACCCGGGACCTATCCCACCGGGATCCACCCGGGAGTTCTACAATCGGTGCCATCAAGGGCACTCAACCGGGAATCGGGAGTTCATCACCTGGTTTCACCTGGAGTTTTATCACCTAGACCAGCGTCTATCCGGGCAGCGTCAAACATGGTGTGTGTGCGCGGGAGTCAGGCCCAGTTGGGCAGCCCGTGGCCCAAATCTGTTTGGTTCTTTTTCGTTAAGTGTCGGGACTCAGATTACTTGCGCTTTTGTGGGATTGGGAGTTTCAGTAATTCTGAGATCGTTCATGTTTGAGATTAAATCTTCTAGGGGTTTGATAAGAATTATGAGTAGGTGTTAATCGTGAATAATTTAACAATTGTAGGAACTCGGTCTTTCTGAATTCAACTTTTGTGTGCCAGGGTTCAACCTACCAGGTGAGTTCCCTTATTCAAAACTTTTATAAACTGGAAATGGCACTTATTGATGGTATTTAATATGTTTATTGCTTCTGTAAAATGATCTCAGACTGTGACATGTTTGGTTATTCCAATATCATGCATGTGTTTTCTTACGTGCTATATCTTGTATGAATTGGTGATATCTTTTGAATTGGGTGCCATGGCTTATCTTCAATCATCGGGGATGGTTGAACCACGTGTTTGGAATTCGTTTCCTTGCACGTGGGAACGACATCGACTAGGGGGCCGAATGGGGATCTATTAGGGGCCCCGAGAGTGTGAACAATCCGAGATATACGAGAATGAATCCCAGATGCAGGATGATTCATTAATATGTGGTGATTAACTTTCGTTATGATGAACTTCATAATGTGTTTTCTGCTATTGTTTAAAATGTTCAAGGTTGAGAATTCACTAGACCTTTTGGTCTAACCCTCGCTTTCAAACTTCTTAAAACCCATTTTCAGGTAAAGGAATCGTTGGGGCTTCGTGAAAGAAGGGAAGAAAGGTGTAGATGGCTAGAGGGAGTCGGTGATGTCGGTTAAATGGCGGTGCTCGTAGTGAATCTTAGTATCTCGGGTGTGATAGAATTAATTTCTTTTGCACTATGTTAGAAATTCGTTTCCGTATGCTAGTATTGGGACCCGCATTTTGGGAGATTGGATTCATGTTATGTTATGCTCATTTTTGGGTTGTTACACATCCAAGGTGAAATTTATATTGGGATTGCTAGCCTGGGAAAAAGGGTAAGCAACAATTATTGTCGTGAAGGTTGTCTCCATTTACCGGTTTGCTAGAAATTGATCGGGTTGTTTATTTTGTATAAAGGTTATGGTGATTATAGATGGGTAAGAATTTAAATCTTTGGTTAGAATTTATTATTATGGTTAGAGTTATTTCTTTCCGTCGTTGTATGATGAAGTGATTCTAGGAAGATTGTATTATCAGATTCTTTTCACATATTTATTGGTTTATTTCCTGTATTTGTGCTTTTAAGTTAAATATTTGGAAACCGGGTCGTTACAGATGGTATCAGAGCCTTGGTTTAAGTGAATTAGGTTTCTGATAGCCTAGACTTAAACTGATGGGTGTTATTTGATGATTTTACCAGTAATGTGATAAGAATTTGATGTTTGTGAGTTTTCTTGGTTTAGAAAAGTGGTTAAGGGAATTGAGTGTTTACCTAGTACTTCCCTTTGAGTTGAGAATTTAAGCCATGAAATGGGTTTATATTATTAGTATATGATTAGTCTTAGATTTGGCCGGTCACATAAGGAGAGATCGATGTTGATGAGTTTCCTCATGCAGTGATTTAAGTGAAGTAAATACTTGAGACTTTGTGTTTAGCATTTTTATGCTAATTTAGAAGTGTAAGAAATTGAATATCATAATGGGTTTTCCGTTATGTTAGTAACGGTTCTGTGTTCAAGGAATTAAGTTCTAGTAAGACATTTGAACTTGATGTCGATGTATTATTTGATGTCGTGAAAATATCGTCTTTTGAATGTCATGAGGATTTTGTGTTATAATTGAGAAAATGGTGTTGTATATCAATATAGACTTGTAAGTCTTTGATTCGTTATCAAGTTTGACTTATTTGAAGTAATATCATTAGAATGTTTCGTAAGGTATGTTGTGTTATGAATTTAGTTACGATGTTCTTGGTGGTAAGTTCGATTAAGACGTCGGGAATTATAGACAATTAAAGACGAGTTTATTTTGTTTTGATTGGATATTGATGATAAAGTCATATTCGGTTGGTTAATAGTGTTTGATATTTGTTTAAGAATTTTTGAATTGAAATGTTAATATAATCCTTGAGTATAAAAGAATGCAAGTGGATTGATTAATTTCGTTTGGAGATCTAGAAACGTGTTGCATTATGAAGCATTTAGTGTTATTTTGATTATGGTTTTTAGTGGAACCGTTTGACCAGACTTGGTCTTGCATATGTAAATATAGTTTTGGTGATTCATGTTGTTTCAAGTGTGATTAAGTATTGATGGGTGATCATCGTGGATATGTTATGCTAGCAAGAGAAAGTGAAAATGGCAGGATGAAATAAATGGATTTGTTAAAATTGAGAAATTTGTTGGGTGATATAAATTTGATTTTTTTTTTGTTTTGTTTAGTTGAGTATATTTTACTCCATGAGAGTGTGTTTTTTTAAGTTTTTTAGACGGGTTGGAAAAGGTGGTATAAAGTAGTGTTTGATGAAAAGTCGTGGGTTTTGGTTTTTGGATGATTCGACGGAAATTTTTGATATGTTTGTTTAAAGATTTGAATCACTTTTTAATGGTGGATTAATTAAGTACTGAAATTGTGAATGATGCGTGCAAGGTTCAAATGAAGTGGTTAGTATTTGTGAATTGATGATTACCGTTGTATTAAGGGTGCGATATTTAGTGTGGAATTAAAATTTTGATGTTTTAGTGATATTGAGAATATCGTATTTATTTGTTAAGGGATTCTTGGTTTTGAATCTAAGTGAAAATGCGAGGATAAGTTTGCGTTAAGATATAGAATTGAGTGATTATCATGGTTAGTCGGAAGTTTATGTTTATTGTGGTGTGGACCTTACTAAACATTCCTTCTTTTATAGAATTGCAATTGTTTGTGGTACGGTGGTAACCGAATTTATACGCACTTTAAAGACCGTAAGCGCAAATATGGATAATGTTTGTTGTGTGATTTAAATTTCTAGATTTGAGATATTGAGTTATTTGAAGATGGAAAACAAGATAATTTTTGTTTTCTGGTTATTAAGTGAGCTGGTTGTGATTATTAAGGATATGGTGTGTTTTGTGAGTTTAATCAGAGTTGTACAACGAAAGCGTGGAAATCAAGTAATATTGGTGTTTTGATGTGAAAGGTTGTTCTAGTAGGACAAAAGAGTTATTTGAATGGATAAAGAGATTAGTCATGTGAAAATTGTTTGGGTGTTCCTAAAGACATCTATGTGTTGGAAGGACTTGATCTCGTTTTCTTTTTGTAATCCGTTATCCTTACTTGTTGTTGAACAGAATTCTGTTAAGAGGGAGAGTTTGTAATAACTCATTTTACTTTTAGTAAAAAAGTAAAAGTTTATGGTTGATTGTGGTAAGTGATTTATTTTGAGGGACCATTCTTGTAAATATGGTATTAATGAGGTGATGACACCTCATTCCTTTCTCAATCTTCTGCCGCCTCAAACTTCTTATACATTCTCCTTTTTCTTATTTTTTCACCATTGATGGATGTAAACAAAAAGAGAAAGTAAAGAAAGAAAAGAAAGAAAAGAGAGCTCGTGGAAGAAGGATTTTTGGTTTGGATTTTGTTCCTTCTTAAGATTTTAAGATTTAGATGTTGACCGGGGATGTTTATCCGTTAAAACTCGGTGTGGAATATTTACACCAAAGGTGAAACTTATATTGGGATTGCTAGCCTGGGAAAAAGGGTAAGCAACAATTATTGTGGTGAAGGTTGTCTCCATTTACCGGTTCGCTAGCAATTGATCAGGTTGTTTATTTTGGTTAAAGGTTATGGTAATTATAGATGGGTAAGAATTTAAATCTTCGGTTAGAACTTATTATTATGGTTAGAGTTATTTCTTTCCGTCGTTGTATAATGAGGTGATTCTGGGAAGATTGTATTATCCGATTCTTTTCGAATATTTATTGGTTGGTTTCCTGTATTTGTGGTTTTAAGTTAAATATTTGGAAACTGGGTCGTTACAACTTGGGGAAAGGTCTTCGTCGCTTTAGAACCGAAATGGTTCGTTTCTAACTGGAGTCCCTGACACGCGTAATGTCATGGAGACCTGGGTAACACGCATGACAACTACGTGGGACAGGTGTCAATAATCCAGGTGTGCTTCTGAAGAGTCGATCGACATGTGTCGACCATCGAGCGAACCTGCCCGATTCGATCCTGGTGTATAAATAGAAGATATTCGATAATAATTTCCTTATACGCTTTCAGGGTATTTTTAGAGAGAGATTTGCTTAGAGAATTCTTTCCGAAACTCAGAAAATCTTTGCTTAGCTTAGCTTCGATCGAGGTTTAGAGCACTATATAAAGTACGACTTTCTTTTCTTAAATCCATTCATTTCAAACTCGAGCTCAAAATCCTAGGAAAGGTTGGGACGTTTTTCGTTTTTACGTAGCAACCGTTCAGGACCCTAATTTTGTAATGTCATTAGATCCTTTAGACAGTTGGCTAAGATTCCATGGGATGTAACCCTTAGTCCACCAGTGTTGCTCTGTCCGGAGCAATGTTCTGAGGGATATTTCGTGATGAACGAATATCCATTTGAGATAGGATTTTCATGGTCATACTCTACTTTATCGAGATGGTTCCTTACGAATTTTGACTTGTCTCTAGGGCAGATGATGCCCCAGTTCTGGATAATCGTTCAGGTGATTGAACGGGTGACAAATAAATGGGAATCACCATTTACAGTCAATGATCTTCTCTCGGCTTATAAGGTTAAGTAGGAGGTGAATCATCGATACAACCTCTTTTTCATGTTTAGAGGGTTCTGTACTTTAGTCCATGCGACCGCAGTTAATGATCTCTACTGGAAGACCAAATATATCTTTGGTCGTTTGGCTTTGGTCGCCGGTGACATCCAGTGGCTTACCACGGGATGGAACACTGAGGGTAAGATTGTAGAATCTTATTTTGCTTATTTCATTCATCGTTTTACTGATATTTTGTTTTATTTCAGTGATCAATTTTACTGTTGTTGAACCTTCTGCCGATTTAACTACCAAAGTTGAGCGGTTTCTCGAGTTTAGTGTCGAGGAACGCTCGTTCTTCACGATCCGCCCTACTGTCGACTGGGACGAAAGGGACGACGGCGTGCAGTACGTCGGGACATCTGTTGCTTCTCCCGTAGAGGAGAAGGAAGAAGAGAAAAAAAAGGAAGAGGAGATGGCAGGTATCATACTCGTTCCTTTTATGTGTTTTCTTTTTTGCTCATCATATAGTTTTAACATTTTGTTCTCCTTTCAGGTGTTTCTACTTTAAAATAGTCCAACATAGCCGATCGAAAGAAGGCTCACTTGGATTTAGCACAGAAGGGCAAGGAGAAGAGGAAGGCGGCCAAGACTGCAGGGTCGAGCCTTCCGAAGCATACATGGTCATCAGTTCCGAGGGAACCGTTGTCGGTGGGTGGTTACGTGTCGAGCGACGTCAATCCTGAGATGACGAAGGTGGGTGATGTCGTACAGTCGGACCCTATTAATGTTGCACCTCTAGTGTTAGAGTTTCCTAAAGATCCCCACGTCGAACGATCTGCTCGGGCGACGACGGCCTCTGGTTCTACTCCCCAGTCTGGTGATAAAGGGAAGGGTCTTAAGGAGGTCTAGACGGTCAAATTTACGTTACCGTCAGACTTTATGGGGGATAACTCCCTTGATCAGGCGAAGATGTTCCCCCATCTGGAGAAATATTTGTTCCCATCTTTCAGGGAGAAGTTCGGGGAAATGTCTGTCGAAGACATGGAGTCGAATGTCACAGGTTTATCCTTCCTGGTAAGGATTGGTTTTTACTTACTTTTTTTCAATGTATTAATGTTATGTATTGATCATCGTTTGTCGTACGTTGCAAGGTTTCCAGACCTCTCTCGGTCTTTATAACGAGATGGAGAGAATTGGCATCAGGTGCCTAAAGCTCTGGAGAAGGAGAAGGTTGCGTCAGATAGGGAGCAGGCGGCTCTGGCCAGGGAGAAAGCTGCAAAGGCCGATGTGAAATCCCTGACCATTCGTCTTGAGGAGGCCCAGAAAATTCTTGAGGTCGTCAACTTGCAAAGATCCGACCTGCAGATTCGTCTAGACGTGTCGTGCGACACGTTTAGAGGGACGAGGGAGGAGTTGGAGCGGGCTTTGGAGTCCTTGGTCATGAATAAAAAAGAGACCGATTGTTAGTGCACATATTTCTTGGATACAAGATCATGAAGACTGGAGGTCAAAGTTCAAGAAAATCAAAGCTCAAAGTCAACTCTCAAGCAGGAAGTCAAAGTCTATTGTAATAAAGTCAAAGTCATTGTATGTAATTGTGTGCGCATTTTGTAATGTGAGTGTATAGTGTTGTGAGTGTTTTGTGTGCGTGGGTATAAATAGGGATATGACCCTAATATACCCCCTCAGTCTAAGGAGGAGTAAGACGGATGCTTAGACTGAATCTGAAGTCGTGAAAGAGTACTCGTGGTAAGCCTTTGGTGAAGATATCTGCTAGCTGGTAGCGTGATGGGACATGTAAAACCCGAATCTGGCCGCGTTGAACCTTCTCTCGGACGAAGTGGATGTCGATCTCAATGTGCTTGGTCCGTTGATGTTGGATTGGATTCTCCGACATATAGATGGCGCTAACGTTGTCACAGTAGACCAAGGATGTGCGTGTGGGATGATGGCCAAGCTCGAGAAGGAGGTTTATGAGCCAGCAAATTTCGGCAACGACGTTAGACACACCTCGATACTCAGCTTCGACGCTCGAACGGGAGACTGTTGACTGACGCTTAGAGGACCATGACAGTAAGTTGTCTCCCAGAAATACACAGTAGCCAGAGGTGGAACGGCGGGTGTCCGGACAACCCACCCAATCAGCGTTGGTGTAAGCCATAAGAGTGGATACTAAGGTACGACTCATGTATAATCCCATGTCAATGGTGCCTTTGACATATCTAAGAATGCGTTTCAGGGCATTCATGTGTGACGTCCTCGGAGCGTGCATGTGTATGCAAACTTGTTGGACGGCGTAGGAGATATCATGACGTGTGAATGTGAGATACTGTAGGGCACCTGCGAGCCTGCGGTAGGTGGTGGGATCATCGATCAATTCCCAGAGTTGTGGCTGAGCTTCCCGTCGGTGTCAACTGGAGTGTGGACAGGATTGCATTCAGTCATGTTTTCCCGAGTAAGAATGTCAGCAACATATTTCTGTTGAGATAGGAATAGGCCAGTGGGGTCACGCTTGACCGAGATACCCAAGAAGTAGCTGAGATGGACCAAGTCCTTCATAGCGAACTCATTGGACAAATGAGTTAGGATGTGGAGTTTGAGAGCCGATGATGATATAGTGAGAACGATATCGTCGACGTAGAGAAGAAGATAGGCCGTGTCTCGGCCGTGTCTGTAGATAAATAGGGAGTGATCGCAGGCACTATGTCGAAATCCAAGCTTAGTAACATAGTCAGTGAAGCGTTGATACCATGCACGAGGTACCTGTTTGAGGCCGTAGAGAGACTTCTTTAACCTGCAAACATGGTTAGGATAAGACGGATGCCGAAATCCCATGGGTTGATGCATGTACACTGTTTCCGCTAAGTGTCCATGGAGAAACGCGTTTTTAACATCCAGTTGGTTGATTTCCCACTGGTGGGATAACGCAATGATGAGGACTGTGCGAATGGTTGCCGGTTTGACCACCGGGCTAAACGTTTCGTCGCAGTCGACGCCAACCTGCCATGACCTGCCATCACAAACTAAGCGCGCTTTGTAGCGCTCAAGAGATCCGTCAGATTTGGTCTTATGTTTGAAAATCCACATGCACCGGATGATATTCATCGCCGGTTGGGGAGGTACCAATTCCCATGTATTATTGTCGATAAGGGCATTAAACTCATCAGTCATGGCTTGGTTCCAAACGAGAGTTTTGAGTGCCTCGGTAGGGGAGCGGGGCAAAGGCTCAAATGGGGCAGAGGTATGGAGATTGAAAGGTTGTTTTGGTTTTGAAATGCCGGTCATGCTACGTGTGTGCATGGTGCGGGTGGGGGAGGCATATGGTTGTGTTGGTGGGGGAGGCGTATGGTCTTGGTTATATTCTTACACGCTAGATCCAACAAACGTGCAAAGGAAGAACACACAAAGGCAAGAACTCGCAAAAGATTGAAGAACTCGCAGAAGTCTAAAACACATTAGAAATGAAGAACTCGCAAAGTGCTTTATGCGAGAAGTAGAAACTCGCACATCTTTAGTTGCGAGTTTATATTGTTCATCTTATTCGGTGTGCGCGAAGTGTGTCTACGAGAATTGCTTAGTCTGCACATTTCCATTTAGTGAGAAGTTCATTCATTTCAAATTTTCTAACTCCTAAACTCGTAAGCCCCTGCATTTGCGAGTTTGCATTTAGCGCGAACTAGAAATTTGAAAAATTTTCTAAGTGTTAAACTCGCAAAGCTTGCATGAAGTAACAAGAACTCGCACGTAGTTGTGTGCGAGAACAAAGAACTCGCATAAGCTTGTTTGCACGAACCTGAGTTCTCACATCCTTTATTGTGCGCGAACCACAAACTTACACAACCCTGTGTATGAGAAGTGAGTACATTTGATATTCTTTGTGCGCAAAGTACAAACGCGCATAAAGGGTCTTGCGCGAAGTGTTCTTTTCTATGTTATGCGATTTCTATACTTAGTATTTTTCTGAACTTTCTGAAATTTGATTAAGCTTGATTTTTTGTAGATCCAGTTTATTTCTTAATTTTGATGATCATTCAAAGTAGTGTAAAGCCAAAGATGACTTCCAGAGAAGCTCTCACAATCGGAATCAATGTGAAACCACCAGTACTCTTCAAAGGAGAGTACGAGCAGTGGAAGGACCATTTTCTAGACTTTATTGAGAGACATGATTTGGTGGATTATATCAGAATATATTTGGAGGAAGGTGTCATGAAACTTCCAACAATGACTCACACTGTTCTAAGAGAGAATGGAGAAGAAGAACACAGAGAGTACCCACTATCACCGGAGGAGTATACTGATGAACAGAGAAAGAGAATAAAATCTGACAGACTGGCTAAATCTTTCATTCTCCAAGGAATACCCAATGAGATCTATGTAAAGATTGATAGATACAATGCCACGGGCAAGCAAATATGGGATCCGTTAAAGAAGATGATGCTCAGATCAAATATCGGAAACCAACTCAAAGTCTCCAACTGCCTTAACAACTATGAAGAGTTCAATGCCAAGGAGGGTGAAACTCTGGAGGCTACATACGATAGATTTGTGACTTTACTGAACGATCTTAGTAATAACAAAGTAAATAAGTCACAGATTGAGCTTAATGTCAAATTTCTCAGCATCCTCCAGCCTGAGTGGAAGAGATTTACTAGACAAATGAAACAGATGAAAGATCTGAACGAGATTCCACTCCACGAGGTATATGAAACTCCGAGGCAAGATGAGGAAGATGTGGAGGAGATCAAAGAGGAAAAGAAAAAGGATGAAAGAGTGGTTTCTGATCATGTGGATCTGGTAGTAAAGAAAAAGTCAGTGAGCTTGAAAAAGAAAAAGAAGGTCATAGTTTCTGAGTCAGAAGAGGCTGATAGTGAAGAAAATTCTGATTCCGATGACTGTGAGAATTTGAAGTAGGCTATGCTGATGTTGACCAAAACCTTTCAGAAGAAGTTCTACAAAAATCCTAGCTTGAACAGTCAGAGGTATTCTTCTGGTTCCAAAAACTATGAACATAAGGAGAGGATTGAAGGAAAGAGAATGGAGGAGAAAAGGCCTGAGGAAAAGAAATACAGAACTGAACAGAAGAAAGATCCAGAACCGAAAAAGTGCTACAACTGTGGCAAACTCGGACATTTTGTTAAAGATTGCAGAAAGCCCAAAGTCTGAAGCTTTGAGTATTACAAGAATAAGATACTCTTGGCCAAGCAGCAAGAGGCTGGCAAGGCACTTATGGCAGAGGATGAGTTTTGGCTTGACCATTTAGAAGACGAGGAAGAGAAAGCCCATTTGTGCTTTATGGGTAAACAGGTGACTGACGATAAAGCAGATTCTGAGGAAGAAGACACTGAAAAGGTATGTGATATGTCTAAATCAGATTTTCTTAATGCTATGCAAGCTGTGATGATTGAACTCCAGGAAGTAAAGTCTAAACATGAACGCGAAAAAGGTATCATGAAAGAAAATAAACAGTCAATATTGAAACTTAGCAAGGATCTTGCTGAGAAGAATGTATTGATTGAAGCCTTACATAAAAACATCGATACCAGCGCAAAATAAAAGACTATACTTCACAATGAATTATCTGAAACTACTTCAGAGTATAAACTATGTCAATTTGAATCAAAAGAGATTGCTAAAAAGTGTTCATTTCTTTCAAAAGAAAACAAATCTTTAACTGATAAGGTGAATGTTTTGCAGGAAAAACTTTACAGTTTAGGTCAAACTGAACACATCATTCATTTGAACAAACCTAAAGAGAGTAGTGAGTGTTGGGGACTTGGTTACGAGAACCCACACTACCTCCAAAAGGGTTCTAAAGTGCCTGCACTTTATGACTTTGGATTTTTAAAACTGGCACCACAATACCCTGAACTCGAAGTTAAGTGGACCAAATTATCTGAAAAGGATGAAGCTAAGGAAAAAGAGAAACGGAAGAACACAACTAAAATGCGACTTCCATTCCGTTATGAGAAGTTGAATTATAGTTACAGTTATGATAAATCAAAAAAAAAATTAATGACTATTTTGAGAGTTATTCTTCAAAAGAGTTGGAGGCTAAACCTATTGAATGTAAGATTTACGTACCTCCTCTCGTGTTAGAAAGTAAAATTTCTGAACTCGAGATACTCTAAAAGCTTCAAAGTCTGATGATATTTCTGATCTACTTAATGAAGAGTTTGATTCCTTAAACTCTGAAGGTGAATTAGATGACTGTGTTGGTCAATTTGACTTTAATGCTAAACTTCTTGATCATTCACAATTTGTTATAAACTCTTTTGGATTACCCAATGTGTACGAAAAGGGTGAAACATCAACGAAAGTTGATGATCCGTTTATGTGAATCCCAAGAATGCTAGAGGTAAGAAAAGGAAATCTAGGCATTCACAGAAACTATAAAACCACTGGTAAGTCAAAGAAAAAGCAATCTTCCAAATCTTACAATTCTAATTCTAAAGTTTCAAATGTTTCAGATCTGAGAAAGAAAAAGATTGGAGTTAGATCAGCATGGCTACCAAAGAAGATAATTGAAGAGACTGCAAAATCATTTTCTGATACTTTTGATTGTAATAAAGGAACCTCTAGTACTACTAATATAGTAGAGAATGTTGCTTTCAATAAAAAAAAACTTGTATCTTCTTACAAGAAATATTCAATAAAGCAATTGTTCCAATTATCTCCGTCTGCTAGAAAGTCTTCTAATTATAAAAGAAATGGTTATGCATCTCGACAATATTCTGATGTTTGGTTTGGCACATATCATGTATATTCTTTTTATTCTCATGCTTCAAGTGATTTTCAAAAGAAAAGAGGGCCCAAATTTCAATGGGTGCTAAAATCTTGCACTAATACTGTAGGACCCATATATAAATGGGTACCTAAATCTGTTGTTCCCTGATTTCTCATGTTCATCCGTCATATGTGGTACTTGGATTTTGGTTGCTCCAAGCATATGACCGGGAGAAAAGATTTATTTTCTAGTTATACAGAGAAATATTGCAGAACAATGTGTTTTGGAAATGATCAGTTTTCACCAATTTTGAGCTACGGTGATGTGATTCAAGACAACGTGACGATTACAAAGGTGAGCTACGTTGAAGGATTAGGTTATAACCTATTCAGCATTGGCCAGTTTTGTGACAAAGATCTAGAGGTAAATTTCAAGGCCAAGAGATGTTATGTGCGTACTAAAGATGGTAAGAAACTCTTGGTTGGTACGAGAAAGTCTAACCTCTACACGATTAAACTGTCAAAAGTCCAGACTGACAATGAGGTATGTCTATTGTCAAAAGCCTCACTACAACAAAGATGGTTATGACACTGAAGGCTTTCTCACCTGAATTTTCGTTACATCAACAAACTGGTCATGGACAAATTGGTAAAAGGACTTCCTGAGCTGAAATATGTGAAAGAACATCTCTGTGCAGCGTGCGAGAAAGGTAAGATGAAGAGAGATGCTCATAAGCTGAAACCTTAACCCAATATAAGTTCTTCATTGGAGTTGTTGCATATGGATCTCTGTGGTCCAATGCATACACAGAGCATAAATGGCAAGAAATATGTTCTATTTATTATGGACGATTACTTACGGTACACATGGGTAAAATTTCTGAGATCAAAAGATGAGACGCCTAAAGTCATTATCACATTCTTAAAGACTACCCAAGTGAATCTGCAAAAGCAAGTCAAGCTTCTTCGTATAGATAACGACACATAATTTAAGAACAAAATTGTAGAAGATTATCTCGAATCGGACGGGATAACACATCAGTATTCTGCAGCCAGAACGCCAGAACAGAACGGAGTAGTAGAAAGACAGAACCGAACACTAGTCGAGGATGCTCGAACTATGCTAAGTCAATTATATCTACCCCTGTTTCTATGGGCCGAAGTTGTATCGACTGCTTGTTATACGCAAAATCGCTTCATAATACACCGCCGGTTTGGTAAAACTCCATATGCTTTGATTAATAATTGTACACCTAGAATTAAACATTTTCATATTTTTGGATGCAAGTGCTTCATACTAAATGACTGAGAGAGCTTGAATAAGTTCGGACCAAAGGTTGACGAAGGAATCTTCATTGGATATTCTCAAACATATGTTGCCTATCGGGTGTATTTGAAGAAGTCAAAGATCGTGATAGAGAATGTAAATGTCACATTTGATGAGGAGATGGCTTCTGAACAAAGCAGTTCAGAACCTGTACTTACTGGAGTACTAGCTTCTGGGCAGATCAATCCAGAACCTTTGTTTACTGAGAAGAAATCAGATGAATTGTTGTCATCGACATCTCATTTATTTGATTTAGATCTTTTGTTCGAATTGTTTTATGATGAATTTCTTGGAACTAAAGTGTCTAAACCTGTTGTGGTTGACAGATGAGAAGATTCACGAAGAAATCAACCAACCACTTCAGATATATCTTTTGAATCCAACTCCCCGATTCAGCAATAGATTCCAATTCAAAAGCCTACTCCAACAGTTGAAGATGTAAACATTCATGAAGAGACAGAAGTTACTGACTCAGTTGGTTGCACTGAAGCGTCTACTCAACAGCCAGAGACTGTTGTACCAACTGAAACTTCTGCACAACATAATTCAACTGAATCACTCCCTGAACAAGAAGAAGATAGTGGATTTCTAGATGACAATCATGATCAAAATAATATCAAATCCACTTCCTCATTAACATAGGTGGACCAAAGAGCATCCAATAAGCCAGATAATTGGAGATCCATCAAAACCGGTGCAAACTAGGTCTGCTACATTAAACATGTGTATGCATGACTCATTTCTGAGTAAGATAGAGCCTACTCAAATTGGGTAACTGCAATGCAAGAGGATCTGAATTAGTTCGAAGTGTTAAAAGTCTGGAGACTAGTACCAAGACCAGAAGGTAAATCTATAATTGGTACAAAATGGGTATTCGAGTACAAAAAGAACGAAGATGGTATCGTGATCAGAAATAAAGCAATACTAGTGGCTAAGGGATACATGCAAGAGGAAGGTATTAACTACGACGAGACTTACGCTCCAATGGCACGCATCGAAGATCAGAATGTTTCTTGCATATGCTGCCCACAAGAACTTCACCGTCTACCAGATGGATGAGAAGACTGCCTTTCTTAATGGCATACTAAAGGAGGAAGTCTACGTTTTACAACCTGAAGGATTTGTTAATCCAGAGAAACCGCATCATGTATACATCCTGGACAAAGCACTTTATGGATTGAAGCAAGCCCCTCGAGCCTAGTACGAAGTATTATCTAAATTCCTAGTCAAGTCAGGCTTCACGAAAGGTAAGATTGATACTACTTTGTTTATTAAAAAGGAAAAATTCGATATCATATTAATTCAGATTTATGTGGATGACATCATATTTGGCTCAACTAATCCAAAATACTGTAAGAATTTTTCTAACCTCATGGTATCGAGATTTCAGATGAGTATGATGGGAGAGATGAATTTCTTTCTCGGCTTACAAGTCAAACAATTTTCAACGGGGATTTTTATTAATCAATCAAAGTACATTTTCGATATTCTTCGAAAATTCAAAATGGAAAATTGTACACCTATTGGAACACCGATGGCACCAGGAACTAAGATTGGCACTGATCCTTCGGGAAAAGCTGTTGATGTTTGAACCTATCGAGGGATGATTGGTTCTTTGATGTATTTAACTTCTAGTAGGCCATATATAATGTTCTCTACATGTCTATGTGCTAGATATCAGGCTTCTCCTAAAGAATCTCATTTGTCTGCGGTCAAAAAAAATTAGATATCTTAAGGGCACTGCAGATCATGGTCTGTGGTATCCTAAAGATACAAGTTTTGAACTGACAACCTACTTAGATGCAGATCATGCAGGTTGTATGCTTGACAGGAAAAGTACGTCAGGGCACATACAATTTTTGGGCGATAAACTCGTAAGTTGGGCATCAAAGAAACAACTTTGTGTATCTACATCAATGGCTGAGGCAGAATACGTCCCTGCGGTGAATTGTTGTTCTCAAGTAGGGGTGGCAAAAAGTGACTCAACCCGCCAACCCAACCCGAATCCAACCCAAAATTAGCAGGTTGGGTTGAGAATTTCAACCTATTTAAGTTAAATGGGTCAACCCGCCTAACCCATTTATTAATTGGGTTTGGGTTGGGTTGAAAATTTCAACCTGATTTCGACACATTTACAACCTGATTTTGACCCATTTACAACCTGTTTCTAACCCATTTATAATATTACCTAATATTTTATTTTTAATTATTAATCAATATTTAAATGCAATTAATATTTTAATATAATTCTTAAAGATTAAAAAATAATTTCAATATTGAAATTTGAAAGTTGAAAACCCTAATCGACTAAATCAGTAAATCTTATTCCTAATTTGAAACGCCATACACCTCCAGCCTCCTCTTCTCCCTCTTCCCTCATACGCTGCCGGCATAGATCTTCCTCCCTCTTCACCAGCGACTCCTCTCCCCTCCCTCTGTTCCACGACTTCACGACGAGTTCAGTTCCATTATTCACGGTAAACTTGTAATCTTAACTTGATCGACTTCAGTTCCATTGTTCGACTTCAGTTCCTTTGTTCAGTTGTTACTTATATATATTTATTTCATTTACAATTTTAAAATTAAATGGGTCAACCCAGATTCAACCCATTTATTTAACAGGTTGGTTTGAGATAATCATAAACAGGTCAACCCTCTACCAACCCAACAGGTTGGGTTGGGTTGAAAATCTCAACCCATTTCATAAACAGGTTGGGTTGGGTTGAGATTTTCAACCTAATTAATAAATGGGTTCAACCCGAACCTAACCCAACCTGACCTATTTACACCCCTATTCTCAAGTGTTGTGGATGAGGACGCAATTACGAGATTATGGCTTCAAATTTGACAAGATCCTGATATACTGTGATTATAAGAGCGCCATTGCCATATCTGCAAATCATGTTCAACATACAAAGACCAAACACATTGATGTTAGATATCACTTTATAAAAGACAATGTCGAAAAAGGTACAATAGAACTTTATTTTGTAAACAATGATTATCAGCTTACTGATTTATTTACCAAGCCTCTAGATGAAAAGAGATTTAATTTTTTCATTTCAAAACTTGGTATGCTAAATCTCAAGACATAATCTGTGATTACCTATTAAAGTTTTGTTATTGTTAATTTTCTTCATTTCTTTATTTTTTTATTCTGAAAGATAACTGCACTTACATTTGTTCATGATCTCAGGGGGAGTGAGAGAAGAAATTAAGTTGATATACATACATTTGAGGGGGAGTTTATATTTTTGCATTTGTTTATCATTGATAAATGTTCTGTTGCATAATTGCAGGGGATGTTAAGAGATAAGGAGTGTGGTTTATGATTTCTGATTACATCTGATCAGAACTCGTACATTCAAAGTTTTATTGCTTTCTGCCATTTACTTTTCAATAAATTTTGTGAATAAACTTTGTGCTTTGATGATTTTGTTTTTGCAGAATTGAGAGGAAGCTTAAACGATCATATCTTATATGACTTAGAGTTGACTTGATGAGATTTAAGACTGAGCGAAAAGGTTTATTTCTAATCTTAATCTCATATGTGTCTAAAAGATGGACAACTTTCAGATATGAAAACATGTTCTTAAATGTTCAAACCACTTCTGATCCTTAAATGATTTCATGAATAAAGAAGTGTGATTTTTAATGTTTTCATGTTATATGTGCTTAAATGATATACAAACCGTGCGTTTCCAAAGATAAATACTTGTGTATTATCTTTTCCATATACTTTCAAGTATTCATACACATCGGTTTAAGTTTTTGTTGTATATGTTCTTACCATGTCTCTAAATTGAAACAAATTTTCGACGGTAAGACACCCCGATTGAACTTCAAAGAATTTTGAGCGTTGATTCACTTCTAAACGTTTCTTTCAAGAATGTCTATATTTTTTATTTGTATAGACAATATCCAATTTTTGCTGACCTAAGCCCTAATTGCTAAATCATTTTTGTTTGATCTGATTATATGTTAGCTCCAATTTCAATGTATAGAAGTATTGAAAAATAGGCTAAGTATAGGAACTACTGTTATCTGCTCAAGAACGACCAAGTATCCACATAAGACAAAGCTCAGAGGATTCTGTCGACACTCTGCCAGAGGACTCGTAACCTGATAATGATCTTCAGATCACAGAGCCTTTGTGATGGCTAACCTCTGGAGACAGTTCGAAGATTTTGGCAAACTCAGTACAAGTCACGTGCAGAACACGTGAATCCTGCTGTACGAAGATTTCCAGTTCATTTTCCGTGGCGCACGCTCGTTTTACTTTCCAGGTGGCATTCCGTTTATGGAATGTCAACCTTTGTCTTGTACTACGGGGTGCATCCTCCTTGTATATTATAGGAGCACCACCTTTGAGTTTTTGCATGCGAGCACACACACAAGTCTGATTAAGAGATTGTATTTCCCTGAGAATATTTGCACACACCAGTGCGTGTTCTTGGTGTTCTTAGAGAAAATCAATGAAACAGTGTCTTGAGTTAAATTCTTGTCATATCTTACGATTCTGTTTGTTGATTGTTTGTGTGTCTACTACCTTGCATGTTCTACCTTTTCTACATACTAAAAATGCTTCTGCACTCTTATTTATCAATATGTGTGTAGTAGAAAGTCCATCAAGTAAAGAACATCATTATTGGGATCAACAATTAGTATCAGAGCAGACTTTGATTCTTAATATCAAAGGATCATGTTCTACACTTGATTCCCACGTTCTAGGTAGTAGTTTGAGTCCGTTTCTTTGCCTTGATCCCCACTCATAAACATACCCTGTTTTCTGGAGCTGCTTCAACCTGTTTGACGTAGATTCATAAAGAAGTGTGTTTGAACCGCTAAAGACAGATTCAAAGCTTATTTGCTGGTTGTTATCTTTTTTATACCGAATACACATCCCTGTTGAGAACATTATTGGTCTTTTCTAAAGAACATTTCATACTCTGTTTTTCTTTCTCCATCTGAAAATGGCGAATCCAGTCAACTATTTCAGTGCAGGATCTCAATCAAAACCTCCTACTCTAGTGAGGGATGAATATCCTCAGTGGAAAATTAGGATGGTGCACTTTCTCAAAGTTGTGGATCCTGGTTTGGTTGAGTTTCTTCACAACCCTCCTTACATTCCAATGACCACAGTTCCTCGTGTTCCTGCCACTGCAAACACCCCAGAAATACCTGAATATCAGCATCCAAAACCCATCAATGAGTGGACTGAACAAGAAAGTTCCCTGCATGAACTTGCAAAGAAATCCAAAAGACTACTCATCATGGCTATCCCAAACGACATCTTTCAGTCCCTTGATTCCTGTGAAACATCAAAGGACCTATGGTTGGAGCTAGAGAAACAACTTGAGGGTGGTGCTAAAACCCTCAAGAACAACAGAGCTCTATGCATAAATGAATACTTTGCATTTAAGGCTCTACCGGGTGAATCCATCCAAAGCACATACAACAGATACAATTCCTTGATAAACAAGTGCAAGAGATATGGCATCCACAGAACCTCTGAGGAAAACAATGTCAGATTCCTTCACAGCCTGAATGACGAATGGCTTCATCTAACCATGTCCATGCAAGCTACACTAGATCTTGATGTTTGGTCTATCTCAGACCTCTTTGGGACATTGATCAGTCAAGAGAACAGGATATCGAAGTTGATGACCCCTGTCGGTGGTCCTCTGGCACTGGTGGGTAATGTCACAGAAGCACATGACAAGGGTAAGAAGGAAAAGACTGCTGAGGATGCACAGAAGAAAAAGAAGAAAAAGGTTCTAGTGGCAGAGAGTGAAAATGAGGAAAGATCTGAAGAGGAAATCTATATGGTTGCCCTGGCCAAGACACTTGCACTTATGACCCGACAATTTCACATGGGTCTTAAGAAAAGGCCAGAGTACAGAGGACGAGAGGAATGAGACGACAAAAGCAGAGGGTATGGTGAAGTGAGAAAGTATAGGAGAGAAGAATTCGAAGATCAGAGGCAAGAAGAAAGAAGGAGTGGACAGAGGACAGACGGCAGAGGTGGTGATAAAGCCCCCCAACAAACTGAAGGTTGCTTCAAATGCGGAAAGCCGGGCCACTTCGAGCAGAGTGCAGGTCCTCTGCCATTAAAGGGAAACCTACAAAAGACGTTGATTTCTACAAAAAGAAAGCAGAGTACTACACTCAGAGATCCCCAATGGAAGAACAACAAAACCTTGAGACCGATGAATCCTCTGATGAAGGGGACAACAATGCACTCCTCTGTGGTATGGCAAAAGTCCACTCTTCTGACGACAAGAGTGAGGTATCTACTTCAGACTCATATAATTCTGACTCTGAAAACAAACTTCTTGAATTGCAAAACGAATTTCTTGTTTATAAAAACATGTGCTCAGAGCTAAAAAAGAAATTGGCCTTCTTTGAGAGAGAAACAAGGCTTCTCACTCAAGAAAAGGATAAGCTCTATCTTGAAAGAAAATCTCTTGTCTCTGAGAATATTGTTGAAAAGAAAGGGTTAAAGGAAAAGGTTTTCAAACTTTATAAAGCTCTAAAAGACAAGGTCAAGGAGCTTAAGAACAATGAAAGTGATCGCTTAAACGCCATTTCTTTGAAAAACAATTTCCAAAAAGAAAGAGAAGTTCTTCATCAAGATATGCTCGACAGAGATCTCCTAATTAAGAGATATCAGGATGCTCAAAAGGTTCATGAAAAAGTCAATACCCAGATTGGCAGAAGAGGTATAGGGTTCAACGATATTGACCCCTACACTGGAAATAAAAGAAACAAATCTTTAGCAAATATCTTCTGCCCTAGAAAATTTCTAAAACCAAGTCTTCCAAACCTATTATCCACATTCAAGAGGTGCAGAACCTCTGAAGGACCACATCTGAGGAAACCTCTGCAGATGGCGAATGTATGGTATGAAAACAATGATTTACCATCTGCACTCTCATCAAAGAGAAAATCTATTCCAAAGAAATATTTGTCTCAAAAGCAGATAGGGGTCTTCAGATTTGGTTATCCAGAAACACAAACTCAAATGGCTTTTATGTGCATGATGGTTCCTGAAAAGGAACTGTCCTATGATGCACTAGAGTTTGTTCCGACCTCTGTGGAAGAAAAACTCTTTAAAAGGTTCTTGGAAAGTGACTTGAGAAAGACCTATGAAAATCACTTTCTCAACCATCCTGATCTAATCTCTGAAGTAGAAGAAACTTTTGAGCAAGATCTTCTAAATTGCCTAAGTGTTCCTATGGTTATCCCATGTATTTCAAAAGATCTAAATGCTCCCAAGGACACTACAAATGGACAAAGCAACATACTTTCAGAAGGTCATGCTCTCATTCACAAGGACTTTCTCGATACATATTCTGAATCAGAGTCTGAGTCCTCCTCTGTCAGTAATGAGATAAGTTCTGTGGAACTTGAGATGGTCACCTGTGGTCCAGAGGAAAGTAAGCTACCCTCTAGTATTCTTAACAGAATAGTTGCTCCTAAAAGGAGAACTACAGGAATACCCATCAACCCTGATTTTTTAGATATGTGTCTACAAGCAAAGACTTCTCTTGAGCTTGAAAAATTAAAAAATGAAAAGATCAAGATCACTCATACTTCCAAAGCTCCAAAACCTGTCAAACTTATGAAACCTTTTCAAGAAAAGCTCACCTGGCAACAGAAGGCAAAAATGGCCCAAAATTGACAAAGCTAATGCTTCTGTGGCAGTGAATGCTCGAAAGGAAGGTCGTCAAGGGAGAGTACACTTAGAGAGTTATCCAAGAGGAGTTTTTGACAAAACTCAACCTAGATTAGACAAAGTTTTCTGTAAAAAGAAACCCAAATCTAAAATGGGTTATTGTAAAAGATGCTTTGTACCCTCATTTGACAATTTTAATGAAATGTTTAAGAAGTTTGCTTCTGAAGTTCCTCATTGCAAATGTTTTGATCTTGTGCATGCTCTAAATCAACACTTCTCAAGGCCCTATTGTCTTATATCTCACCCGAAGTCGAAGAATGCCAAATTCAAGGGTAAGAAAGGACAAAATGGTACCTCTATTAAGGAGGATAAAACCAAAATCAAAGGTGTTAAGGCACCTTTAAAGAATCCTAACAAGCTTGAACCCATTTGGAAATGGGTACCTAAATCTTCTTAATCTGTCCGCAGAAGAAACAACATGTGCCCATTTGGTACCTAGACTCCGGGTGTTCAAGGCACATGACTGGCGACAAAGGGTTGCTCTCCGCTTATAAAGAAAAACATGGAGGTGGTTCTGTAACCTTCGGAGACAACAAGAAGGGTCAAATCAAAGGCTATGGAGTCATTTCCAATGGAGACATCGATATAAACAGAGTGGCTTATGTGGATGGCCTTAAGAACAACCTGCTAAGTGTTAGCCAACTCTGTGATAATGGAGTAGATGTGATGTTCAAGAAGCAATATTGCTCTTTGTTTAAGAAGACACAACTACAAAGCTTCTGTGTGCCAAGAGACGAGGTGATCTATACCTCATGGACTTCAAGTCGATTCACAAAGACGAAAAGCTTTGTCTGGTCTCAAGTAAGAATGAGGAAACTTGGATCTGGCACAACAGGTTCTGTCACTTAAACTTTCACTCTCTAGACAAACTTGCGCAACTAGACCTGGAAAAGGGGTTACCAAGTATTAGATTCGACAGAGATCATCTATGCTCTGCATGTAAAATGGGAAAACTTAAAAGGGTTGCCCATAAGACCAAAACAGACATATCTTGCACTAGACCTCTGCAGATGTTTCACGTAGACCTCTGTGGTCTTATATCTGTGCAGAGTCTAGGTGGCAAGAAGTACATTCTTGTACTCATAGATGAATTCTCTAGATATACTTGGGTGGAGTTTGTTTGAAAGAAATCAGATGTTCCTGTGGTACTAATCAATCTCCTTAAGAGGATACAAGTTCTTCATGATTGCAGGGTTCAGAGAGTTCGAAGTGACAATGGGACAGAGTTCAAGAACTCAACAATCGAAGCTTATCTTACGACAGAGGGCATCTCACAGAACTTCTCTGCTGCAAGGACTCCACAACAAAACGATGTTGTTGAACGCAAAAACCGAACACTAGTGGAAGCCGCTAGAACTATGCTCACTACCTCAGGACTTCCAATTTCCTTTTGGGCAAAAGCCATCTCCATGGCATGTTTTACCTAAAATCGGTCTTTGGTAGTAAAAAGGCATGCAAAGACCCCTTACCATCTACTCAACCAAAGAAAGCCAAATATCAAGTACTTATATGTCTTCGGCTGCAGATGCTTTGTGTTGAACGACAGAGAGCAAATCAGGAAATTCAGTCCCAAAGCTGATGAAGCCAAATTTGTTGGTTACTCATCAAACTCCAAGGCATACCAAGTCTACGTGCTCAAATCAAAACACATATTCGAAAGTATTAATGTTTCTTTTGATGGCTCGTTTCAGGTGACTTCTGAGCAAATCAACTCAGGACTTAAACTTCAAGATAAAGAATCTGGTGATTCATCTAGAGCAAATGAACTTTATCATCTGTTTAAAGGGATGTTCAACGATGATGGACCCTCAGAGGATGATCACAGAGGCTCTGGAGCTTAAGCCTCTGTAGACAAAACTGGTACATCTCTATCAGGTCCTAGCAATACTTCACCCTCTTCCACTACTTTTGCAGGTGCAAATGTCGAGGGGGAGCACTCAGAGGCTGACACTGAACAAGGCTCCAAGATTAATCAAGATCATGGTCATCTTCAAGATATCTCTGAAGGGTCAACACCAGAACAATCAGAGAACTCTGAACAAGGCACCACATAGCTCATAACATCAACTCATAATGATTAATCAAGTCCCGTGATAAGAACAAATGATCTCACTTCTACAGAGGGTGATCAACATCAAAAGACAGAACATGCTCCAGAAGTGATTTCAGAAGGTTCCAATGACCACCTACCACGAATGACAAAGTGGACCAGAAGTCACCCACAGAGCCAAATTATAGGTGACCCCTCTGACAGAGTCCAGACTCGATCTAGTACTGCAAACTTTTGTTACTATACAAAGTTTGTTAGTATTATCGAGCCCAAAAAGATCTCTGAAGCTCTTGAAGACCCAAACTGGGTAGAAGCTATGCAAGAAGAGCTTCTGTAGTTTGAAAGAAACGAAGTATGGACCGTAGTGCCTCTGCCAAAAGGCAAAACTGCAATAGGGACCGAATGGGTCTTTAGGAACAAAAAGGACGACGATGGTGTGGTGATCAGAAACAAAGAAAGACTGGTGGCCAAGGGATATTGCCAAGAAGAAGGGATTGACTATGAAGAAACTTTTGCCCCTGTGGCAAGGCTCGAGGCGATAAGGATATTTCTTGCCTTCGCAGCCCATAGAGGTTTTAAAGTATTTCAAATGGATGTGAAGTCAGCCTTTCTAAATGGGCAAATTCAAGAAGAAGTATACGTTCAGCAGCCACCAGGGTTTGAAAGCTCCAAGCACCCTAATTACGTATACTTCTTGGACAAGGCTCTGTACGGACTCAAGCAATCCCCAAGAGCCTGGTACGACAGACTTTCAAATTTTCTGCTTGTGAATGGTTTCGAAAAAGGTACAACTGATACTACCCTATTTTATAAAAAGAAAAAGGTGAGATTCTACTTGTGCAGATTTATGTTGACGACATTATTTTTGGGTCCACAAATGAATCATACTGTAAAACGTTTGAGTCATTGATGAAGAGTGAGTTTGAGATGAGCATGATGGGATAACTTACCTTCTTCCTAGGATTGCAAGTCAAACAAACCAAAGAGGACATTTTCCTAAACCAATCTAAATATGTCTCTAACATACTTGAAAAATACAACCTCTCTGACTTTTCACCAATGAAAACCCCTATGGCCACTGGATCCAAGCTTCATGCAGACCCAGAGAGAAAATCTATGGAGTGTAAACTCTACAGAGGTATGATAGGGTCTCTGTTGTATTTAACCACAAGCCGACCCGATATAATGTTCGCCACATGCCTCTTTGCAAGATTTCAAGCTAACCCCAAAGAATCTCATCTTCATGCTGTCAAGAGGATCTTCAGATACCTAAAAGGGACCAAGAATCTTGGCCTCTGGTACCCGGAGAACTCTGGCTTTGATCTTGTGGCTTATACTGATTCAGATTACGGAGGATGTAAGCTAGACAGAAAGAGTACCTCTGGGAGTTGTCAATTCCTTAGAGGGAAACTAGTGAGTTGGACTTCTAAGAAACAGAATTGTGTCTCGACCTCTACAGCAGAAGCAAAATACGTTGCTACCGCTAGTTGTTATTCACAGGTTCTGTGGATGAGAACCCAACTCAGAGACTATGGATTTGACATTGAGAAAATCCCCATCCTCTGTGACTCCAAAAGCGCCATTGCGATCTCTGCCAATCCTGTCCTGCACTCTAAGACATAACACATAGATATCAGGTACCACTTTCTGAAACATCATGTGGATCATGAGACCATAGAATGTACTTTGTCCCCACATATTACCAGATTGCCGACCTTTTCACAAAGGCACTAGATGAGAAAAGATTTACTTTTCTTGTTGGCAAGATTGGTATGCTTAACATGAGTTGATTCATAGAGCCTCTGTATCCTTGCACAGAGCCTCTGCAGTACATACTTTATATCCATGTACATATTTTTTCTCTCTATTGTTTGTACAGTCTCTCTTTCTCATAACCTCTTTCGATAAAATGGCTCTCTTGCTCTATGTCTTGTTCACCGTCTATTTCTAAAAAGGATCCAAGCACAGATCAAAGGGGAGCTGAAATAGGAGACCTTGACAATTCAAGGGGGAGCTCGACATTATTCTTCAAATATGTCTCTCTGCCTTTCAAAATCCTTTCACAACTTTTAAGTGATCACAACCCCCAACTTATTTACTAAAATAGAAATTTTGGAACTCAGAGCCTCTGAGGTCCTCCACAGAGCCTCTATGACCTATCACAGAGCCTCTGTACCTCATGAAAGGGGTTTCTTGTCCATCAAACCTTGTCCATCAAACATATGGTTGGGTTTATGTTCGATCACCTCACAAGTTCTTTCGAATGTCTAGGTCTTCTCAGTATTCTGAACCCTCCTAATGACCTCAGAAGCTCTAGACCCATGGAAGAGGAAGAAGAGGAGGAAGAGGAGGAAGAAGAAGAAAATGCGTAAGCTTGTAGAGAAGGAAAAGTCTGATGAAGCCAAGGCTGAGGCCCTAGTTTCTAGGACTGAACCTGCAGAGGGTAGCGAAAAACCTCTGCAGAAGACGAGAAGGAGAGCCCTTATCTTTGAAGAAACCTCTGAGGATAGACCTACAAGTCCTCTGTACCACCAAAATCCGGGGAAGACAAATCCACCCCATCCTCTCAACAGGGTGAAGGTGTTGCTATAAGTGTCCAATCTCCCCAGGACACGACAATCCCTCACACAGAGGCATTTGTTGCCTCTATCACACACATGAGTGACAACCAAACTACTTCAGAGTTGGCAGTGAGACATCACAACAACTCTGTGGTTCTAGAACAACCACAGAACTTAATCACTAGGAATCTTGAGGGAGCCTTTGAACCCTCCCCCAAGAGACCTACTGACAGAACTTCCATAGATGATTCCTTTGTGGAACATCGAAGATTGGAAGGAAATCCTCCAGAGCTCAACCTCCTCACAGGCTATGAAGGTTCCAAACACTCGTTGGCTCAATCTGTTGTTCCAGAGGTTACCTCGGACACCTATGTTATAAAGGACGAGTTCAAAGCCTTTGCTGACATGGTGCTCCAAAAATGTGAAGGGTTGAAAAGATCTATCTCAACTGAAGCCCAACAGAACTCAAACGTCCTTGCAGAGGCTCTGAAAGCCAACGCAGAGGCTCTGAAATCCATCCACCGAACTTCGGAACAACATTCGGCAGAGATCAGAAAGCTGACAGAGACCTCTGTGACGAGGAGAGATATTCAGTGTTGTGGTGAATCGATCAACATTCAAACAGATGCAATTAAAAGCCTCGGGTATATCTGCATGGAGGATATGGGAAAAGTTGCAACAGAAGTAACCCAATTAGGGGTGGATGATCTGACTAAACTCAGAGACAAAATCAAGGACCTAACTCGCAGTATTATGGTTCCCTTTCAACCTCAGGCGTCCACCTCTACACCACCAAACTCCATCTCTGCCACTGACATATCCGGCCTAGCAACAAAAGAAGAATTGGAGACGATGGGGAGAAAACTTCTACGAACCCTCAACCTCATGGGCTATGATATCTCCCAACAAGGCAAGAAAGTGGCAGAGGATTTGAAGAAAACTGTAGCCACCATCAAATTTAAGTCTGATCTTGAAGTCAACATGCTATCGATGGTTACAGAGGACGTACTAAAAAAGATCACCAAACACACTGAAGATCACCTCTACAAGCGACGGAAAAGGAAGGAACCTGCGACTTGCCAGGTAGAGGCAGCACAGAAGAGGGCACGACATGAGGACCAGGATCCTGATGCCTCTAGTCCTTAGGAGGGGGAGACTCTGAAAATGATGACTCAAAGCCTACCAACTCAAGCAGAACCTCTGAACAAAGTCCCTTCAAGCTCAGAGCCTGAACCTCAGAAATCAAATCAACAACAGGTCTCTGCAGCTTCACCTCCCATTCCCACAGTCCAAATCAAAAAACCTCCAACCACCACAGACAAGGGCAAGGCTATTGCCACAGAGCCTCTGAAGAAAAAGTCACCTCTTCCAAGCACTGAAAAGCTTCTGGAAAAAAAATTTGATGCCCTCAAAAGTGATGCTCTGAAGGTTATAAAACCAGAAGAGGAAGACTAGGCGTTTGACCTGCAACTCTTCTCTGAACTCCCTATCCTGGACCCAATTGAAAAACCTTCTAAGGATAGCGTTGCAGAGGTTATCCAAGGCCTAGAGGGCTTGAGAAGACCCTTCCCTGTTCCTCCAAAGAATAACATAGAAGAAGATGTCTACAAGTACCTCTATAGACGAGGAGTCCACGATTAGCCCTCTATCAAACTCTCAGAGCACATCATTTCAGAAGAAAGGAGAAGATTCTACAAACACAAAGCCAAGCCAAAACTCGGTGTCTTCTCCATGTCCAAAATCTCAGAGGTTCTGACAATCAAGCTGGGACACACGAAATGCAAAAACTTCTGGTTCAGTGAGTATGCGATGAAGAGAGAAGATGGAGAAATATGGACGTTTACTGATGCAGATCTACCAAATATCCATCCCCACGATCTCCCAGGGCTATTCAAGTAGACATAAGACAAGTTTGGTTGGAAGAAAGAGTATCAATAATCCCATCTAACCATCAAGAGAACTATGAGGGAAACACTGCTTTACTACAACATTGTAGACTTTCAAGTGGCACTTGATCTGGGAGTCAAGAAAGTAAACTTTCCTCCACCAGAAGATAATCTACCACCCTCTGCCATAATCCTTCCGAACTCCATCATCAATACACCTTCTTTTGGATTCGTGTACATAAATCCCAAAGGCGAAAAGAAAATTTTTGGGGATAGAGAGCCAAAAGTACTCAACTCAGTCTCTGCTGCTCATTCAAGATTTGATCAACAAACACAGAGGCACACCACTTTTACCTACAGAAGCTGCAGATGTTCTTCTAGAAAGTATAGGTGCAACTCTGAATTTCAGAGACTTGTGCGTGTTCTACTACAGAGAGATAAAAAAGGAAGGTGGTTTAGGAAGAAAAGTCGATGATTTCCCAGACACCAAGATATAGGCTCTGATGTAATGTATTTTCTTTGCTTTCATTTCTTGTACTAAAATGTAATTGCCTTCTGGCACTTTTGTTATGAATGAAAGTCAGTATTCAGAGGTTGAGTTCCTTTCACCTCTTTTTGCTTCTAACTTAGCCTAACTCTCAACATTCCAATTCTTTATTTTGCAATACTTAGGGGGAGATTGTTAGCTCCAATTTCAATGTAGAGAAGTATTGAAAAATAGGCTAAGTATAGGAACTACTGTTATCTGCTCAAGAACGACCAAGTCTCCATAGAAGACGAAGCTCATAGGATTCTATCGACACTCTGCCACAGGACTCGTAACCTGATAATGATCTTCAGATCATAGAGCCTCTGTGATCACTCACAGAGCCACTGTGATGGCTAACCTCTAGAGACAGTTCAAAGATTTTGGCAAACTCAGTCCAAGACAAGGTCACGTGAAGAACACGTGAAGCCTGCTGTACGAAGATTTCTAGATCATTTTCCGCGGCGCACGATCGTTTTACTTTCCAGGTGGCATTCCGTTAATGGAATGTCAACCTTTGTCTTGTACTATGGGGTGCATCCTCCTTGTATATTATAGGAGCACCACCTTTGAGTTTTTGCATGCGAGCACACACACTAGTCTGATTATGAGATTGTATTTCCCTAAGAATATTTGCACACACCAGTGCGTGTTCTTGGTGTTCTTAGAGCAAATCAATGAAACAGTGTCTTGAGTAAAATTCTTGTCATATCTTACGATTCTGTTTGTTGATTGTTTATGTGTCTACTACCTTGCATGTTCTACCTTTTCTACATACTAAAAATGCTTCCGCACTCTTATTTATCAATCTGTGTGTAGTAGAAAGTCCATCAAGTAAAGAACATCATTATTGGGATCAACATTATATCATTGTCAGATTCTTAAAACACTTCACTTGACTTCGTTTCATTTGTTCAATTTCATTGTTTTGAGAAATATTTAATGTTCAAAAGCTCACACATTGATATTGTGATGCATATATATATATATCTGACTATGGTATTTTGTGCTTTAACTGCAAAGTTAAACCATTTTGAGAAACATATTCTTTTAGGACAATACATGGGTTCATTGTGTGAACTTACTGGAACTTCTATGGATTCACGTTAACTAGTGTTTCCTACCCAAGAAGTTAATCCTTTTAGTGATCGAGTGTGAGGAGTCAAAACAACGGAGTGTGGATTGAGTGATGAGGTAAAATGGAAATGAGAGTTTGGTTAGAAGCGAGCTCAATGATTAAAAAGAATGAGGGTGAGAGAAGAGAGTAAAAGAATATCAAACTCTGCACCAACTTTTTTTGAGTCGGGCAGCCACATTGCTAGTGTTTCACAATTTTTTGTGAACATTATTGAAACAGGCAACTAGCCCATGCCAACTCTTGATAAAAACCCCACCAGCTACTCATTTTCTTCTCAACAAGAAAATGTTTCAATATTTCAAGGGGACGCAACACATAATCTATCTGGTTTTCATTTAGAAAATCTGGATATTGAAAATGAAGGAAGTCCGCCCCACCTTCGCACTTCGATCATGTACAATTGAGTTTGTGTTTAACTGTTGTTGTCTCAATGGTTTACACAATTTTGAGCCTCTGAAAAGCAATCATCATGTGCTTAATTCTTTCAAACACTTGCACGAACACACAAAGAATATGTTTTCTTGTCATAACGTTCATAGAAATTCCTTTGTGGTGTTTCGATGATTGAATGGAAGACCTGGGGGAGTGAACATCACAAAATCTCCTTTCCAATGTGTATTCGTTACACACAGTGACTTCGTGTTACTGACAGGCATTTTATCCGATTCATTTGTTGATTCAGGTGTTACACTCATAATATGTCTGAATTTGCAAAGATTCAGATAAATATCTTTTTGGATCGATGAATAGCCAGTAGATCAGTGATAAAAGATCAGTGGTCAAAACAGATTATGGACATTTCTTATGAAAGTTTTGAAGATTTCATGCTTCATTCATCAAAAAGGGGGAGACAGAATAAAGAAATGTTATAGTTGGGAGACAGAATCAAGAAATATGTGCAATGATCAAGAAAATTATCTCAAGACAATTGATTTTGAAGAATGTTTGTTTAAAGTTGAAACATAAAGTTCAAAGATTTCTGAAAGCAAGCAAAGATTACTGAAATTTTTCTTTGAAGATAATTTTGCTGAAGCAAATTGAGCAAAACCCGAAGATAATTTATTTCCAGTGTCTGAAAGAGGTTTTACAACCTTAGAGGAGATTGTAACTATTTTTTTTAAGACAAATTTGGGGAGATTACAAAAGTTTTCTGAAGACAGAATGTTTGCAGATTGCTAAGCAAAGAGGGAGTTTACACAGATTGAGCTTTACGGGAAAATAAATTCTTAAAATTCTTCAATGTAACTAAAGGGGGATATTGTATTGCAAAATCTTTACATATGATCTTGAATAGATTTTTAGTGCACATATTTGTTGGATACAAGATCATGAAGATTGAAGGTCAAAGTTCAAGAAAGTCAAAGCTCAAAGTCAACTCTCAAGCAGAAAGTCAAAGTCTATTGTAATAAAGTCAAAGTCATTGTATGTAATTGTGTGAGCATTTTGTAATGTGAGTGTAAAGTGTTGTGAGTGTTTTATGCACGTGGGTATAAATAAGGATATGACCCTATGTTGTGCGTAGAGTTCTAGTGTAGCATTTAGAGAGTTTCATACATGTTCATTGTTTAGAGAGAGAAAGTTGAGAGAGAGCATCTCTGTATCGATTTCATGATTTGAATAAAAAAATGGAGATTGATTGAAATTGTGATTGTCATCTAATTTACACTATATTCTGGGATAATACCGAGGACCTCAAGGCGAAGGTGAGCGAGCAAAAGGTCAGGATGGAGGAGCTGAAGGAAGAGTTGAAAGTCGTCAAGGCTTTCACTCGATGGACGACTAAAGCGGCCATCATGAGACGTCACTTGGTCGGAAAGAATCCTCTAGCCAATGTTGCTGAAGACCTCAAGATCTATCTTGCGTATATCGGGAATGAGTAGGACCTGGACTCTGAAGATGAGAAGGAAGTCGATGTGGTTGAGGTCGATGAGGAGGCTAAAGTGGACGAGGCCCAGGCTAGCGATGTCTCTACATCGCCGCCAGCAAAAGATGCTCCTCCAACTTGAGTCTTTTTCGCTTTTATATTTATTTGTTTTTAATTGGTCGACTGTTGGTGGTCGAGCCTTCCATTTGTAACTATTCACTTTGAATAGAAATGGTTTTTTTTGTTATATTGTCGAATGCTTTACATATTGCAATAATATTCACATCATCGTACGATAACAGAATAAGTTAAAAATATATTTAGAACTATTTTCGAACTTAAAGATCATACGACTAAGCAAGTAATACATAAGACATTTAATCCTTAGAAACGAGGATAATTCTAAGGATACATGCGACTAAGGCATGTCACAATATTTCAACCAAGGACACTTTTAACTAAGGCAATTCAGACGACTTAGAGATTCTTGCGACCAAGCTATTCATTCATAATTAAAATATTTTAGTTTGGTGGCAATACACCATGATTTCAGTGAGTTTCAATAAACTACACGACGTACGTTCGTTCAGTTTGGCTAATGCGTGTCTACGACAATTTTCGGCTCTAGAGCGGTTTTTTCCAAGTTATATATGGTTAAAACCTTCTAACTATCATTGAAGAAGGTCCATGTAAATTTCCATGGAAATCTGGCCCGGTCGGTCCGGACGAGAAACCCCCAATACCGCCGCCTTTCGCGTATCGGCAAAATATGGGTTTCGCGCTTAAATATGGATAATTTCAGCTACGTGACTCCGTATTAAGACCATGACCAGTCAAAATGGACCTCGGAAGGTCGACCACACAATGGGTAGGGCGTTTGGTGGCAATACACCATGATTTTAGAGCGTTTCGATAAACTGCACGATGTACGTTCGTTCGATTTGCCAATGCGTGTCTACGGAAATTTGTGGATCTAGACGGTTTTTTCCATGTTATGTGAAAACCTTCTAACTAACATTTTATAAGGCCCACGTAAATTTTCAAGGAAATCCGGAATGGATGGTCCGGACGAGAAACCCCCAATACCGCTGCCTTTCGAGTATTGGCAAAATGGGTTTCGTGCTTAAATGTGCATAACTTCTGCTACGTGAGTCCGTTTTAGGCCCATGACCAGTCAAAACAGACCTTGGAAGGTATACCACACAATGGGTAGGGCGTTTGGTGGTAATACACCATGATTTGAGTGTGTTTCGATAAACTGAACAACATACGTTCATTCGGTTTGGCCAATGCGTGTCTACGGAAATTTGCGGCTCTATGGCGGTTTTTTCCAAGTTATATATGATTAAAACCTTCTAAATAACGTTGTATAAGGCCCACGTAAATTTCCATGGAAATCCAGTACGGTCGATCCGACGAGAAACCCCAATACCGCCGCCTTTCGCGTATCGGCAAAAAAAATGGGTTACGTTAAATATGCATAACATTTGCTACGTGACTCCGTTTTAGGCCCATGACTAGTCAAAATGAACCTTGGAAGGTCTATAACACAATTTTTAGGGCGTTTGGTGGCAATACACCATGATTTTAGTGCGTTTCGATAAACGGCATGACGTACGTTCGTACGGTTTGGCCAATGCGTGTCTACGACAATTTGTGGCTCTATAGAGGGTTTTTCTAAGTCATATATGGTGAAAACTTATAACTAACATTGTATAAGGCCCACGTAAATTTCCATGGAAATTCGGCACGGTCGGTCCGAAGGAGAAACCCCCAAAAGCACCACCTTTCGCGTATAGGCAGAAAATTGTTTCGCGCTTAAATGTGCATAACTTCTGCTACGTGACTCCATTTTAGGCCCATGACCTGTCAAATCGGACCTTGGAAGACCCACCACAGAATGGGTTGGGCGTTTGGTGGCAATACACCATGATTTGAGTGTGTTTCGATAAACTGCATGACGTATGTTCGTTCGGTTTGGCCAATACATGTCTATGGCAATTTGCGGCTCTAGAGCGGTTTTTTCCAAGTTATATATGGTGAAAACCTTCTAACTAACATTGTAAAAGGACCACGTAAATTTCCAAGGAAATCCGTCACGGTTGGTCCGGACGAGAAACCCCCAATACCGCTGCGTTTCGCGTATCGGAAAAATAGGTTTTGCATTTAAATGTGCATAACTTCAGCTACGTGACTCCGTTTTAGGACCATGACTAGTAAAAACGGAACTTGGAAGGTAAATCACACAATGGGTAGGTCCTTCGGTGGCAATAAACCATGATTTAAGTGTGTTTCGATAAACTGCACAACATACGTTTGTTCGGTTTGGCCAATGCGTGTCTATGGAAATTTGCATCTGTAGGGCGGTTTTTTCCAAGTTATATATGGTGAAAACCTTCTAAATAACATTGTATAAGGCCCACGTAAATTTCCATGGAAATCCAGCACGGTCGATCCGGACGAGAAACCCCAATACCGCCGCCCTTCGCGTATCGGCAAAAAAAAATGGGGTTCGTTAAATGTGCATAATATCTGCTACGTGACTCCGTTTTAGGCCCATTACTAGTCAAAACGGACCTTGGAAGGTCTATCACACAATGGGTAGGGTTTTTGGTGGCAATACACCATGAGTTGAGTGCGTTTCGATAAACGACATGACGTACGTTCGTTCGGTTTGTCCAATGCATGTCTACGGCAATTTGCGTCTCCATAGAGGTTATTTCTAAGTTATATATGGTTAAAACCATCTAACTAACATTGTAGAAGGCCTACGTAAATTTACATGGAAATCCGGCACGGTCGGTCCGAAGGAGAAACCCCCAAAAGCACCGCTTTTCGCGTATAGGCAGAAAATTGTTTCGCGCTTAAAAGTGCATAACCTCTGCTACGTGACTCCATTTTAGGCCCATGACCAGTAAAAATGGACCTTGGAAGGACCACCACAGAATAGATAGGGCGTTTGGTGGCAATACACCATGATTTGAGTGTGTTTCGATAAACTGCATGACTTACGTTCGTTCGGTTTGGCCAATGCGTGTCTACGGAAATTTGCGGCTCTAGGGAGGGATAATCCAACTTATATGATAGTTAGAAGGTTTTCACCATATATAACTTTGAAAAAACCGCTCTAGAGCCATAAATTGTCGTAGACACGCATTGGCCAAACCGAACAAACGTACGTCGTGCAGTTTATCAAAACACATTCAAATCATGAGGGGGAGACTCTGCAGAAGGCAATCCAAAATGTACCAATCTCAACAGAGCCTCTGAGTCAAGTTCCACTAAGCTCAGAGCCAAGACCTCAGAAGTCAAAACAACAAAAGGGCTCTGCAGCTTCACCTCTCAAAATCCAAGCAAGCACCCCAAAACCCTCTATAAAACAGAGCCTCTGAGTCAAGTTCCACTAAGCTCAGAGCCAAGACCTCAGAAGTCAAAACAACAAAAGGGCTCTGCAGCTTCACCTCTCAAAATCCAAACAAGCACCCCAAAACCCTCTATAAAAGACAAGGGTAAATCCATTGCCATAGAACCTCTGAAGGTTAAAAAGTCAACCCCTCCTAACACCGAAAAACTCCTTTGAGGCATTCAAACCGGTAAAACCCGAAGAGGAGGACTGGGCATTTGACTTGCAACCCTTTTCAGAAATTCCCATCCTGGACCCAACTGTAAAACCTTCTAAGGATAGAGTCACAGAGGTTATCCAAGGCTTTGAGAGCTTAAGAAAACCCTTCCATGTCCCTCTGAAGAAAGACATTGAAGAAGAGGTCTACAAATATCTCTAAAGCCGCGAAGTTCATGATCTTCAGCCTCCTATCAAGCTCTCAGAGGATATAATCTCATAGGAAAGAAGAAAATTCAACAAAGAAAAGGCTCAGCCCAAACACAAAGTATTCTCCATGTCCAAGATATCAGAGGTTTTGGGGATAAAGATGGGCCACACCAAGTGCAAGAAATTCTGATTCTGTGAGTACGTCGTGAAAAGAGAAGATAGAGAAATATGGACCTTCACAGATGTTGACCTACCAAACGTCCATCCTCATGATCTCTCAGAGCTTTTCAAATGGACATAGGAGAGGTATAGGTGGAAGAGAGAGAGTCAAGAAGCCCACTTAATGATAAAGAAAACAATGAGGGAAAAGCTGCTATACTATAGTGTAGTGGATTTTCAGGTGGCTCTTGATCTTGGTGTAAAAACAGTCAATCTTACTTCACCAGAGCACAACCTACCTCCCTCTGCCAACATCCTTCCAAACTCCATCATCACCTCTCCAAAATTTGGCTTTGTATATCTCAATCCCAAAGGCGAACAGAAGATCTTTATGGGTATATAAAGTCAAAAATACTCAACTCAGTCTCTGTTGTATGTTCAAAAAGAAATCATCAAGCATAGAGGTACACCTTTCGTCGACACTGAAGCTGCAGATGTACTGCTGGAAAATATTAGTGCAACTATGAGCTTCAGAGACATGTGTGCTTTCTACTACAGAGAGTTGAAGATGGAAGGAGGATTTGGCAGAAAAATCAACGATTTCCCAGATGCCAAGATATAGGCTCTGACGTTATGTATTTTTTTTCATTCATGTACTTGAACTCAAGTGTAATTGCCTTCTGGACTTCTTATTTTGAATGGAAATTAGTCTTCAGATGATGAGTTCCTTTCACCTCCTTCTTTCTAGCTTAGCCAAGCATTCACCATTCTAATCTATATTTTTCAATACTTAGGGGGAGATTGTTAGCTCCAATTAATCTGTATATAAGTATTGAAAAATAGGCTAAGTGTAATAATCTCAGAAGACGGATCAAATCTTCTAGTACACCACACAAGTTGCAAGCTCAAAAGACCCTGTCAGTCATCTACTGTAGAGAAGCTTAACCTGAAGATCAACCTTGGACCACATAACCTCTGTGACCCGTCACAGAGCCTCTATGGTAACCAACCTCTGGAGATGAAGTCTTGAACAAATTATTACTACAAGGGTCAAGATAACACCACGTGTAGAACACGTGAGCCTGCTGTACGAAGATTTTACAGATCATTTATGCGGCGCACGATTATTTACCTTTCCAGGTGGCATTCTTCCATTAGAATACTAGCCTTTGTCTTGTACTATGGGGTGAATCCTCCTCGTATATTATAGGAGCACCACCATTGTTTGATTCACACAAGAACACACTAACCTGAGAGAAAGTTGTATTTTCTTTGAGCATATTAGCACACACAAGTGCGTGTTCTTGGTGTATTTTGCAAGTTAATAAAGCAGATTCTTCAGTGATCATCTCTATACATTTCATGTTTCTATTTATTACTTGATAGTGTGTTTACTACCATTTAAGTTCTATTTTTCTACACTTCAAAACGCTTCCGCACTCTTAATCATTTGTTTTTGTGTAGTTAATAGTAAATCAAGTTTAGAACACCAAAGTGGGGATCAACAGAAACACATTCAAATCATGGTGTATTGCTACTAAACGCCCTACCCATTATGTGGGGGACCTTTCAAGGTCCGTTTGACTGATCATGGGTCTAAAACGGAGTCACGTAGCAGAAGTTATGCACATTTAAGAGCGAAACCATTTTTTGCCGATACGCGAAAGACGGTGGTATTGGGGGTTCCTCGTTCGGACCAACTGTGCCGGATTTCCATGGAAATTCACGTGGGCCTTCTAAAATGTTAGTTAGAAGGTTTTCACCATATATAACTTCAAAAAAAACCTCTCTAGAGCCACAAATAGCCATAGACACGCATTGGCCTAACCAAACGAACGTACGATGTGTCGTTTATCGAAACACACTCAAATCATGGTGTATTGCCGCCAAATGCCCTACCCATTGTGTGATGAACCTTCCAAGGTCCATTTAGACTAGTCATGGGCCTAAAACGGTGTCACGTAGTAGAAGTTATACACATTTAAGCGCAAAACCCATTTTTTGCCGATACACGAAACGCGGCGGTATGGGGGTTTCTCGTCCGGACCAACCGTGCCGAATTTCCATGGAAATTTATGTGGGCCTTCTACAATGTTATTTAAAAGGTTTTCACCATATATAACTTGGAAAAAAATCGCTCTAGAGCCGCAAATTTCCATAGACACGTATTGGCCAAACCGAACGAACGTACGTCGTGCAATTTATCGAAATGAATTCAAATCATGGTGTATTGCCACTAGGAGCCCTACCCATTGTGTGGTGGACCTTCCAAGGTCCGTTTTAATTGGTCATGTGCCTAAAACGGAGTCACGTACAAGAAGTTATGCACATTTAAGCGCGAAACCCATTTTTTGCCGATACGCGAAAGGCGGCGGTATTGGGGGTTTCTCGTCCGGACCGACCGTTCCGAATCTCCATGTAAAATTATAATGACCTTCTAAAATGTCAGTTAGAAGGTTTTCACTATATATAACTTGGAATAAACAGCTCTAGAGTCGCAAATTGCCGTAGACATGCATTGGCCAAACCGAACGAACGTGCATCGTACAGTTTATCGAAACGCACTCAAATCATGGTGTATTTTCTCCGTAATCCCTACCCATTGTGTGGTGGAACTTCCAAGGTCCGTTTTTACTGGTCATGGGACTAAAACAGATTAACGTAGCAGAAGTTATATACATTTAAACGTGAAACCCTTTTTTCCCGATACGCGAAAGGTGGCGGTATTGGGGGTTTCTCGTCTGGACCGACCATGCCGGATTTCCATGGAAGTTTACATGGGTCTTCTACAATGTTATTTAAAAGGTTTTCACCATCTATAACTTGGTAAAAACTGCTCTTGAGCCGAAAATTGTCGTAGACCCGCATTGACCAAACCGAACGAAGGTACGTCGTGTAGTTTATCAGAACGCACTCAATTCATGGTGATTTTCCACCAATAACCCTACCCATTGTTTGGTGGACCTTTCAAGGTCCGTTTTGACTAGTCATGTGCCTAAAACGAAGTCACGTAGCAGAAGTTATGCACATTTAAGTGCGAAACCTATTTTTTGCCGATACGAGAAAGGCGGCAGTATTGGTGGTTTCTCGTCCGGACCTACCGTGCCGGATTTCCATGGAAATTTATGTGGTCCTTCTACAATGTTAGTTAGAAAATTTTCACCATATATAAATTGGAAAAACCCGCTCTATAGCCGCAAATGTCCATAGACACGCATTGGTCAAACTGAACAAACGTACGTCGTGCAGTTTATTGAAACGCACTCAAATCATGATGTATTGCCACAAAAGACCCTACCCTTTAGTTAGTGGACCTTCCAAGGTCCATTTTGACTGGTCATGGGCCTAAAACGGAGTCACGTAGCAGAAGTTATGCACAGTTAAGCGAGAAACCCATTTTTGGCCGATACGTGAAAGATGGCGGTATTGGGGGTTTTCTCGTTCGTACCGACCGTGCCAGATTTCCATGGAAATTTACATGGGCCTTCTACAATGTTAGTTAGAAGTTTTTCACCATATATAACTTAGAAAAAATCTCTATAGAGCCACAAATTGCGGTAGACACGCATTGGCCAAACCAAACGAACGTACGTCGTGCAGTTTATCGAAACACATTCAAATCATGGTGTATTACCACCAAACTCCCTGCCCAGTGTGTGGTGGACCTACAAGATCCGTTTTGACTGGTCATGTGCCTAAAACGGAGTCACGTAGCAGAAGTTATGCACATTTAAGCGCAAAACCCATTTGTTGCCGATACGCGAAAGGCGGCGGTACTGGGGGTTTCTCGTCTGGACCGACCGTGCCGGATTTTCATGTAAATTTATGTGGGCCATGAACAATGTTAGTTAGAATTTTTTCACCATATATAACTTGGAAAAACCGCCCTAGAGCCGTAAATTTCCGTAGACATGTATTGGCCAAACCGAACGAACGTACGTCGTGCAGTTTATCGAAACACACTAAATTCATGGTGTATTTCCACCATACTACCTCCCCATTGTGCGGTGAACCTTCCAAGGTCTGTTTTGACTAGTCATGGGCCTCAAACAGGGTCACGTAGCAAAAGCTATGCACATTTAAGCGTGAAACCCATTTTTTGTCGATACGCGAAAGGCGACGGTATTGGGGGTTTCTCGTCCGGACCGACTGTGCCGGATTTCTGTGGAAACTTCCGTGGGCCTTATACAATGTTAGTTAGAAGGTTTTCACCATATATAACCTGGAAAAAACCGCTCTAGAGCCCCAAATATCCGTAGACACGCATTGGCCAAACCGAACGAATGTCGTCGTGCAGTTTATTGAAAGGCACTCAAATCATGGTGTATTGCCACCAAACGCCCTACCCATTGTGTGGTGGACCTTCCAAGGTCCGTTTTGACTGGTCATGGGCCTAAAACGGTGTCACGTAACAGAAGTTATGCACATTTTAGCGCTAAACCTATTTTTTGCTGATACGCGAAAGGTGGCGGTATTGGGGTTTCTCGTCCGGACCGACCGTGCTGGATTTCCATGGAAATTTACGTGTTCCTTATAAAATGTTGGTTAAAAGGTTTTCACCATATATAACTTGGAAAAACCACTCTATAACAGCAAATTTCCGTAGACACGCATTGGCCTAACCGAACGAACGTACGTCATGTAGTTTATCGAAACACACTCAAATTAGGGTGTATTGCCACCAAACACCCAACCCATTGTGTGGTGGACCTTCCAAGGTCCGTTTTGACTGTTCTTGGGCCTAAAACTGGGTCACGTAGCAGAAGTTATGTACATTTAAGCGCGAAACCCATTTTTTGTCGATACACGAAAGGTCACGGTATTGGGGGTTTCTCGTCCGGACCGACCGTGCTGGATTTCCATGGAAATTTACGTGGGCCTTATACAATGTTAGGTAGAATATTTTCACCATATATAACTTGAAAAAAAAACCGCTCTAGAACTGCAAATTTTCGTAGATACGCATTGGCCAGGCCGAACGAACGCTCGTCATACAGTTTATCGAAATGCACTCATGGTGTATTTCCTCCATACTCCCAACCCTTTCTGTGGTAGACCTTCCAAGGTCCGTTTTGACGGGTCATGGGGATAAAACGGAATCACGTAGCAGAACTTATGCACATTAAGAGCGAAACCCATTTTTTGTCGATACGCGAAAGGCGGCAGTGTTGGGATTATCTCGTTCGAACCGACCGTGCCGGATTTCCATAACATTTACGTGGTTCTTCTACAAGGTTAGTTATAAGGTTATCAAAATATAAAACCATGAAAAACCCGCTCTAGAGCCGCTGTCAGGATCGAATTCTCAACAAGAATTAATTCTCAGAAACAATATCAAAGAAGTTTGCGGAATAACACTTTGATATTCAATGAAACAGTAAATCAACACAGTAAATATGAAGAACAAACTGTAAACTTGTATTGAATGCTTTGAAGTTACAAGATTACACACTCAACCTCAATATTGATGAACAGGCTCACCAATACGAATTCTACTTCTCTAGAATTAGGATCTATGTCTTGAGGTTGATTTTCTCTCTCAAAGAATAAAAACAAAAGTTAACTCATTATTCTAAACTATACAATATATATACTGAATACAAAGATAATTACAATAAATAAAATATCTTCAGTATATCTTCCATGTATATCTCTAAGCTTCCATGTATATCCTTTCATACGAATCTTCATCATATAAGCAGTATTAATCTTCAGCAGCATTAAATTCCTTCTAGCAGCATTAACTACTAAGCAGCACTAACTACTAGCAGTACTAACTAGCTAAGCAGTACTAACTTTGTTCAAGCAGCACTAACTTTGACTAGCAGTATTAATAGTACTAGCAGTAGTAACACTCAGCAGTACTAACCTTTAAGTTTTCTAGCAGTAGTAACTTTGAACCAGCAGCATTAACCATACTTGATGAATTCTTCAGTTCCCAACAATCTCCCCCTAACTTGACTTTTAAGAAAAGAAGTCAAGTTCTTCAGAATTAATCTTCAAGATGCTTTCAACACCTCTGATTCAATTTCCCAAATTTGGATCTAGGCCCAAGCTTTGATTTACAGTTCTTCTCACCACAATCTTGGCCATCTCTGAATCCTTTGTACAAACCAGTGTAGCTTTAAGCATCCCTTCTAACTTCTCCTTGCTATGCTCATAGATTTTGTCCACCAGGTAGTATTCATGATAACAATTGTCAATAGTAATCATGTATACTCCACAGTTTTCAAACAGTATCCATTTGTCAATCTTCTTGAATATGAACTCATGCATATGATCTTTAATCCTATGGTGCACTCTTTCAGGCTCAAACATCATGCACAAGTATTCCAATGTCACTTTGAGAAGATTCTCTTCAGTACCTTTCAACACAGGTTCATAAAGTTTCATCCCAACTTTATATAGTTCTTCCATATCAGCTCTTGAACAACTTCTGATGACTTTCCCCCATGTTGAATAAGCTTCAAATGAACCATCAGCTCTCTTGATTCTGAAGAAATTCTTTCCATTGTCTCTCAGAATATCCCAGAAGATGATCTCTGGAGCTTGCATAGAGATTGGAACAACTTTCAAAGGTTCCACTATTGTCATGTACGGATCCATACTTTCATCTGTTTGCTTAGTGACCTGCTCTGGACTCTGTACTGGCTCTGTTGGGGATGTGACTGAAGGTTCTGCTTCCTTTTCAGTTTCTTCCACCCTAGGCCTTTTCAACTGCCTTTTTGGAGCAATTGATTTCACTCTTTTTCCAGACTTGGCTTCTATACCAACATTTCCAGGTTCTTCCTTCTTCTCTTCTGCTTCTTCTTTGGAAGGTGTGGTTTCCTCAGGGAATGGTTGTTGGATGTTGAGATCATGTCTCTCTTTCATCCTTCTCTCAGCCTCCTCCCTTTGTGCTGAATCCCCTTGAAGCTTGGCCATTTCCTTGTTATACAACTCTTCAATCTGAGAGTATGCCATGTGGGTAAACATCTCCCCCTTAACACCAATTGCACCTTTCAGGAAGTTTATCATTTTTCTTCTTTCCTGATTGGCCAAAAATGTCTTGGAGGGTTGTCTTTTCTGCTTTTGTTTCTGAATTGGCATCTTCTTAACTTGGAGTTTCTTGACCTGAGTTGCTGTCTGAGCTGCTTCTTTCAAACTCTTTTGGTATTCTGCATTTAACTTCTTGGCCATTATCCTTGCAAGCTCTCTATCAGTTTCTGTTTGAAATTGCTCCTCTTTTTCCATTTGCTCTTGAAGCTGCTTTGCCATCTCCTCATCCATTTCAATCTGACTCCTCTTCTTTGAAGGTTGTTCAGGTTCAAATCATCTTTCCTTTTCCTTTTATATCCTCCTTCATTTTCTTCTTTTGAGGTTCTCCTTCATTGATGACCACTCCTTTGGCCTTTTGAGTAGCCTTAGGAGTGTCATTCTTTTCTTTTACTAAAGTCTCTGCAATCTCCATTTCTTCCACAGAGAGCCCTATTTCTGCTGCTTCAGTTTCTGCTGCTACTTTTACTTCAGCAGCAGTAACTGTTTCTGTTTCCATCTCTTCCTCTGTCTCCCCCTCAACTTCAGCTTTCTTTTCAACAGTTTCCCCTTCATGCTTCTCCCCCTTGTTGAAAGAATCTTGAACTTTGTCCCTCTTTTTTAGTACAAACTGTTTCCTTCTTTTCTTTTGAACCAGCCTGGTCACCATCTTCTTCAATTTTTCAATCTGGACTTGATATGACAGGATCACCAGCTTCATCTCCTCTATTTCTTTTCCTTGTTTCAGAACATCTAGGTTGATGTTACCCATTGCCTCCATCAATTCATCATAGTTATATCTGTCCTCACCTTCTCCAGGAGTGTTACCCCCTATTGAAGGATCATTGGATCTTTTATTAGTGGAAGTCTTCTGCCTAGCAGAAGCCCTGTCCACCCCTGTGGTTTCTTGGCACCAGGGACCTTCAAATGATTGCTCATTCAAAGTTGCCATGGGGGAGGTCTTATTGATGTTACCACTTTCCTCCTCTGTGCTAGCAGGAGTAGTGGCAGCCTCATCACCCATATGCTCTACCTCCTCCTCAGAGAGCACCTCCTTTGGGTTGGGAGACACCCTTGTGGTTTCCCTTTGAATATTCTCTAGGGGAGAATTCTCCCTTAGAGGGCTTAAAGGCTGAGAGGGTAATGGTACAAGAAGGGAAGGAGCCTTCTTTACCTGTTTTCTCTTGTACGTTTGGGTGATAGGAGAGGTTGGTTTTTCAAGAAGGGACTGGGGAATTGATTTTGAGAGGGAAGGTTGGGCTTGGCTAGCAGTGGGTTGGTCTAATGGGGGCCTTGACCCTGCTGCCATACCTTCATTGGTTTGGGACACCACCATCATTGTAGAGAACAATGGGGTGTCAACTCCTTCAGAGTCCCCAGCAGATCTTCTCATATTTGAGAAAACCTTGCCTTTGGGGGGTTTAGGTACATATACCCCAACAGGTTGAGGTATATCCGTCAATTCATGAGTAATGACTTCTTGAACAAACCTGGGATACATAAAGAAGCTCTTTTTGTTTCCCATGTTTGAGACAAGATCACTGAAAATCATTTTAGAAAAATTATACTTTCTGGCAGTGGCCAAGCACACCAAAGCATAAGCAATAGTACTGCTGAACTCACTCCATCCAGTAGTCTTTTTGGAGATACAATGCATAAGAGTATGGACAAAGAAACGCCATTGGGGTGAAAATTTTGCTTTAGAGAATTTGAAAACTCCCAATGGGCCTCCATACCCCATTCTTGTAAGATTTGAAAACAGTTCATCGTTTGGGATAGAGGTTATACCTGAGGCATCGTCTAGACGTAGACTGATGCGAATAACCTCTTCAGTAACCGTTAGTGATTGATCACAGATTCTTGTCTTGATCATCTGCACACCATTCTCAACAACAATGGTTGCATTAGCCCAGAACTGCCTTTGATGCTCGATATAGATTGTAGGGGATACAATAAGAGCATGAGCAATGTGGCTTGACTTGAGGAAATCCACAATCTGATGAAATCCTGCAGCTTGCTTTGGTTTTTGTAGCATCGCAATCTCATTGTGCTCGTCAATGAAAGTCATTGATGCCATTGATCTTAGTGAAAAGCTTGCCTGAAGACTTCGAACTTGAGAGAGAAAAGGTTTAGAGCACAAGAGAACAGTATGCAAAGAGTCGTTATGAACTTTTAGGCGGGCAAAGAGTATTTATAGTATTCGGAACATAAGCAGTATTAACCTAGAGCAGTATTAACTACTAGCAGTATTAACTAACTAGCAGTATTAACTACAAGCAGTATTAACCACTAGCAGTATTAACTGGAAGCAGTATTAACCTCTAGCAGTATTAACCACTGAAAGCAGTATTAACCACTAGCAGTATTAACTGAAAGCAGTAGTAACTACTAGCAGTATTAACCACTGAAAGCAGTATTAACCACTAGCAGTATTAACTGAAAGTAGTAGTAACTACTAGCAGTATTAACCACTGAAAGCAGTATTAACCACTAGCAGTATTAACTGAAAGCAGTAGTAACTACTAGCAGTATTAACCACTGAAAGCAGTATTAACTGACTTACTCCTTTTAAGCCTGCTAAACACTGAGTACTGCTATGCATATCCTGAAAAAGAAGATTAGTAACACCAAGAATAATATACAGGTATAAAACCACTTTTTGAGAAGGGGATTATTCAGAGTTGATCATTCCCACACTTGTTATCAAGAAAGTGAATCTACCCACATCAAAAGCTTTAGTGAATAGATCAGCAAACTGATTATCAGTGTGAACTTTGACAACTTGAATAAGTTTCTTTTCATTACAATCTCTTATAAAGTGATACCTGATCTCAATGTGCTTTGTTTTTTAGTGCTTGACTGGATTATTCACAATGCTAATAGCACTGTTGTTGTCAATAAAGATTGGAGTGTGTAGAAAGGTTACCCCATAATCCAACATTTGATTCTGAATCCATAAGACTTGAGAACAGCAACTTGCAGCTGCTATGTACTCTGCCTCTGTTGTAGATGTGGATACTGTGGTTTGTTTCTTGCACTGCCATGAGACTAGTCTAGCACCCAAAAACTGACATCCTCCAGAAGTAGATTTTCTGTCCAAGTTTACCCCACCTAGATCACTGTCTGAGTATGCTATTAGGTCAAAGGGTGAGTCATGAGGATACCAAAGTCCCAATCTGGGTTGCCCTTTGAGATATCTGAATATCCTCTTAACAGCTTGAAAGTGAGATTGCTTTGGCCTAACTTGGAATCTTGCACATACACAGACTGGAAACATTATATCTGGCCTTGATGCTGTGAGATACATGAGAGAGCCAATCATAGATCTGTAATGATGCACATCTATATCCTCCCCCTCAGGATCTGCAGATATTTGCTTGTGTGTTTCCATAGGTGTGCTTGCAGGTTTTGACTCTGAGAAACCAAACTTGGTTAGAATGTCCTGCACATACTTGGATTGACAGATGAAGATTCCATCTGACTTTTGTTGAACTTGGAGTCCAAGGAAGAAAGTAAGTTCCCCCATGGAACTCATTTTGAACCTTTGATGCATTAAATCCTCAAACTCCTTGCACAAGTTGTTTCTTGTAGATCCAAAGATAATGTCATCAACATAGATTTGTACCAGCAAGATATCCATCCTCTTTCTCTTGATAAATAGAGTCTTATCAATGACTCCTCTTTCAAAGTCATTTTCCAAGAGATAGGATGACAGAGTGTCATACCATGCTCTTGGAGCTTGATGTAGTCCATAAAGTGCTTTATTTAATTTGTATACCCTGTCTGGATAGCTTGGGTTTTCAAACCCTGGTGGTTGACAGACATATACTTCTTCTTCAATTGAGCCATAGAGAAAAGCACTTTTTACATCCATTTGATAGACTTTGAAATTCATGTAAGAAGCATAGGCTAGAAATAGTCTGATTGCTTCTATCCTAGCCACAGGTGCAAAAACTTCTTCATAATCTATACCCTCTTCTTGAGTATATCCTTGAGCCACCAGCCTTGCTTTGTTCCTTATGACAATACCTCTTTCATCTCTCTTGTTTCTGAAAATCCATTTTGTGCCAATTGCTCTGTGACCTTTAGGAAGGTCTACTAGATCCCATACATCTTGGAGCTTGAACTGTAACAGTTCTTCTTGCATTGCTTCTATCCAGCTAGATTCTTTCATAGCATCATGTGCCTTTTTAGGCTCAAGCTGTGATAGAAAACAAGAAAGCACTGTATGTTGTTGATCTTGCATTTCCTGAAGCCTGCTTTAATGTCTAGTCATCATAGGAGAAGAGATATCTCCTATTACCAGTTGTGGAGGATGATTCTTTTGAACTCTGGTGTTATGACTAGGTTCTCCATTCAGTCCAGCCTCAAGATTGGATTCATGCAACTCAACTGAAGTGTTTTCAGATGCCACTTCATTATTTTCTTGAGTCTCCTCATCTCTAGTTTCTTCTTCACTCTGACTTGGTCCAGTAAATGATTCCTTTTCACAGTCTTCAACAGAATTTACTGTGGGTATGGGAAAAATCACAGATGTAGATATACTTTCTTGAACTTGTGTGATTCCTGATCCTCCACTTCCTGTTCCTGTATACTCATTACTGAAACCAAAAGAGTTAGTTAGTGAATCAATGTCAAATAGCCACTGAGGTCCAGACCCAACAGGATTTGGTGTGTTCTCATTGCATTTGACATTGTCACTTTCTTCAATTATTCTAGAAGAAGAGTTAAAAACTCTGTAAGCCTTACTCTGAGATGAATATCCAACAAGAAATCCATCATCTGCTTTGCTATCAAACTTACCTAAGTGAGATTTGGTATTGAGAATTGTACAAGGACACCCAAAAGGTTTGAAGAAACCAATGAAGGGTTTTCTTTGATTTAAAAGCTCATATGGGGTCTTGTTCTTTTGCTTGACCACTAGAACTCTGTTTTGGACATAACAAGCAGTATTAACTGCTTCAGCCCATAAGGTAATTGGCAATTTTGAATCAGCCAACAGAGATCTAGCAGCCTCAATTAGTGTTCTATTTCTCCTTTCAGCAACACCATTCTGTTGAGGAGTCCTAGGAGCACTATATTGCCTCTCAATACCTTTGTCTTCACAAAAGGTGTTTAGATCATGGTTTTTAAACTCAGCTCCATTATCTGATCTAATGACTTTTACTCTTTGGTTAGTTTGGTTTTCAATTCTTAGAATAAAGGATTTGATAAGACCACTTGTTTCAACCTTAGTCCTTAGAAAATATACCCAAGTAAATCTGGAGTAATCATCAACAATAACCAAGCAGTAAGATTTCTTGCCTATACTCATAACATTTGTAGGACCAAACAGATCCATATGCAGTAACTGGAGACAAGAAGAAACAGAATTTAACTCTTTGGTCTTATGAGAAGTTTTGTGCTGTTTGCCTTTAAGACAAGCAACACAATGATCATCACATGAAAAGACTTTTGAAGGTAAACCTCTTACAAGGTTGTTTTTAACTAGATTGTTCATAGTCTTGAAATTCATGTGACACATCCTTCTGTGCCATAGAGAGGATTCATCTACAGAAGCTTTTGAAACAAGACAATTCAGAGATGAATCACTATCAACATTGTTCATATCAAGACAGTAAACATTTTCCTTTCTTGGAGTTCTAAGTAGTATCATGCTTTCATCAACTACCTTGAACCCTGGAGCAAGAATCATACACTCAGTATTAGTAAATAATATACTATGTTGTTTGTCACAAACCTGTGATACACTTAACAGGTTGTACTTTAATTGATCAACATAGTAGACATCCTCAAATGTCATCTTACCTTTGGTGACATTACCTTTTCCACTTATCTTACCACCAGTAAGATTATCTCCAAATGCAACATGTCCTCCATTGATATGCTTGAAGTCCTGAAGACATGACATGTTGCCTGTCATGTGCCTAGAGCAACCACTATCAACATGCCAAATGCTCTTTCCCTTGAGCTGTTGGTTGCCCTGCACATTAAATAAATCAATTAGTATGAATTAGGAACCCAAGCCAAAGTGGTCTTGGGTACCCCTTTCTCATCAAAATACTTGCATTCTTTCTTGACAAGATTTTTGAACTTTAACTCCTCATTCTTGGAGTACTTTGTTACAATAATAGGCTTGGAAATATTTTTGCTAGAATCAGTACTGGTTTTAGAAGTACTAACTGCCTTGGCAGCACTTGCATGCTTAGCAGTACTAACCTTGTTAGCAGTAGTAACTGTGTTAGCAGCAGTAACTGTGTTGGCAGTATTAACCTTTGAAGAGGTATTAACAGTATTAGCAGCATTAATATTTTCAGCAGTACTAACACTGTTAGCAGTAGTAACTGTGTTAGCAGTACTAATATAGTTAGCAGTACTAACACTGTTAGTACTTCTAGGTACCCACATTTTGACACTTTCTTTTAAAATCTTTTTCTGTAAAGTGCCTTTTTTTTCAATAGATTTCTTTATCACATGTTTCTTTCCAGCCTTCCTATAACCCACAGATTTTTGCACAAATCTTTGAAAGTTCATCTGTTGGTTAATAGGGTTAAAGTAACAAAACTTAGCCAAATGATTCAACTTGCCACATATAAAACAAGGTTTTGGTCTATTGATTTTATTCAGATCAACTCCTTGTTTCTGAGCCCATTGATTATTCCAGTTTCTTTGATTTCCTCTTTTTAAACCAGAATTTAGGCTCTTGGCTTTATTGCAATCACACTGTTTACAAGATCCAGGAGTCACAACTGTGGTTTGTTTGTAATGGACCTTGTTATCATTTCCTTTAGTCTTCTCTATCTCCTTGGACTTGACCCAGATTTTCCCACATCCCTCATTGGTGATAATATTGTTTTCTAATGGTATCTTTTTACTCACATTATTATCCCTGTTCTCACTGGATCCTTTCTCAGTCAAATCCTTAACTACTACCTCATCCAAAGGATCTATCTTAAAAGCTTCTTCAGACAAGTCCTTTTTCTCCTTAGTTTCTAACAAGTCTGATGTAGGAGAAATATAGTTGTTATTGTAAGGAGGGGGTGTATTGTTGTATCCAATACCAGGCTTCATCTTATCATGTATCTGAGCCTTTAGAAGAGAGTCCATTGCTTTTGAAGCATAAGAAAACTTGTCTATGTCAAGCTTAACTTTTGACAGTTCCTCTTTCAGTCTATCATTCTCTTCTAAGGACTTAGACAGTTTGGTTTCTAACTCATTCTTTTCCCACTTCCAATAGTTTGTGTCATAAGAGTGTTGAAGTTCATTAGCTTGAAAGCCTTTGATTTGCTCTTCAAATCTCTCTATTATCAACACATAATCTCTTATGTCCTTTTCTAATCTTTTGAGGTCATCACACATACTTTGATTGTGATCCTTGTATCTTGTAACAGTGTCAATGCAAGATTTAGTGCAAAGATTAGAACTTACCTCATTGGGGAGATCAGACACTTCTGCCATAAGAGCTTGGTTCTGAATGGCTTCCTCAGCTTGATCACTCCAGTCAAATCCCATTCCTTGTTGAGAAACAAGGGCTTGAGCAGGATTCTTGTTCAGATTGTATCCTCCATTCTGAGCTTGTTGATGGTTGTTGTTTGAAACAGCACTCCTGCATTCTCTAGCAAAGTGTCCTTTCTTGTGACACTTAAAACATTCCACCTTGGTTTTGTCAAAACCAGCTCCATCTTCTCTTCTTTGAGAGAAGTTATTTCTTCCAGTTCTTTTAATGAACTTTTTCACCCTCATGGATAACATGGCCATCTGCCATTTAATATCCATCTCCTCCAGATCATCAGGGTGAATTTGATCAAGATCATCATTAATCAGAGAATTGCTGCTATGACTGGACAAAAAGGCTTCAAAGATAGTTTCAGTGCCTTTTTCTGAACTTACTCCACTGGCAGTACTAACTGCTTCAGGGTTGGCAGTAGTATCAGTGGATGCTGAAAGAAGTGCAGCATTGTGAATATAACCAGAGGGCTTCTTCTTGGTTTCTACCTCAGTTTCAAAAACTCTTAGATCATTGTATAGATCATCAAGTTCTTTCTCTTCCAGATTGTCACTCTGTCTATATGAGACAGTGTACATAGTCCATTCATTCCCAAGAGATTTGAGGAACTTTCTGTTGATATCATCTTGTTCCATCTTCACCCCTACAGTAGCCAGTTCACCTATGAGTTTATTGAACCTATCAAAAGTTTGAGTCATAGACTCATTCTTTGTGGAAGTGAAGTTCTCATACTGCTGCTTTAGAACATCTCTTTGATTTCTTTTGATGCTCTTGGTTCCAGCAAATCTTTTCTCTAGAGCATTCCAGAGAATCTGAGCATCAGTGCAGTTGCAAAATTGATGCTGATATTCATTGGGAATGGCCAAGAGCAGAGTGCTCAAGGCCTTCATCTCTGTCTGTCTGATCTTCCTCTTACCATCTGTCTTTGGTGGAGGTCTTTTCCCATCTGGTCCTATCCTTCCAGCTTCAGAAGGACCATTCTCAATGATATCCCACATTGAGTAGTCAGTGAGAAGAATATATTGTCTGATTCTGATCTTCCACATGTCAAACTCACTTGGTTTGAGCATTGGAACCTTAGAAACCAAAGTACTGCTTGATTCTGTAAGATTTTCCATGATGAATAACTGTTTCTGAGAGAGTTATGCTCTGATACCACTTGTCAGGATCGAATTCTCAACAAGAATTAATTCTCAGAAACAATATCAAAGAAGTTTGCGGAATAACACTTTGATATTCAATGAAACAGTAAATCAACACAGTAAATATGAAGAACAAACTGTAAACTTGTATTGAATGCTTTGAAGTTACAAGATTACACACTCAACCTCAATATTGATGAACAGGCTCACCAATACGAATTCTACTTCTCTAGAATTAGGATCTATGTCTTGAGGTTGATTTTCTCTCTCAAAGAATAAAAACAAAAGTTAACTCATTATTCTAAACTATACAATATATATATACTGAATACAAAGATAATTACAATAAATAAAATATCTTCAGTATATCTTCCATGTATATCCTTTCATACGAATCTTCATCATATAAGCAGTATTAATCTTCAGCAGCATTAAATTCCTTCTAGCAGCATTAACTACTAAGCAGCACTAACTACTAGCAGTACTAACTAGCTAAGCAGTACTAACTTTGTTCAAGCAGCACTAACTTTGACTAGCAGTATTAATAGTACTAGCAGTAGTAACACTCAGCAGTACTAACCTTTAAGTTTTCTAGCAGTAGTAACTTTGAACCAGCAGCATTAACCATACTTGATGAAATCTTCAGTTCCCAACAGCCGCAAATTTTCGTAGACACATATCGGCCAAACCGAACGAACGTACGTCATGCAGTTTATCCAAACGCACTCAAATCATGGTGTATTTCCAGTAAAAACCCTACCCATTGTGTGGTGGACCATCCAAGGTCTATTTTGACTGATCATGGGTCTAAAAATGAGTCACATAGCAGAAGTTATGCACAGTTAAGCGGGAAACCCATTTTTTGTCGATACACGAAAGACGACGGTATTGGGGGTTTCTCGTCCGGACCGACCGTGCCGGATTTCCATGGAAATTTACGTGGGCCTTCTACAAGTTTAGTTAGAAGGTTTTCAAAATATATAACCTTGAAAACCCTGATCTAGAGCCACAAATTGCCGTAGACATGCATTGGCCAAACCGAACGAATATACGTCGTGCAGTTAATCGAAACGCACTCAAATCAGGGTCTATTTCCACATAACACCCAACTCATTGTGTGCTAGACCTTCCAAGGTCTGTTTTGACTGGTCATGGGCCTAAAACAGAGTCACATAGCAGAAGTTATGTACATTTAAGCGCGAAACCCATTTTTTGCCGATACGCGAAAGGCGGCGGTATTGGAGGTTTCTCGTCCGGACTGACCGTGCCGGATTTCCATGGAAATTTACGTGGGCCTTCTACAATATTAGTTAGAATGTTTTCATCATATATAACTTGGAAATACCACTCTAGAGCCACAAATTGTCATAGACACGCATTGGATAAGCCGAACGAATGTCCGTCGTACAGTTTATCGAAACACACTCAAATCATGGTGTATTTCCTCCATACTCCCTACCCATTGTGTGGTGGACCTTCCAAGGTCCGTTTTGACCGGTCATGGCGATAAAACGGAGTCACGTACCAGAAGTTATGCACATTTAAGTGCGAAACCCATTTTTTGCCAATACGCGAAAGGAGGCAGTGTTGGGGGTTTGTCGTCCGGACCAACCGTGCTGGATTTCCATGGAAATTTACGTGGGTCTTCTACAATTGTAGTTAGGTTTTAAACATATATAACCTTGAAAAAATCTCTATACAGCCGCAAATTGCTTTAGACACGCATTGGCCAAACCGAACAAACGTACGTCGTGTAGTTTATCGAAACGCACTCAATTCAAGGTGTATTGCCACCAAAAGCCCTACTCATTATGTGTTGGACCTTCCAAGGTCCGGTTTTACTATTCATGGGGATAAAACGGAGTCCCGCTGCAGAAGTTATGCACATTTAAGCGCGAAAGCCATTTTTTGCCGATACGCGAAAGGCGGCGGTATTGGGATTTTCTCGTCCGGACCGACCGTGCTGGATTTCCATGAAAATTTACATGTATCTTCTACAAGGTTAGTTAGAAAGTTGTCAAAATATATAACCTTGAAAACCCCGATCTAGAGCCGCAAATTTCCGTAGACACGCATTGGCCAAACCGAACGAACGTACGTCGTACAGTTTATCGAAACGCACTCAAATCATGGTGTATTGCCTCCAAACTCCCTACCCATTGTGTGGTGGACCTTCCAAGGCCGTTTTGACTGGTCATGGGGATAAAACGGAGTCACGTAGCAGAAGTTGTGAACATTTAAGCACGAAACCCATTTTATGTCGATATGCGAAAGGCGGCGGTATTCGGGGTTTGTCGTCTGGACCGACTGTGCAGGATTTCCATGAAAATTTACGTGGGCCTTCTACAATGTTATTTAGAAGGTTTTCACCATATATAACCTTGAAAAAACCTCTCTAGAACCGCAAATTACCGTAGACACGCATTGGCCAAACCGAACGAACGTACGTCGTGCAGTTTATCGAAACACACTCAAATCATGGTGTATTTCCAGTACAAACCCTATCCATTATGTGTTGGACCTTCCAAGGTCTGTTTTGACTGGTCATGAGCCTAAAACGGAGTCATGTAGCAGAACTTATGCACATTTAAGCGCGAGACCCATTTTTTGCCGATACGCGAAAGGCGGCGGTATTGGGGGTTTCTCAACCGGACCGATCGTGTTGGATTTCCATGAAAATATACGTGGGCCTTCAACAACGTTAGTTAGAATGTTTTCACCATATATAACTTGGAAAAAACCGCTCTAGAGCTGCAAATTGCCGTGGACACGCAATGGCCAAACCGAACGAACGTATGTCCCGTATTTTATCGAAACACACTCAAATCATGGTGTATTGCCTCCAAAATCCCTACTTATTGTGTGGTGGACCTTCTAAGGTCCGTTTTGACTAGTCATGGGGATAAAACTGAATCACGTAGAAGAATTTTTGAACATTTAAGCGTGAAACCCATTTTTTCCGATACGCGAAAGGCGACGGTATTGGGGGTTTATCGTCCGGATCGACCGTGCCGGATTTCCATGGAAATTTACGTGGGCCTTCTAAAATGTTATTTAGAAGGTTTTAAACATATATAACCTTGAAAACAACCTTTCAAGAGACGCAAATTCCCATAGAAACGCATTGGCCAAACCGAACGAACGTACGTCGTGCAGTTTATTGAAACGCACTCAAATCATGGTGTATTGCCAGTACAAACTCTACCCATTGTGTGGTGGACCTTACAAGGTCCATTTTTACTGGTCATGGGCCTAAAATGGAGTCACGTAGCAGAAGTTATGTACATTTAAGCGCGAAACCCATTTTTTGCCGATACGCAAAGGCGGCAGTATTGGGGGTTTCTCGTCCGGACCTACTGTGCTGGATTTCCAAATAAATTTTCGTGGGCCTTCAACAATGTTAGTTAGAAGGTTTTCACCATATATAACTTGGAAAAAACCGCTCTAGAGCAGCAAATAGCCGTAGACACGCATTGGTCAAACTGAACGAACGTACGTCGTGCAGTTTATCGAAACTCACTCAAATCATTGTGTATTGCCTCCAAAAGCCATACCCATTCTGTGGTGGACCTTCCAAGGTCCGATTTGACTGGTCATAGGCCTAAAATGGAGTCACGTAGCAGAAGTTATGCACAGTTAAACGCGAAACCCATTTTTTGCCGATACGCGAAAGACGGGGTTATTGGGGGTTTCTCGTCCGGATCGACCATGCCGGATTTCCATGGAAATTTACCTGGGTCTTCTACAATTTTAGTTAGAATGTTTTCACCATATATAACCTTGAAAAAATCTCTCTAGAGCTGTAAATTACCGTAGACACGCATTGGCCAAACCGAACAAACGTACGTCATACAGTTTATCGAAATGCACTCAAATCATGGTGTATTTCCTCCATTATCCCTACCCATTTTGTGGTGTACCTTACAAGGTCCATTTTTACTGGTCATGGGAATAAAACTGAGTCATGTAGCTGAAGTTATGCACATTTAAGCGCGAAACCCATTTTTTTGTCGATACGCGAAAGGCGGCGGTATTGGGGGTTTCTCGTCTGGACCGACCGTGCCGGATTTCCATGGAAATTTATGTGGGCCTTCTACGATGTTAGCTATAAGGTTTTCACCATATATAACTTGGAAAAAACTGCTCTAGAGCCGTAAATTGCCGTAGATACGCATTGGCCAAACCGAACGAACGTACGTCGTGCAGTTTCTTGAAACACACTAAATTCATGGTGTATTGCCAGTAAAAGCCCTACCCATTGTGTAGTGGACCTTCCAATGTCCGTTTTGATAGGTCATGGGCCTAAAACGGAGTCACGTAGACCAAGTAGGTTCTCCATAACACTGGCCAGGTGTAATTATGAACGTAGTGTACACGATCATCCTTGCTACCCTCGACATGATTTCCGTTCCTAGTGACTCCAAAGACCTCAAAGCATCCAATCTTAAAGTTCCTATTGGTTCAATTTCTCTCTCAATCACCTAAACTAACGCTAGTTTGAGTCTAGGCATCCAAAAATCAATAGCTAATTCTCTCTGATAATGTCCAATTCAAGCTTATGATATCAATTAACAACAATTAAGATCTAAAATTTAGAGAGAGAATGTAGAGAGAGAAAGTCACAAGTCGTATTAGTCATAAGTAATGTGCGTACAATGCAATGGTTACAAGCTTCTCTCAAAGCTAAGCTATTTATACTTCACGACTTTCTCTCACACAACTACAAAGAAACCTCACTACAAAGGTTCTCTCAAAAGCAATAAAGTCAAACATAAAAGACAAACATATTGATCTAAACAAATACATTAACAATCTCCTCCTTTTAGATCAATTGTGAATGATAGGTCTTCCAACGTGATAGTCTCCCTTGAAGAATTCCTAGCAATGACTCAAAATTTATGATGTCGCGTTTGAAGTTGAATCTATCATAAATTGCATCAACAATTCTTTCAGTCATAATCTTAAGAAGATTTGGCATTTCTTTCTCACCTTGTTTCACCTTTTCTTTGCTATCTTTGAGTCTTCTCTCTAACTGCATCTTTATCATCTTCAAAGTTCCATCTGAAAACTTGCGATTTCTGAAAGTCTGAAGAACCTTTTCTTGTTCTCAGAGTTCTTGTAAACCACACCAAGTTCAGGTTTTTCAAGCACAGTGAACACATTATAATCATCTATGTTCTCCAAACTGAGATTAGGATTTATCATGTTGACTTTCTTTTGGTTCGTCTCTATTCCAAGCTGGAAGTCATAGCAGTAAGTGTAATTCACCTGCCTTCTCATGAATCTCTTTACAGCATCCAGTGCAACCAGAATATTATCCTTTATGTTTGTCATACTTCTGAAGAGATGGTACAAATACTCGATGTCATCTACATTCAGAAAGCAGAAATCAGCTTCAGAGAAAGTGCATTTTGTCAAATCTCTTCTTTGCACATGGAATACTGGATACCAAATTTGCATAAACTGAACAAGTCTGACTAACTTCAACGATACAATCCCTGACTTGTTTTTCACTAAACTTTCTGGTCTTCTCACCCAACTCATCAATCTGTCATACTCTTCTTGATACTCTGGATGTTGGTCTGAGACACCCAAGACTTTGAATTTATCCATTTTCCTGATCCTGTGAACAAATGTATTCTTCATTTCTTCTTCCAAGAATGGTTGACTCAATCTATTTCTCAGCTGTCTAACTTGAGCATCAGTGAGAACAGGAGGTAAGAAAGGTTGGTTTGAAGGACCGGCTTGGGTTTCAACAGAATTGGAAGGAAAGAAAGGTTCAGGTTCAGTTTCAGTTTGAATGTCTCGTATGTTTTCAGATCTGGGTGGTTCTTCATGGTTTGGGCTTGGAAATCTTTATGGGCTAGGTAAGTTGGTTTGGATAGGTGAAATAGGTTGGCTAGAAGGAATTGATTGAGTTGAGGTTGGTTGGGTAACTTGAACAAGTTGGCTAGATGATTCAATTTGGGTAGGTTGGGTAGTTTGGGTAGATAAGGTAAGTTTGATTGTTGCTTGATTGGATGGTTGTTGAAGAGTGGTTCTGGAATTTCTGTGTTCACAAGACTCAGTTAAATGTCCTCTTGAGAGCAAGCAAGGATGTCCAGAATACTTGCTTCACCTTCTTCAAACAGATCTCTTTCTTCTTCCTTTATCTTCCAAAACCTTTCATACTTTTCATCATGAGATGCTTCGTCATCAGAAGAAAGATCAATAGCATAAATTTCCTCAAAACCTGTGAGCCTGATTATTTCCTCTTTTATAGAAACCACGGGCTTTTCAACCAATGGTTCCACATCTTCATTAATGTACAAAATCAGCTCCTTTCCATGACTCTCACCAACATCCATCTAATCATCACCAACTAAATCAACCATCTCAGTATCTTCACCCCTTTCTGATCCAACAGCAGCACGTTCAGATTATGTAACAGTTCATTGTCTTTTACTTATCTCCCCTTCATGGTCATGATCTGAATCATGATCATGTCTTTTTCTCGAACCTGTTTGATTCTTGCAAGAATCCTGAACTGCTATGGTCAATTCCTGGATATGCTGAACCATTTCTGCCTTGAATGCATTAAACTCTGTAATAGAAACAGCTTCAGTCTGGGCATAGGGTTGTTGAGATCTGAGTAAACCAATCAAATCAACATCCGAAGCCTCAGCGGGTGCCTGAGACAGCAATTTTGCATATAAGAGTGACTTCAGCTCCTCCACAGATAATTCATCTTGTTGAACAGGTGGTGGTGGAGGTGGCTGAACAGGCTCTTCCGTCGCTGGACCTTTTCCCTTCAATAAACTTTTTACTTTAGCAAGCTCCTCCTGAAAAGTCTCTGTTAAGCGCTCTGTGATACGGTTTTCAACAGCCTTTAAGGCGCCGTCGAGATATTCCTTTGACACGAAGTCGGGTAAAGTAACTCTGGGGTCACTTAGACTTCCCGTTGACACAACTGTTGATGGTTCAACATTGTGTCCTGTGTTCATCGCTCGAAGAACGTTAACAATGACAGGACTTCCACCTGATCCTCGTAGTCCGGACTACGGATCTACTACAGGTGTTCCGACCGGGTCACTAAGACAACCGGTGGTAGCAGAAATAACTGGTTGTGTCCTAGGAGTGAATACAGATGTATCAAGTGTCTCTAGACTCAATTGTGCACTGAAATAAGTCGAACTCGGGGGGCAGTTGAGTTCTTGTTTCAATACCTGCTATTTTCGAGTGAAAGGCAGATAGATTATGTGCTAATTCCCCGTGTGAAATTGAGACACAGCCTGTTGAGAGGCAGTAGAATGGCTAGCTTTGGTGTGCATTTGCATAAGTGGGTGACTTATGTCTTGTACTTCCGATTGCAACACATGCAATGGAGCACTTGATTTGGTTACCCGTCTGGAATGGTAGGTTATGTTACACTCACGCTCACAATATTCTTTTGCTTCAACCTCTCTCAGCCTCACATTTTCTATATTTTCAACTATTTCTCCCTCGGATCTCCTTATATCTCCTACTATTTGAGCAATCTCCATATCAGCAGTATCAATGACCATGTCCTCATGATGTAGAGAAACATTGTCTAGGAATCCAAAACTATGCTGGAGATTCTCATTGTCTATGTCAGCTTCATGAAAAATAACTTCTTCAGCATCATGATCCGAAGTTGCTGAAGGTACTGTATCAATAGAACTAACATGCCGATCTGACTCAGTATCAGACCTCACATCTTCATCAGCTATCCTTACCTGAGGACTTAGTTAACGAAGAATAGTCCTTTCAGGTTTGGATGTGGAAACCTCTAGACGTGTGGCATCTTGTGCCGAGCTCCCTACAACTTCAGATGTAATGATCTGAACCCCACCAGTTCCCCTCTCTAGATTTTCCCTCAACTCTCCCCGCTCCTGAACCCCCATGGTTTCAGGAACCCTCACCGACTCCTCTCACCTAAGGTTTGAGCCCTGGGTAGGGATTACCGGTGCTGGTATTCCTATAGACTCTCTATACTCAACTACGCACTCAGAGTTTGGATTAGCATACGAGAGCAGAGCCTATGGAATTGGCATGGAATAAGTGAACTGCTTCCTCTGCTTTTGTAGATACTTCATCTCAAATTTCGGAGTAAGTTCATGCTGAAGTCGTTTCGGAATGTCTCTGTTTGATCTGATCATACTTCGGATAATCAGATGTAAGAATCTCTGATAGGGAACATAGATAGGACGCTTAGAAGTCCTCTTGTTTTTCACCTTTTCATACAATTCCGTCCAGAATACAACTGAGTAGTCAACGTGTAGATCGTACACGACTGCATGGAATAATCTCAGTGTATGCATGTTGGTGTTGTCTAGACTAGAATTCCTTGACGTGAAGCAACGGTTGAAGACAGAGAACATCTGGTAGTAAAAGGGAGGAAGATTAGTCTTCTTGAAATCACTAATCTTTGTAAGATCACCAGTATACCCCAAGGCCAGAATGCCTACAAACACTTCAGACTCTAATGGGTACGGATCAAAACTTGTTCGTTCTTCTCTGGAATTGGCCTCCGGTAAGTCTAAGATCCATTTGAGTCGCTGACAAGTGAGCACAAAAGTGAAATTGTCAATTCTGAGCCGGAAATATTTGTTCGTCTCGCTTTCAACCACATACTCTATTGTTTTCCAGACTTGCAGTAGATAGATCAGAGGAACAGCAACAGTGTCTGTTAGAGCATGATGTAATGGATGGCCTTTCAGAATCTCCACTACAAGTGGATTGACACTCAGACTGTCAAAATCCACATGGTGATTGTTTGGATACAACAACAGATATTCAGACTGGTGAATGAAGGCTTGATCAGTATCTTCACCAATTTCGGATTGGAAGTGAGATCGGGAGGAAGGCATAGGAGTTTCCTTAGAGCCTTGTGGATCATGTTCATCCATGTGAACACTTTGATCATGTATTTGTTCCTCCGCCATTGATTACCTGAAAAGTATAACAAGTATTGGATAAAATCCAATATGTTAGTAAAAAAAAACTCAAAAGATGTTTTTAGAAAAACATTTTGATACTTGAAGTATCAAGTACAAAAGCAATTGTACTTTGAAGATCAGAACAGATAAGCACATAAAGTTACAAGATAACAAAATGTAACTTTGAAAGAAAATGACCAAAAAGACACAAACTTGAACATGACACTTGACACTTTAAATTTGTTCTGACAAAATAATGTTGTATTGCCAAACACTTGAGACCTTGAGTTTCTGAAAAAAAAAAAAAAAAAAAAACTTTAAGTATGAAACTCTCAAGAACAATGATTTTCCAAGTCTTACCAAAACACTTAGGATGTTAAACTCTCATATCATATAGATCTTGACACTTTGATTAATGTAGAACTCTCATGAATCTGCTTATGTTGAAATCTCACAACTCTCATAACACTTTTATATTTAAATTTTGAAATTTGAATTTTCATATTACTGTTCACTGATAAATTTGAAATTCAAATTTCAAAAACCCAACTTTGAATCCCAATAATCTGAATTAAGTAATTCAATATGTATTAAATTTTCAGATTTTAGGTTCCATATTACTTTGAAACTGAATTTAGTCCAAACCAAATAGTCAAAAAGAAATCCAATAGACCAGTGGAAATTTCGAAGTTCAAAAATTTGAATCATCAGTTCATGAGACCAATATTGCAATTCTTGTTCAAAATAAAGATCATCAGATCTGTTCAAGTCATAGAGTTCCAAAACAAAATCAAAACTTTCAAGTCACATAGACAGTTCAAGTTCAAATATCCCAAGGCTCAAGGTAAACCTGCAAGCAAATACATTCAAAACAAACCAGATATACAAACAAGTCTTATTACAACACAACTAATTATTGTGAAAGAACAAGTTCAAAAAGTCCAATGTCATCGTTCAGGAAGATGAACAGACACGAAGATGAACAGATACGAAGATGAAAAGACAAAAAAAATCAAAACCCTAGTTCTTGTTAAAATCGAATCTGGAAATAATGGAAACAAACAAAATACAAGAAAGAAACATAAAATCAAGAACACCTACACTTGAATCTTAGAAAGATATGAGTCCAAAATATGAAAGTTGCAAACAAAGTTTGAAAGAAAAATATCACTAAGTGCAATACTCGTTGAAGAAATATGAGAGAAGTGAGGTGAAAACTGGAAAACATTCGAATATATACTCTGAGAATAAAGTGACACGTGTCACGATTTGAGTGGGTATCTCACTTCTCGCGTAACACATGAAAAGAGCTTGTCGTACGATGAAGGACAAGATGTGTGTGCACTTCGTGCATGAATGAGGTGCGCGAAGTGGTGAAACTCGCACGACTAAGCTTGCGCGAACGAGATACGCGCATGACATTATGTGCGCGAACCACAATGAACAGTAACTACTCGCAAGTAGTTATGTGTGCGAAGTAGAAACGCACATGACATAGCTTGCGAGTTTTGGACTTCGTGCATCCTTTGTCATGCGCGAAGTGAAAACTCGCACGATGAAGTGTGCGCATTCTACACTTTGCGCATGCAATGATTTGCGCGAAGTGTAAACTCGCATAGTGCTATGCGCATTCTACATTTAGAAAAATTTTGAAAATTTTCCAAAAATGGAAACTTTCCAAAAATGCATTAAGCCTCTTTCCAAAAATAGCAAGTTTTATAAAAACACTTATTAAGCACAAAAATGAACTTTTTCTCTGAAAATTTTCTTTCTGATTTCAAAATCATTTGAAAATACACACTCACACACCAACTTACAAATTTTCCATTATGCTCCCCCTTCATATGTGCAAGTCTGTTTGTCTCCCCCTTGATATGTCAGTTTGCTCATCTGACTGAAGTACGAGTCCTGATCTAATGTGATCAGAAGTCATAGTCCAATGTGTAATTTTGCGAAATACTGTATGAACCTGTTATACTGCAAAACAAGATAAGTCTTTGGTACTCATTGGACATGAGTCCTCAAATGTTAATAGCATCAAACTTTTCAAAGATTATATTTACCAAAACACTTAAGCATATGAAAACAAATCTAGCTCCCCCTCAACAACAGGTACAGAAATAAAATATTGCTATGCATCAAGGTTTACCATTCCAAGTTTGCTGACTAAAAATGTAAATCTCTTTTCATCAAGAGGTATTGTAAATAGATCAGCAACCTCAAAATCAGTAGAAACAAAGTACATTTCAATATTTCCTTTCTCAACATGATCCTTTATAAAATGGTACCCGATGTCGATGTGTTTAGTCTTAGAATGTTGTACCAGATTAGAAGTTATGGCAATGGCACTCTTGGAGTCACAGTAAATAGGTACTTTGCTGAATATATATCCGTAGTCCTTTAGTTGTGTCATCATCCACAGAACCTGTGAACAACAACTAGCAGCTGCAACATATTCTGCTTCAGCTGTAATAAGTTGATACACAGTTCTGCTTCTTAGATGACCAACTTACTAGCTTGTCACCCAAGTACTGGCACGCTCCTGAGGTACTCTTCCGGTCTAATTTGTTGCTTGCATGATCTGCGTCTGTATAGGCCGTTAGTTCAAAACCAGAATCATTCGGATACCAAAGACCCAGATTTGGTGTGCCTTTGAGGTATCTGAAGATTCTCTTGATTGCATCAAGATGGGACTCCTTAGGATTGGCTTGATACCGGGCACAGAAACATGTAGCAAACATTATGTCCGGTCTACTGGAAGTCAAATATAGAAGAGATCCAATCATACTTCTGTAGGTTCTTTGGTCTACTGATTTTCCGGAAATATCAGCATCCAATAGACTTCCAGATTGCATGGGAGTCTTCATGGGTGTACAAGAGTTCATGTCAAATTTCTTTAACATATCTCTAATGTACTTGGCTTGATTTATAAAAATCCCTTGCGTGGTTTGTTTAACTTGTAAGCCAAGAAATAAATTTAATTCACCCATTATTGACATTTGAAATCTTTTCTTCATGATTTTTTGAAATTCATCACAAAGATCAAAATTTGTAGAATCGAAAATAATGTCATCTACATAAATCTGTACTAGCATCAAATCCTCACCTTTCTTTTTAAGAAAAAGATTTGTATCGATTGTACCTTTTCGGAATCCAGACTTGGTAAGGTAAATTGAAAGGGTTTCATACCATGCACACGGTGCTTGCTTCAGTCCATAAAGGGCTTTATCTAGCACATATACATGGTCTGGAAATTTCGGATCAATGAAGCCTTCGGGTTGACTCACGTACACTTCTTAATGTAGTGTACCATTTAGGAAAGCCGATTTGACGTCCATCTGATATACTTTAATATTTTTGTGTGTTGCGTACGCAAGAAAGATCCTTATTGCCTCGATCCTTGCCACGGGAGCATAGGTTTCATCATAATCGATTCCTTCTTGTTGATTATAACCTTTTGCTACAAGCCGTGCTTTGTTCCTGACAATAATACCAGCCTCGTCTTTCTTGTTCCGAAATACCCATTTTGTTCCAACAATGGTCTTATCCTTGGGTCTTGGTACAAGTCTCCACACCTCATTCCTTTTAAACTCATTTAGCTCGTCTTGCATCGCATTTATCCAATCAGGATCCTTGAGAGCTTCAGACGGCTTTTTGGGTTCCATACTGCTGAGAAAGTTTGAGAACATACAGAAATTGGCCGATGCAGAAGCAGTTGTAGATCTGGTAGATACTTTTGCATTCGGATCGCCGATAATATTTTCCAGGGGATGACTTTTTGTCCACTTATGTGTGCTAGGCAATACATCTCTTTCAGTCTGATTATTTGTTGTGTCAAACTCATCAAGTACTGCAGGTTGCTCAGTTTCACTTTCAATTGGACTTTGTGCACTGGAAGAAGGTTCAACTTCTGCAGATGTGAGTTATGTCTGATGTTGTTCAGTTATTGCTGATGTTGATCCCACTTCAAATTGTGATGAGATCATTTCAGTTGTGTTTTCTGGAACAACTTGTTCAGAGACCTCTTGCGTTGTGCTTGTAGAAGCTTCACCAAATTCTTCAGATGGGCCAGAGATATCTACACTGGTAGAATGTGAGTTAGTAATTCCTAAATTTTCTTGACTATTATCTTCAACAAATAAATCATTGAAAGCATCAAAAAATAATAGATGAAGATCAGAATCAGTGTTAGGTTCAGAATTCTTATTCTGTGGACGATCAGGTTCTACTCTGGATGAAGTAGAAGCTTTGTCTTTTCCTTTAGATCCCAGTTCTGAACTGCTGTGTTCAGAAGTCCTGGTTTTGGTTTCATCAAAGGTCACATTTACGCTTTCGATCACAGTCTTTGTTCGGGTGTTATAGACTCTGTATGCTTTAGATTGTAGAGAATATCCAATGAATATCCCCTCATCGTCTTTTGGTTGAAACTTGAATAAGTTCTCTCGATCGTTAAGTACATAACACCTGCATCCAAACACACGAAAGAATTTAACAGTAGGCTTACGACCATTAGTCAATTCATAAGAAGTCTTATTAAAACGTTTATTAATAATGGTCCTGTTTTGTGTGAAACATGCAATTGCGACAGCTTCAGCCCAAAGGAACATTGGTAGTTCTGAATATGCCAACATTGTTCGAGCAGCCTCTACCAAAGTTATGTTCTTGCGTTCAACGACCCCATTTTGTTGCGGTGTGATCGTGACAGAAAAATTGTGTGATATACCAACAGATTCTAGAAAAGTTTGCAGAGTCGCATTCTTGAATTCTATTCCGTTATCACTCCTCAGTTGCTTTACAGAACTTTGTAGAAGAAATTGTATTTTCTTGATGAACTTGATGATTATATCAGGAGCCTCAGATTTTGTCCTTAGAAACTCTATCCAGGTATACCTAGAGTACTCATCCACCATTACTAAGATGTATTTCTTTCCGTTGATAGATTGAGTCCTCATCAGTCCGTACAAATCCATGTGAATGAGCTCCAGACACTTGTTACAGTTGGATAACATCTTCAGTTTGTATGAATTGGGCTTCATCTTTCCTTTTTCACAAGCTGAACAAAGAGAATCTTGTTCAATCTTCAAATCAAGAAGTCCAGTCACTAGATTTTGTGTCCTCAGCTAATTCAAGTCACAGAAGTGCTGATGAGATAGTCTTCGATGCCACAACCAACTCTCTTCTGTAGATGTCTTAGAAATCAGACACACTTGCTTTGAAGCTTTCAGTGTTGGGAAGTGAACACCGTATAACAATCCCATTCTACCGGCTTTGATAAGTTCTGCTCCACTGTGATCCTTGATATAACAATAATCCGCATCAAATTCTATCTTGCATTTCTTTTCTGCAAATTGACTTATCGAGAACAGATTATAAGCTAAGCCTTACACATACAGAACCTTTGATAATGTGATCATACTATTCTTGATAATCCTGTAACCTCTGACGTAGCCTTTCATTTCGTTTCCAAAATTTACTGTACCTGCGTAATGATCTACGTAGTCGAACAGCAGGTGTTTATGCGTTGTCATGTGTCTTGAATCTCCAGAATCAATGATCCCCACATGACAAGCCTAAAATCAGCAATCACTTAACTTTAGGTACCCATATGAATATGGGTCCTTTCTTGTTAATACTCTTAACAGTATTTAAATTTGTTGATGACCCTTTAATGCGCCATTCAAATCTTGGTCCTTTTGGTAAAGTTTGTGTGTTAAGTTCATCTTTCGGAATCCATTTCCATACAAACTTCACATCAGCAATTTTATTAACATGAAAAGCATTATTTTTCCTTTTTAAAGAATATATCTCAGCTTTGTTAGCTTTAGAATGAGTAGAAGATTTCATGTTCTTAAATTAGACATGTTTCTTTTGCTTTGAAGACTTTGGTTTCCAAGAGAATGAACTATTAAGACAATATGAACATTGAAATTTAGTAGTAGCTTGCGTCAACAACTCTTTCGGGAAAAAAATTTTGTTTTATTGAAACTTTGTTGATTGACATAGGTACAAGCACCAACCCCTCTATTGCATTGACATTTATCTAATTCATTCACAGTCTTTTACACTTCAGTCTTCTTTTCCTTCAAACAATCTTTCTTTACTTTTTGATCTGAAAAAGAAACAGATTTTGAAATATTAACAGATGATGAAAAATAAGAACATTCACCTATATCTTTTGTTTTGACAGAATCAGAAGTACACTTAACACTTTGAATCACAGAAATTGGAATATCTTTATCAACAACAACCACTTTGCCTTTTGATAATTTGAAAATTTGAGATTCTAGACTTCTTATTTCTTTTTGCAAAGATTCATTCTGAATAAAGCTCGAGTCTAGTTCCATCCCGAAATTCTCATTAGCTTCTTCCAATTCAACAATCATGTTGTTGAGATGGAAGATTTGCCTTTGTAATTCTTCAATTTTATCCAAGGCCTGTTGATATTCAAGATCAGAAAATTATGAAGCACAAACAGAATCAGAGTTATCAAAAATGACCTCTTCATTTTTATCTTCTAAGATTGAACAGGTTAAGACAGTTTCAGTAGATTCAGAATTAGAACTGGCTCCAGAAGACTCAGGTTTTTCTCTAAAAATATTTTCATATTCGACAAATGAATCCTTGTTACTTTCGTAAGAAGAATTTAATTCATCATATGAAAATTTAACAGATTTAAAATGTTGAGTTTCTGATTCAGTTTCAATTTCTGTCTTTACTTCTATTGTTTCTTCCTTTTCTATCTTAGGAGATTCAGGCAAAGGAGTCTCAGGCTTTACCAATGTCTAAAGGATATGTGGAATTAGAATAATAGGTTCATCACCCGACTTTTTAAAGTTATAAAGGTTTGCAGGTGCCTTTTTCAATACATCCACATCTGAAAGACCGAGACCTGGTTTTGCCTTATAGAATCTAGTGTCTTTCTGATTATTGGTTAAAATCTTAAGAGTCTGTTCCGTTTGACCTCTTTTGAAATTTAGATCTTCCAATTCCTTGATCTTCGTGTAAGCTTCTGTCCTATCTTTCAAAACAATATCAAACTGAATTGTTAGTTCCACATTCTTATCCTGTAAAGTAATTATCTCTTTTCGAAGTTCAGAAATTTTTGTTTGAAGTTTAGAATTATCCAATTTTAGAACATTCTTTTCTTCTTCTATTTCGTCAGCTAAAGTTTTATAAATGAGTGTCTGATCTTGATGTCCTTGTATAGTACTCTTTTGTTGTTTGAAATTTTCTTTTAATTTCAAAAACTCAGAGTTCATCAGATTGAGCTGAGACATCAAGTTCATCACCTCATCATTATCATCAAAATATTCAGAATTATCAGAAGTGGAATATACCTCAGAATCTGACTCGCCATTCAAATGTGCCATTAACTTGTAATGGACTTGAGTCAGATTCACCTTTGCTACCTGTTAGCTCCAATCACATTTTATAGAAGTATTAAAAAATAGGCTAAGTATAGGAACCGCAGAAGTCTGCCTCAGAACACCTAAGTGATACACAGAAGTCAAAATCTCAGAAGACATCCGTCGACACTCTGCCAGAGGACGCAACACCTGATAATGATCCTCAGATCACAGAGCCTATGTGATCACTCACAGAGCCTCTGTGATGGCTAACCTCTGGATTCAGTTCAAAGTTTTATGCCAACTCAGTTCAAGACAATGTCACATGCAGATCACGTGATGCCTGCTGTACGAAGATTTCAAGATCACTTTGGAACGGCGCACGATGGTTTCACTTTCCAGGTGGCATTCCGTTTATGGAATGTCAGTCATTGTCTTGTACTACGGGGTGCATGCTCTTTGTATATTATAGGAGAACCACCTTTGAGTTTTAAGCATGCGAGCACACACAAAGTCTGAATAGAGATTGTATTTTTCACTGAGAATATTTGCACACACTTGTGCATGTTCTTGGTGTTCTTCAGAAATCAATGAAACAGTGTTTTGAGTAAATTTCTTGTAACATTTTACTATTCTGTTTATTGATTACTCGTGTGTCTACTACCCTTGCATGTTATACCTTTTATACACTAGATAAACGCTTCCGCACTTACTTTAGTCAATCTGTGTGTAGTAAAAGGTCAAATCAAGTTAAGACCATAATTATTGGGATCAACAATTGGTATCAGAGCAGACTTTGATTCTTAATATCAAATGATCCTGTTCTATACTTGATTCCCACGCTCCAGGTAGTAGTTTGAAATCTGTGTCTTCATTTTGATCCCCACTCATAAACATACTCTGTTCTCTGGAGCTACTTCAACCAGTTTGACGTAGATTCAAAAGCAAGTGTGTTTAAATCCTTTGAAGACATACTCAAAGCACAGTTAGTTAGTTGACACCCTTCTCATACCAGATATTCATTCCTGCTAATCATATTCCCTATCTTTCTCTAAAGAACTCCTCATACTCTGTTTTACTCTTTACTTAGAAATGACCAATCCTATTAACTTCTTCAGTGCAGGATCTCAGTCTAAACCTCCCACTCTACTGAGGGATGAATATCTTCAATGGAAGATCAGGATGGTGCACTTTCTCGAAGGTGTGGATCCTGGTCTTGTTGAGTTTCTTCATAATCCTCCTTACATCCCAATGACAACAATTCCTCGTGTTCCTGCCACTGCGAACACCCCTGAAGTGCCTGAATATCAGCATCCCAAACCCATCATTGAGTGGACTGAAGAAGAAAAGGCACAACATGAACTTGCAAAGAAAGCCAAAAGACTACTCATTATGGCTATCCCAAACGACATCTTCCAGTCCCTTGATTCCTGTGAAACTTCGAAGGATTTGTGGTTAGAGCTAGAAAAGCAGCTTGAGGGAGGTGCCAAAACCCTCAAGAACAATAGAGCTCTATGCATTAATGAGTACTTTGCATTCAAGGTTCTGCCGAGTGAATCCATTCAAAGCACATACAATAGGTACAATTCCTTATTAAACAAGTGCAAGAGGTATGGCATCCACATAACCTCTGAAGAAAACAATGTCAGATTCTTTCAGAGCCTGAACGATGAATGGCTTCATCTAACCATGTCCATGCAAGCTACACTGGATCTCGATGTTTGGTCCATATCAGACCTTTTCGAAACTTTGATAAGTCAAGAGAACATAATATCAAAGTTGATAACCCCTGTCGGTGGTCCTCTGGCATTGGTAGGAAGCACCACAGAGGGTCAGGACAGAGGAAAAGAAAAGGCGACAGAGGATGCTCAAAAGAAAAAGAAGAAGAAAAAGGTTCTCATGGCAGAAAGGGAAAGTATGGAAGGATCGGAGGAAGAGATTGATATGGCTGCTTTGGCCAAGACTCTTGCACTAATGACCCGACAATTCAATCGTGGTCTCAAGAAAAAGCCAGAGTACAGAGGAAGAGAGGATAGAGATGATAGAAGCAGAGGATTTGGTGAGGTGAGAAAATATAGGAGAGAAGAATTCGAGGAGCAGAGACAAGAAGAGAAGAGGAGCGGACAGAGGCCAGATGACAGAAGTGGTGATAGAGCCCCAAAGCAAACTGAAGGATGCTTCAAATGTGGAAAACCAGGCCACTTTGCTACAGAGTGCAGGTCCTCTGCCATCAAAGGGAAGCCCACTAGAGATGTTGTTTTCTACAAAAAGAAGGCAGAATATTACACACAGAGGTCCCTAATGGCAGAGCAATAAGACCTTGAGACTGATGAGTCCTCTGATGAAGGGGACAACAATGCACTCTTCTGTGGAATGGCAGAAGTCCACTTTTCTGACAACAAGAGTGAGGTATCTACTTCTAACTCCTATAATTATGACTCTGAAAACAAACTTCTTATAATACAAAATGAGTGTCTTGCTTACAAAAATATATGCTCAGAACTAGAAAAGAAATTGGCCTTCTTTGAGAGAGAAACAAGGCTTCTCACTCAAGAAAAGGACAAGCTCTATCAAGAAAGAAAAACTCTTGTTTCTGAACATATTGTTGAAAAGAAAGGGCTAAAAGAGAAAATTTCCAAACTTGATCAAGCCCTGAAAGACAAGGTAATGGAGCTAAAGAAAAGAGAGAGTGATCGATTAAATGCCATTTCCTTGAAAAACTTTTTTCAAAAAGAAAGAGAAGTACTTCATCAAGATCTGTTCGACAGAGATCTCAAAATTAAGAGGTATCAGGATGCTCAAAAGGCACACGAAAAAGTAAACACTCAGATCGGTAGAAGAGGCATAGGGTTCGATGATATCGATCCCTACACTAGAAATAAAAGGAACAAATCTTTGGCAAACATCTTCTGCCCTGGAAAATCTCTAAAACCAAGTCTTCCAAACCTTTTATCCACATTTAAGAGGCGAAAAACCTCTGAAGGACAACATCTGAGGAATCCTCTGCATATGGCAAATGCATGGTATGAAAACAATGACTTACCATCTACGCTCTCATCAAAGAGAAATTCTATTCCAAAGAAATATCTGTCTCAAAAACAGATTGGAGTCTTCAGATTTGGTCACCCAGAAACACAAACTCAAATGGCGTTTATGTGCATGATGATCCCTGAAAAGGAACTGTGCTATGATGCACCAGAGTTTATTCCAGCCTCTGTGGAAGAAAAATTATTTAAAAGGTTTTTGGAAAATGACTTGAGAAGGACTTATGAAAATCATTTTCTCAACCATCCTGATCTAACTTCTTAAATAAGAGAAATCTTTGAGCAAGATCTTCTAAGTTGTCTTAGTGTTCCTATGGTTATTCCCTGTATTTCAAAAGATATAAACACTCCCAAGGACACTACATATGGACAAAGCAACCCATCTCCAAAAGGTCACGATCTCATTCACAGGGACTTCCTTGATACAGACTCTGAAATAGAATCTGAGTCCTCTGTCGAAATAGAGATAAGTTTTGTGGAACCTGAGATGGTCACCTGTGGTCCAGGGGAAAACAAATTACCCTCTGGCATCCTTAACAGGAAAATCGCTCCCAAGAGGAGAACCACAGGGATACCAATCTGCCCTGACTTCTTGGATATGTGTCTTCAAACAACGACTTCTCTTGAGCTAGAGAAAATGAAAAATGAAAAGATCAAAATCGCTCAAACTCCCAGAGTTCCAAAACCTGTCTTTGCATCAAAACCTTTTCAAGAAAAGCTCACCTGGCAACAGAAGGCAAAATGGCCCAAAATTGACAAAAATAATGCTTCTGTGGCAGTGAATGCTCAAAGGGAAGGTCGTCGAGGGAGAGTACACAAAGAGAGCCATCCAAGTGGAGTTTTTGACAAAAGACAACCTAGATTAGACAAAGTTTTCTGTAAAAAGAAACCCGAATCTAAAATGGGTTGTTGTAAAAGTTGCTTTGTACACTCCTTTGACAATTTCAATGAAATATTTAAGAAGTTTGCTTCCAAGGCTCCTCATTGCAAATGTTTTGATCTTGTGCATGCATTAAATCAACATTTCTCCAGGCCTTCCTGTCTTATATCTCACCCAAAGCAAATGAATGCCAAATTCAAGGGTGAGAAAGAACAAAATGGTACCTCTATTAAAGAGGATAAAACCAAAATCAAAGATGTTAAGGCATCTTTTAAAACTCCTAACAAACCCGGACCCATTTGGAAATGGGTACCTAAATCCTCTTGATCTGGTCACAAAAGAAACAGCATGTGCCCATTTGGTACCTAGACTCCGGGTGTTCAAGGCACATGATTGGCGACAGAGGGTTGCTCTCCGCCTACAAAGAAAAATTTGGAGGTGGTTCTGTAACCTTCGGAGACAACAAGAAGGGACAAATCAAAGGCTATGGATTCATTGCCAATGAAGACATCGACGTCAATAGAGTTGCATATGTGGATGGCCTTAAGCACAACCTGCTGAGTGTTAGCCAACTCTGTGATAATAGACTCGATGTAATGTTCAAAAAGAAATACTGCTCTCTGTTCAGAGAAGACACAACCATAGAGCTTCTGCAGGCCAAAAGACGAGGTGATTTATACCTCATGGACTTCAAGTCCATCAACAGAGATGAAAAGCTCTGTCTGGTCTCAAGTAAGAATGAAGAAGCTTGGCTTTGGCACAACAGGTTCTGTCACTTAAACTTTCATTCTTTAGACAAACTTGTGAAATTAGATCTAGTAAAGGGGCTACCAAGTGTCAAATTCAACATAGATCATCTATGCTCTGCTTGTGAAATGGGCAAACTCAAAAGAGCTGCCCATAAGACCAAAACAAACATGTCTTGCACTAGACCTCTGCAGATGCTTCACGTAGACCTTTGCGGTCCCATATCCGTGCAAAGTCTAGGTGGCAAGAAGTACATTCTTGTACTCATAGATGAATTCTCAAGATATACTTGGGTGGAGTTCGTTCAAAAGAAATCAGATGTTCCTGAGGTACTAATCAATCTTCTTAAGAGGATACAAGTTCTTCATGATTACAGGGTACAGAGAGTCCGAAGTGACAATGGGACGGAGTTCAAGAACTCAACAATCGAGGCCTATCTCACGACAGAGGGAATCTCACAGAACTTCTCTGCTGCAAGGACTCCACAACAAAACGGTGTTGTTGAACGCAAAAACCGAATGCTTATGGAAGCCGAAAGAACCATGCTCACTGCCTCAGGACTTCCAATCTCCTTTTGGGCAGAAGCCATATCCATGGCATGCTTTACCCAAAATCGATCGTTGGTAGTAAAAAGACATGAAAAGACCCCTTACCACCTACTCAATCAAAGAAAGCCAAACATCAAGTACTTCCATGTCTTTGGCTGCAGATGCTTTGTGTTGAACGACAGAGAGCAGATAGGGAAATTCAGTCCCAAAGCTGATGAGGCCAAATTCGTTGGCTACTCATCAAACTCCAAGGCCTACCGAGTCTATGTGCTCAAATCAAAACATATACTTTAAAGTATTAATGTTTCATTTGATGACTCGTTTCAAATGACTTCTGAGCAAATCAGCTCAGGACTCAAGATCCAGGATAAGGAAACTGATGACTCATCAAGAAGAAATGAACTTCATCATTTGTTTGAAGAGATGTTCGATGATGGACCCTCAGAGGATGACCATAGAGCCTCTGGAGCTGAAGCCTCTGCAGACCAATCAGGTACATCCTTGTCAGGACCTAGCAATACTTCACCCTCTTCCACCACTTTTGCAGGTACAAATGGCGAGGGGGAGTACTCAGAGGCTAATACTGACCAAGGATCCAAGCTCTACCAAGAACATGGTCAACTCCACGATATCTCTGAAAGGTCAACACCAGATCAGTCAGAGAACTCTGAACAAGACACCACAAAGCTCATGAACTCAACTCAGAATGATCAAAGTCCGATGACAAGTACAAATGATCTCCCTTCCACAGAGGGTGATCAGGTTCAAGAAACTGAACATGCTCCAGAAGTGTTACCAGAAAGTTCAAATGATCACCTACCATGAATGACTAAGTGGACCACAAGTCACCCATAGAGCCAAATCATAGGTGACCCCTCTGACAAGGTCCAAACTCGATCAACTACCGCAAATTTTTGTTACTACACAAATTTTGTGAGTATCATCGAGCCCAAAAAGATCTCTGAAGCTCTTGAAGACCCAAACTGGGTAGAGGTTATGCAAGAAGAGCTTCTCCAGTTTGAAAGAAACGAAGTATGGACCCTGGTGCCTCTGCCGAAAGGTAAAACCGCTATAGGGACCAAATGGGTCTTCAGGAATAAAAAGGACGAGGATGGTGTGGTGATCAGGAACAAAGCAAGGCTGGTGGCCAAGGGATACTGCCAAGAAGAAGGGATTGACTACGAAGAAACCTTTGCCCCTGTGGCTAGGCTCGAAGCTATAAGAATATTTCTTGCCTTCGCAGCCCACAGAGGTTTCAAGGTATTTCAAATGGATGTTAAGTCAGCCTTTCTGAACGGTCAAATTCAAGAAGAAGTATACGTCCAGCAACCACCAGGGTTTCAAAGCTCCAAGTACCCAAATCATGTTTACTTCTTGGACAAGGCTCTGTACGGGCTCAAGCAAGCCCCCAGAGCCTGGTACGACATACTTTCAAACTTTCTTCTTGCAAATGGCTTCGAAAGAGGTACAACTGATACAACTTTATTTTATAAGAAGAGAAAAGGTGAGATTTTACTTGTACAGATTTATGTTGATGACATTATTTTTGGGTCCACAAATGAATCTTATTGTAACAAGTTTGAGTCTTTGATGAAGAGTGAGTTTGAAATGAGCATGATGGGAGAACTTACCTTCTTCTTAGGATTGCAAGTCAAACAAACCAAAGAGGGCATTTTTATAAACCAATCTAAATATGTCTCTGACATACTTGAAAAATATAAGCTCTCTGACTCCTCATCAATGAAAACCCCTATGGCCACTGAATCTAAGCTTCATGCGGACCCAGAGGGCAAGTCTGTGGAGTGCAAACTCTACAGAGGTATGATAGAGTCTCTGCTGTACTTGACCGCGAGTCGACCCGATATAATGTTCGCCACATGCCTCTGTGCACGATTCCAAGCTAACCCTAAAGAATCTCATCTTCATCCTGTAAAGAGGATCTTAAGATACCTAAAAGGGACCAAGAATCTTGGCCTCTGGTATCCGGAGAACTCGGGCTTTGATCTTATGGCTTATACAGATTCAGATTACGAAGGATGCAAGTTATACAGAAAAAGTACCTCTGGGAGTTGTCAATTCCTTGGAGGGAAACTAGTAAGTTGGACTTCGAAGAAGCAGAATTATGTCTCGACCTCTATGGCAGAAGCGGAATACGTTGCTGCTGCTAGTTGTTGTTCGCAAGTTCTGTGGATGAGAACCCAACTCAGAGACTATGGATTTGACATCGAGAAAATCCCCATCCTCTGTGACTCCAAAAGCGCCATTGCGATCTCTGCCAATCCTGTTCAGCACTCCAAAACAAAGCACATCGATATCAGGTACCACTTTCTGAAACATCATGTGGAGCATGGAACGATAGAAATGTACTTTTTCCCTACAGATTACCAGTTTTCCGACCTTTTAACGAAGGTATTAGACGAGAAGAGGTTCACTTTTCTTGTTGGCAAGATTGGCATGCTCAACATGAGTTGACTCACTGAGCCTCTGTAAGTACATACTGTACTCCTCTAAATACTTTTTGTACATTCTCTCAAAACCTTTTTCAAAATAGCTTTCTTGCTCTGTGTCTTGCTCAAACGTCTATTTCAAAAACTCAAGCACAGTTCAAGGGGGAGTTGAGATAAAAGACCTTGACATTTCAAGGGGGAGCTCGACATCTTTTGTTAAACATGTCGCTCTGCCCCTCAAAATGCTTTCACAGCTATTGAGTGATCACCAACTCAGATTATTTCCTAAATTAGAAGTTTTGGATCTCAGAGCCTCTGAGGTCCTCCATAGAGCCTCTGTGACTCTTCATAGAGCCTCTGTACCTCACAAAGGGGTCTCTCGTCCATTGCTAAATCATTTGGATCTGTGTTCGATCAACTCGTACGCTCTTTCGAAAGTCTTGGTCATCTCAAGAATTCTGAAACCTCATAATGACCTCAGAAGCTCTTGTCCCACAGAGCTTCTACCATTTTTAACTTCAACTTTTTTTTTACCTTTGTCATTATGTGCGGGTGATTTTCTCAAAATCACTGTCATGTGGGAATAGTAACTGCCACGCGCGTGAGAATAGAGGGAGGCGCACGTACTCGATTGTGCACCGCCTATCCTGACGTGGCACATTCCTATTGGATCGTATCTGTACCATCGTTTTTCAAAACGGCTACCTATCCGATAGCACTCATTACGAATTTCAAATTCTCATTTTTTTACCGCTAATTTTTTCTACCCCCCTTCAGTATATAAACCCCTCTATACCTTCTCTTTTGTCTTTTACCTGCAATCCTTACTCTCAAGAACTCCTTTGCAAACTCTTCATTTTATCATCAATGGCTTCCCACTCAAGCTCTTCCAACAACTCCAATGGCTCCAAGAACTCCAACAAGTCCCATCACTCCACAACTCAAAAAGCTGATTCGACCTCCATAGGACAAGAACGGGTTCTTACGAGCAGAATGCTCTCTTTCACTCGTCATGACTATCACTTAACTAAAATGAACAACAAGCCAAACAACCACTTCGTCACCTTGAATCCTTCTGGATTCCCTGCTGAAGCCACTCCCCTGATCAATATCCTCAAGAACCACTTTCTGGTCAAAGCCCTAACTTTGAAACGCAATGACATCCCTGAATCCTACATTCAGCAGTTTTGGCTAAGCGCTCGTCATGCCAAGATGGAGGGATATGGTCACTGTATTATTGGATATGCAACCCTTCCATCGACCACAAAAATTTTGGACTTAGGCATCAACCGAAGGAAATTGTCTGATGTCTTCGAATTACCAACTAAGGCTGACCTCAACCTGCGCAAATTCTCAGAGGAGCCCACAGAGGAAGAAATTATGGAGTTTCTGAAGTTCATTGGATACGCAGTTCCAATCACCAAGCGAACAAACTTCAGAAGACAAAACCTGCCTCCTCTGTGGAACGTGCTATTCTCAATCCTGAACAGATGCCTAACGTCGAAGGTAGGGAGCCCAGACCAGTCTAGCCACACCATTCTGGCCATCATGTATGGGATCTACTATGATCTCCCACTAGATTATGCGAGACTCATATTCAGGGAGATGAAGAATGTTGTGATCACCAAGCAGCAAGATCAAGATAGGGGCACAAAGCCCAAAAACATAGCCTTTGGACGTTTCCTAGGCTTACTTCTGGGTGATGATTTGATAGGGGAGGAAAAGCTGCCTACAGAGGGGAAGACAATCAAGTTGCATGAGATGAAGTCTCACAAACCGACTACTCTCCAAATCAGATACCCTACTGCAAGACCTCTGTCAACAAGGATGTTGACCTATCTGGGTAGTGAAGAGGGTACTAGGGATTACATACGAGGGCACAGGACTCCTGAACCGAGTCCTGTAACCCCCCCTCGCGTAGGATTCCAAGTAGGTGATGTAGTTATTTACCTGAGAGATAAGGAAGAAAAGGAGACAGAAGTTGTGGCCGCAGAGGCACAAGTGAGTGAAAGAGAGAGGGAGCGTTAGTTAGTAGGGAGGGGAGTGAGAAAAAGGAGAAAAAGAAAAGTAAGAAAAAGAGAACCGAACACGTAGAGGTTCCAAAATCCTCTGAGAAGAAGAAATCAAAGAAAAAGAGGACCGCAGAGGTTCCAAAGCCAAAGGAGAAAACTGTAGAAGAGACTACAGAGGTCAAATCCTCTGAGAAAAATAAAAGGAGAAAACTGCGAACGCTTGCAGAGAAGGAACGATCTGCTAAAGCCAAGGTAGAGGCTTTCAGTGCTAGAACCAAACCTGCAGAGGGTGGCGAAAAACCTCTGCAGAAGACAAAAGAGCCCTAGTCTTTGAAGAATCCCCTGAGGATAGACCTCAGAGCCTGATGAAATTAGCCTCTGACATAGCAAGAGAGGTCATTCTTAGGTACTCAGGGGACCTAGGTGAATCTGTGACTCTAGAGATCGAAGATGTGACCGAAAAGTCACAGAGTGAAGAGGAAAAAGAAGAAAAAGAAAAATTGAAGGAGGAGAGCAGAATAAAAGATGCCTTGGGCACACAACCTGAACCAACTCCCCGTGCAACCCACACCACTACCTCTGCAGTTCTAGTGCAGAAAGGTATTGAACAAGGACCGCACAGTCCGATCCCAACCCCAGCCATACGGACAGAGGATATTCCTTCATCCTCTGTACCACCTTCCGGGGAAGCCAAATCCACCTCATCCTCTCAAAAGGGTGAGAGTGTTGTTTTCCATTTCCATTTGCCCCAGGACACAACTCCACCACAAACAGAGGCATTTGTTGCCTCTGTCACGCATACGAGTGACCACTAAACTGCTTCAGAGATGGCAGTGCAAGATTACACTTGTTCTGTTGTTCTAGAACAACCACAAAACCTAATCACTAAGGATCTTGGGGAAGCCTCTGAACCCTCCCCCAAGAAACTTACTGTCAGAACTTCCATAGATGATTCCTCTATGGAACATCGAGGATTGGAAGGAAATCCTCCAGAGCTCAACCTCATAACAGGCTCTGAAGGTGCCAAATACTCGTTGGCTAAATCTGGAACATGTGTTGTTCCAGAGGTCACCTCGGACTACTTTGTCACAAAGGGCGAGTTTAAAGCTTTTGTCGACATGGTGTTCCAAAAATTTGACGAGTTGAAAAGCTATGTCACACGGGAATCCGAATCCAACTCCAAAATCCTTGTAGAGGCTCTAAAAGCTCTTCATCAGTCTTCAGTGCAACATACTACAGAGATCAAGAGGCTGACAGAGAACTCTGTAACAAGAGCTGACATTCAGGAATGCGGACGATCGATCAACATCCAGACTGATGCAGTTAAGACCCTGGGGGATATCTACATGGAGGAAATGGGTGTATTCGCAGCAAAGGTTGTTTAGTCAGGGGTGGATGACCTGACCAAGCTTCGAGATGAAATAAAGGACATAACTCGCAGTGTTATTGTGCCTTTCCAACCTCAAGCGTCCACTTCTGCACCTCCACCCTCCTCCTCTGCCACTAACATCTCTGGACTTGCTACAAAAGAAGAGTTAGAGACAATGGGGAGAATGGTTTTGAAAAGTCTTAACCTCATTGGAGCTGACATATCTCATCAAGGGAAAAATGTGGCAGAAGATCTGAAGAAGACTGTAGCCACGATCAGGTTCAAGTCTGATATGGAAGTCAACAAGTTGTCGTTGGCTACAGAGGATGTTCTAAAGAAGATCTTCAGGCATGTCGACGATCATCTCTGCAAGAGAAGAAAGAGGAAGGCACCTGCGACTTGCCAAGCCGAGGCAACGCAGAAGAGGGCAAGACATGAGGACCAGGATCCTGATGCCTCTGGTCCTCATGAGGGGGAGATCATGCCATCAGAAGCAAATATTTCAGCTGAACCCCTGAACCAACAAGTCCCTACAAGCTCAGATCCTGGACCACAGAAGCCAGATAAAAAACAGGCCTCTGCAGCTCTATCATCTCCCACGGTCCAAATCCCAAAAATCCAAATGAAAGCACCACCCACCGCGAAAGACAAAGGCAAAGCTATTGCCACAGAACCTCTGAAGAAGAAGGCCCCTCCTCCTTGCACAGAGAAGCTCCTCCAAAGCTCTATCGATGCCATCAGAAGTGAGGCTCTGAGAGGCATAAAATCTGAAGAAGAAGAAGAAGACTGGGCAATTGATCTGCAACCCCTCTCTGAACCCCCATCCTTGACCCTATTGAAAAACCATCAAGGGACAGAGTGGCAGAGGTAATACAAGGCTTCGAGAGCTTGAGAAGACCCTTCCCCATTCCTCAAAAGAACCTAGAAGAAGACGTCTACAAGTACCTCTACAGCCGAGGGATCCACGATCAGCCTTCTGTCAAGCTCTCAGAGGAAATCATCTCAGAGGAGAGGAGGAGATTCTACAAAGATAAATCCAAACCAAGAGGTCAAGTCTTCTCTATGGCCAAAATCGCAGAGGTTCTGTCAATACAGCTTGGCCATACAAAATGCAAAAATTTATGGTTCAGCGAGTATGCCGTGAAGATAGATGATGGACAAATATGGACATTCACAGATGCAGATCTGACAACTCTCCATCCCCACGATCTCCCAGAGCTACTCAAATGGACAGAAGATAAGTTCGGGTGGAAGAAGGAGTACCAAGAAGCCCACCTCACGATTAAAAGAACTATGAGGGAAAAGCTGCTCTTCTACAGCGTGGTGGACTTTCAGGTGGCACTTGACCTCGGGGTCAAAAAGGTGAACTTTCCTGCACCAGAGGATAGTATACCACCCTCTGCCACAATCCTTCCAAACTCAATAGTCAACTCACCTTCCTTTGGCTTTGTGTACATAAATCCCAAGGGCGAAAAGAAGATATTTATGGGGATTGAAAGTCACAAGTACTCGACTCAGTCTCTGTTGTTCATCCAAGAACTCATCATCAAGCACAGAGGAACACCACTCGTCCCCACAGAACCTGCAAACGTCCTCCTGGAAAATATAGGTGTGACTCTTAACTTCAGGGACTTGTGCGTATTCTATTACAGAGAGCTGAAGCAGGAAGAAGGGTTTGGAAGAAAAATAGATGACTTTCCAGACGCCAAAGTATAGGCTCTGAAGAAATGTATTTTCACTTCTTTTACTTTCAATGTTATTGTAATCAAATGTAATTGCCTTCTGGCATTTCTCTTAAATGAAAGTAAGTAGACAGAGGTTGAGTTCCTTTCACCTCTCTGTGTTTCTAAGTTAGCCAAACTCTCATTTTTTTCCATTTCTTTATTTTTAAATACTTAGGGGGAGATTGTTAGCTCCAATCACATTGTATAGAAGTATTGAAAAATAGGCTAAGTATAGGAATCGCAGAAGTCTGCCTTAGAACACTCAAGTGATCCACAGAAGTTAAAATCTCAGAAGACATCCGTCGACACTCTGCCAGAGGACGCAACACCTGATAATGATCCTCAGATTACAGAGCCTCTGTGATGGCTAACCTCTGGAGACAGTTTGAAGTTTTATGCCAACTCAGTTCAAGACAAGGTCACATGCAGATCACGTGATGCCTGATGTACGAAGATTTCAAGATCACTTTGGAACGGCGCACGATGGTTTCACTTTCCAGGTGGCATTCCGTTTATGGAATGTCAGCCATTGTCTTGTACTACGGGGTGCATGCTCCTTGTATATTATAGGAGCACCACCTTCGAGTTTTAAGCATGCGAGCACACACAAAGTCTGAATAGAGATTGTATTTTTTCCTGAGAATATTTGCACACACTTGTGCGTGTTCTTGGTGTTCTTCAGAAATCAATGAAACAGTGTTTTGATTAAATTTCTTGTAACATTTTACTATTCTGTTTATTGATTACTCGTGTGTCTACTACCCTTGCATGTTCTACCTTTTATACACTAGATAAACGCTTCCGCACTCACTTTAGTCAATCTGTGTGTAGTAAAAGGTCAAATCAAGTTAAGAACATAATTATTAGGATCAACACTACCTCAGCCTCTTCATCATCAGAATATTCAAACCATATCTCTTCTTCTGCCTTCAAAGTTGTGCCCTTTTTCGTAGCTTTTTCCAATTGAGCTTTCTTTTTGTAATACTCATATTTCTTTACACGCTTTTCTGAGCAATTCTTGATGAAGTGGCCGGTCTTTCCACAATTTAAACACTTGTCTGACTTTTCTTTCTCCTCTTTCTTTTCTTCTTTTCTCTCCTCTTTCTTCTCTTTCTCTTTCCTCTCTTCATATCTGCCTTTATACTTGCCATACTTGTAAGACTCGTGCTTAGGCTTGTTATAAACCTTTTTTCCGACCAAACCGCTTATGGAAGCTCGAAGTCAGAAGTGCAAGCTTTTCTGCAAATTCAGTTAACTCATCATCATCAGAATCTTCCTGAGTATCATTCTCTGAACTGTCTGAACTGTTGATCATACTGGTTATCAGGGATTTCTTCTTCATACTCTTTCCAGAACCAGAACTTGACTTTACCATCTTTCCCTTGCCCTGAGCTATCAGTGCCAAAGAATCTTCTACCTTCTTTTGCTTGTCCTTTAACTGAAGCAATTATTTGTTCACTGCAGCTTGCTCCTTTACCTTGTCCTCGTGTTGGTTGAGAGCACAGAACAGATCATTCAGCTTTTCTTCATCCATATCTTTATTGATTTGCAATTGAATGGTGTATACATCCCACTCTAGTTGAAGGTTCTTGATGAACTTGAAATTTATCTCAGATTCTGATTTCTGAACCCCGTTCCTTCGCAGATCATTAAGGATGATGTTGTAACGATCATATGCCTCTCTTAGAGATTCCCCGTCTTTGGCTTTGAATCCTTCATAGGCATTGATGCTTTGATTCCTTTTGGTTTTGATAGACTTTGTTTATCCCATGAACTACTTCTCTAGCTCATCCCAAATGTCCTTAGCGGATTCTCTACTATCAACACGATTAAAAATATCATTTGGAATGGCCATTATCAGAAAGGTCAAAGCAGTTGCATCTCTTTCCACAAAAGCTCTGTCTACATCACTATATTGTATAGGATCTCTTGCTACAATCCTCTCGGGAATTCAGGATTAGTGTTAGTAGCTGGAATTCTTGCAACCGTTACATGTGGGAAATGAGGACCATTCAGAATTGAGTCCATCAACTTCTTATCTTGGTTGTTGAGAAAATTAATCATCCGTTTTCTCCACTGCGGGTATTCATCGGCTTGAAGGACTGGAGGTTTGGATTTTGAGCCCATACTAAGCAGATCTCGAGACATGATGGCAGAAAACTGAGAAAGATTACTGAAAGACAGCTTGAATATAGAAGATCACCCAAAAGATTCAGAAACAGTTGACTAGAAGAGTCAAACCCATATTATCACTGAAACAGATTTCCTGAAAAATTACAAGTACAGAACTCGCACAAAATTGAAACTCGCAAGTCACTGTTCCTCACACTTCTCGCTAGACGCCTCGTGCGCGAACCAGAAACTCGCAGGACACTGAGTGCGCGAAGTGAGAAACTCGCAAACAACAATGAGCGTGAAGTGACTTCTCGCAAGGTATTGTATGCGCGAACTTGATTTCGAAAATTCTCGAAACTTGAACTTCTCGCAGACGAATCTAAACTCGCAAGTCAGCTGAAACTCGCAGAAGCCTTTGCGGGAACCGTACTTAGAAAATTTTTTAGAAACCAAGAACTCGCAGAACAAATAAGAAAATCCTTTGCGTGAAGTGATTTCTCGCAAGATGTACTATGCGCGAACCTGCAAAACTCGCACAACACACATGAACAGTAGTTTGCGTGTTCTTCCTTAGCGCGAACCGTGGATCTAGCGAGTTCTTCCCTTTGCTTCTGAAAATCGATCCAAAACTCAAATTCCCTGCAAATCTCTTTACAAACAATTCCAACAAGTTCGAAAATACAACTCGAACACTATTTGAACAAACAATAATGATCAAAACTCAAAAATTACAGTGCGATCCATCTTTTACAGACTCTGTGTTCGTGTTTCTAAAAATTCAAGAAAATCCAAAATTACAACAAATCCAATGATTCATTCGTGAAAGTGTGTGAATACAAAATGTTTACAATCACTAATCGATTACAATCAATCCATTTATACACACTAATTTGAACAAATCACAGAAAAATCGATCAAACAGTAATTTTCCAAGAAGTCGACTGAGTTCTTGGAAATTTCCAGAAATTGCTCCAATTTGATAATCCAAACAGTCTGAAATGGATTGGGTAGGCTCTGATACCAATTGATAATGTCCAATTCAACCTTATGATATCAATTAACAATAATTAAGATCAAGAATTTAGAGAGAGAATGTAGAGAGAGAAAGTCACAAGTCGTATTAGTCACAAGTAATGTGCGTACAATGCAATGGTTACAAGCTTCTCTCAAAGCTAAGCTATTTATACTACACGACTTTCTCTCACACAACTACAAAGAAACCTCACTACAAAGGTTCTCTCAAAAGCAATAAAGTCAAACATAAAAGACAAACATATTGATCTAAACAAATACATTAACACTCTCAAACTTAAGCTCTGATACCAACTTGTAACACCCTCAAATTTGATAAGAGCAACTAATTAAAATTTTAAATATAACATCAGGTAGGGTATAAAACTTCCTCTTACAATCCAAACTCTATATGCCTCAAGCACGAATTCTATAATTAACTTTGACAAATATAAACTCCAATGATATAAACACAGACTAAATATAAGTCGGGTGCTACTAAACCCAATTACGTGTTGCTATTTACAAGATAACCGCAGAAGACTTCACCAAGCTACTCACTCTCGTGCATTAAACTAGTACCCATCTCTTCACAGGGTCGCTAGTACCCTTACCCAACCGGGACCTGATGCACATGCCGACAAATAAAAAGGGTTAGGCTAACGCCTAGTGAGTTCAAGAGTTTTCAACATGAATAAATATATCGTTAAAAGGAAAGAATGCAGTTTAAATCATAATCTTTCAAAATGATTTCCCTTAACTATGAAAATGACTCGTTTTCCAATAACATGTGTTTTTAAGGACGAATGTCCAAATACAAAAACAGTCTTTATAAAATGATGCCGCCCAAAACTCACTCAAACGTGAATTGAAAACAGACTCCCAATTATAAAAACGAGGATAAAACTTTATATCCTGAAACACCTAAAACACGGGTGGGGCATAATACTCAACTCATAAAATCATGGGAAAACTATCCATATAAATATAATATGCCATTGAAAACATGGAACTAAGATTCAATACTCACGCGACCTTAAAATGGGATGAAATCCATATATTAAAGCATCGACAATTAAATATCCAAAATATTGTTGGCCGATGACGGGGGAGACTCGTTTCCGTTGAGAGTGGAAGAACACAAAAGTATGTCACTCATACAACGTTAATCGTATGAAACTTCACGACACGCAAGCCCAAGCGCCCCTATGACTCCCTTCAAGCTACACCAAAAGAGACAACTGACCTTAGCGAATATTACCATGAATACCGCCAAAGACTTGGCAAATTCGGGGGTTACAACCATGGCATTGCCATGACATGGTGGAGTCCCCAAACGCCCATCACTCATGATAGCACAACCGGACTCAGCCCTCCTAGTGTACACTTGAAAAGTTAAGGTCATAAAAACATGGGCCCCGGAGTCAATTCCCGCAACACCCAGTTGACCATCAATTAAAGACTGACTTACGTGCCTATGGATCTAATGCAACACAGTCTAACATGACATGACTACACAAGAATGACCAACGTACCCGAGCATGTAATTAACATTAATATGCAATAAGATGCATTAAGATGTAAATCGTAAATGGGGCTCCACATTGAGCCATTAAAACCGGACAAATGTCCTCAAGACTCTTTTAAGTCGAAATAGAGCTAAAATGCTCAAAACCCTTTTGACCAACAAATAACGGTCCCCACATAGAAAACACATTTAAACGGCGTCTATGCATACACATACCTCAAAGATGTGAATAACCCAAAACTCATCATGGATTGGGACAAAAGGTTTTCCAGATGGGTTTATACCCTTATGTTTCCAAAATGTCTCATAACACGGAGACGTGCAATTTCTAAATGATTTATGAAATCAAATACACAAAAATGCATAAATCATATATTAGACTTTCTGTGTACAAAATCACCAAAAATGCATAAATCATAAAATATACTTAATTTGTAATCGTCAAATGCATAAATCATACTATTCACTTATCAAAATATCCAAGTCCCAAATATGGCTTTTCATGATATTCAAACAACCCAAGTTTACCAAATATGAAAACTTATCGAAATACTCAACACATTGACAATTACTATGTAAAACATATTTTTACTTCAAAAATACTCATTTTGGCATGTACATAGTTTTCACAAAGCAACTTGAACTCACCTCGCTAGGTTAGATAAACCTAGATTTCAAACCCAAATCCTTAGCCTCCAAGAATGGAGCTTCCATCATCAACACGTCATCTTCAAAAATGGGTTAGGGTTTCCAAATAACCCTTTTCCCCAAATCTAAGATAAATGAATCACCAACATGTATAACCCTTTAGATCTATAAAGATCCTCATACAAGAACTTGAAATATACAAGAACTTACCTCAAACAAAATTTAAAGTCTTCCCACCAACATTTCATCCATAACATCTTTCACCCTCTTCACAATCAAGCTTCATTTGCCATCTTTTTGACCTCTCTAGGGTAGATTCACACCAAGGTGCTACAAAATTAGTTCTTGAGCTCCCAAAATCGTCTCAAGGAAAGAAATGGAGAGTGCGGGAGTAGAAATAGGAGAAAACCCCATAAATCTCAACATAAATCGACCGGACTGATTCCCGCGGCCTTGGTCGTGACCTCAAGTCGCGGGCCAAGTCGTGCGTGTCCTTAGATTGCAAACCACAGCGACATATGCGGCCTTGGTCGCGGCTTGAGGCCGCGGACCAAGCCGCACGTGCTGCAGCTCACGCCTTCCCACGTCTCGTGCCGAGCCGTCCCCCTGACCGTTATCTCGGCCGACCGGTGACTGCTTCTTTGATCGTGCGTCGTTCGACATTAGGAAATCGCAGGTGTTACAAAAACCTTGAGAAGAGAGATTTTTGGTGGAATAGCAACACCCAAGTTAATCTAGTTCGAATTAATTTTAGATTAAATAGGTTGTTGTATTGTTATGTCTCCTTATTCTTGCCACTTCATTTTGTTGCAAACTAACCCAGCTTAATGTGCGTTTTAGTTGTCATGAATATGGGATTTTCCCTTGTTGAATATTTGTATTTACAGGGTATATTGGACCTCCATATTTTAAACGTTATATTGCTAAATTTTCGAATTTTTAAAATTGCCTAATTTTTAGGGTTTTACAGTTTTGCCAAGGTTGTGACCAATGGAGAAATCAAGTTGTTTGATTGTTGTGAATTCAAACAGCATCGAGATGAAGAAGAAGAATTAATGTTCCATAAATTGAAGACAATCAAGGGGTTAGGAGACTTTATTACGTGTAATTTGTGTATGTGCATGGTTTCTACCACCACATTCCAATCGACTCTGAAACTATCAGGCATATCAAACAGGTACTTTAGACTTTAATTAATAATTATACATCTTAAATAACTGCTTATTAATAAAATAAAATCAAATACTAATACTAATTGTTAGATATGATTCTTCCCTCCCCCAAACTTACAAACAACAATGTTTTCATTGTTGGACATATTTAAGCACAGATTTTTAGGGAACAAGGGAATGTGCATTTGGTTTTGCCCAATCTATTTGGGAAAGTGATGGCCTACTTCATTTCTCAAAAGGTTGCAAGTGTGTACCAACTGTATGCTTAGAAGTCTAAGGGTTAACTCGAGCATCAATTCTAATAAAATATATAAGCAATTGTGTATATATCACCACGTCGTACAAGGAATTGATTATATTTTTTATTAGAATATAAATGTTCTTCCATTAAAGATATGTAGATCATAGTCTATAAATGTAAACACACAAGTAATTGATAATATTATTTATTAGGATAAACTCTTTTTTTAGTAAAAAAAATTTAAAAACATGTTCTACATGAAAGAATTTATATAATTTTATTATTTTTATTTATTTAATATTTTTATTTTTATAAACCTATTATATGACATGAGAGAAAGATTAAGATATGTTCGTGAATGGAAAAAGTTCTTCGATTTTAAATGAATAAAAATTTAAAACCCGCGAATAGCAAATAAATTAAAACTTATTTGATGTCTTTAAAAAGGTAACATATATTTTTTAAATATAAATAAATTTATTTTTTTATAGAATTATAACAAGTGGATCTCTCTAAATCAATATTACGAATCTCTTTCTTTCTCTCTATATATACTTAAGAACTAATATGACATGTGTAATTGATCAATACTTTGTGGTGCATTAATTCAATTTGTAATGAAGAAAATGGAGGTGGAAGTATCGAACAAGTTCGAATTAGATAAATCAGTATGCAATCATGGCTTCTTTATGATGGCTCCTAAGGGCACGTTTGGTTTGCGGGATTAGAATGGAATGGATTGGATTTCAAGGAGGGATTTGGATTTAGCTGTGCGTTTGATACGCAGAATAGGGTGGAACGGAACAGAACAGGACAAGTCTGTCCCATGTTTGGCATGACCTTGTGTGAGACACACTGAAACTAAGTGGAACAAGTGTTGGACACGTGTGTCCCTCCCCACCCCCTGGAACAAGATAGAACAGCAACATAATACCCCAAATACCCTTCCAAAAAAAACCAAAACCTAAAAAAATAAATCAACGCCTCTATACTGGATCGTCTTCTCCACCCTTCTACCCTTCTCGATGCCTCCCACAGGAATGAATCGCCCCTCTACCCTTCTCGATGCCTCCCACTGGATCGTCTTCTCCATGCCTCCCACTGGATCATCTCTCCACTAGGTTCTGCCATAACTCGATTTTCTACCATAACTCGATTTTCCTAAACTGGACTGTCTTCTCCACACAGGTTCTTTTCTGCCCTAAATCGATTTACAAAGTTGTGATTTCTGCCATCAATTGATTTTCGTTTCTCTTGCATAAATCAATTGTTGGACTGAAAATCAAGAAATTAAATGGGTCAATTGCAATTTGTTCCTTGGGGTTGAATTTTCTGGGTTTTCTTCTCAGGCGTTGTACGCCTCTTGTATTGATGGTTGTTTGTTTTTGTTGGTTCATGTTTGGCAATAAAATGGCTCTACTGTTCAAAAAAGAAAATTGTTTGTTTCTCTTCCATCGATTGTAGATGTAGATGTATCTATTTTGTGGCTTGACATTCCATCTCCATGGAAATACATTATTTTTATGTATATATTTTAAAACAAGTTTATGTTTTTTATTTTAAAATTACAAACAGAAAGTTGAATTACCTTCTAATCTTTGATTTATGAATTTCAGTTTTTTAATCAATGTTTATGTTAGATGTTTTTTGTATTTTTAAATTTGGTAGTTTTCATTTAGATTAATTATGTGGTAAAAAAAAATACCAAATAGGTCATCAGGGTAAATTAGTCATTAACCAGTCATGTCCCGTCCTGTTATGTCTTACCAAACACTGGACAGGAGTCCTGTCCCGTCCTGTGTACCAAACGCACCCCTAGACGGATTTAGATTTGGGGGGATTTGAAATCCCTTCATGTGTTTGGTTTGTAGGATTTGAAATGGATTTCAATTCAAATTCATTCCTTTACAAGTCTTGTTTGGTTTGTAGGATTTTGATTTTGATTGAGTTTTTTTTTATTATATGTTTGTTTTATAAAGAATTTATTTTTATTGATAAACGTCGGATTTGGATCGATACAATTTGAAATCTAGATCACGCTTTAGAATCAATCGGATTTGGATTTCAAATCCAAGCCCAATGCCAAGGATTTCCAAATCCATCATATGAGGGATTTTAAAATGGTCAACGGATTTGAATCCGGTCAACGAAATCCTTTCCTGCAAACCAAACGCGGGGTTGGAATGGATTTGAAATCCAAATCCTTCCGAATCCATTCCAATCCCGCAAACCAAACGCGCCCTTAAGTGTTGGATACCTTCCATCAAAACGCTAACGAGCCCACTCCGACTACTACTACCTGATCGTCATCATCACTCCAACGTTACCATCTCCATTTCTCAACCGTACCCTACTTCACTCTCTATAACCGTCCTTGACAATCTAATTAGTTTCTCTTCTCAGTAACAAGAAATTGTGGTATATATATAATTTAATTTTTTTAATTAAATTAAATGCGTAATTGATATCATGTATGCATGCAGGATCAAGTGAAGAGGATGTTGAGGCTATCCAAGGAAGACGAGAAGCAAGTGAAAGATTTCCTTAGATTACACGAAGAAGCAACCAAACAAGGGGTTAGTCGTCTTTTTCGTAACCCGTCATTGTTCGAAAATGTTGTCAAGTTCGTACTTCTCTGTGGATGCAGGTATATATATATATATATATATATATTAATTTTTTGTAATTAATATGATAATTAATATTTAACCATTAGTGTAATGTTAGAGTATTGTATATATAGATTCCAAAGAAGCTTAGAGATGACTGAAGTACTTTGTAAACTCCAGAAACGATTAGGAAAAAATGCAACTGGGGAAATTTCCCAAGCGCACAAGAGGTGGCTAATCATGAATCGAAGAAGATTTTGCACAAGAAATGCAAGTTGGGATACAGAGTTGGTCCCGTTTTGTGTTTTCCCAAGGTTGTGACCAATGAAGTAATCAAGTTGCTCGATTATTATGAATTCAAGCAGCATCGAGATGAAGAAGAAGAATTAATGTTCCAAAAATGGAAGACGATCAAGGGGTTTGGTGACTTTGTTATGTGTAATTTGTGTTTGTGTATGGGTTCTACCACCACATTCCAATCGACTCTGAAACCATCAGGCATATCAAACAGGTACTTTAGACTTTAATTAATAAATTATACATCTTAAGTAACTGCTTATTAATAAACTAAAATCAAATACTAATACTAATTGTTAGATATGACTCTCCCCTCCCCCAAACTTACAAACAACAATGTCCTCATTGTTGGACATATTATAAGTAATAACATTTATCATGAAGGAATTTCACTGTTTATGAACAGTAACTTACATATTTGGTCCTTCAGGTTTTAGTAACTTACAGATTTGGTCCTTGAGCTTTTATCTTCTTCTTTTTTTTCTATGTTTGTAGAGTTACAGATTTGGTCCCTATAGTTTTATTTTCCTCTTGGATTTAGTCCCCATAATTTGTTGATTCCAAAATAGACTTTCGATTTTGCATTTGCGTAACGTTTTGGTCCTCGAAACTAAAAGTTGTTAGCTCCTGGCCGTTAGGTAAATGACATTTCGATCATTTATAACTTTTTCATTTTCTAATTTAAATAAATAAAAGTTATATTATAAAAATTATTTTTATTATATAAGCATAAAATAAAGATCCTTTAACATACATCGCATCTCAGTGACTGTGTCTTCTCCAACCCAAAACCTATGTAAAATTTGTTTAATTCATATTTTTATTATAATTTAATTTAGGTTTAATAACAATGTAACTTTTTTTAAGTTTAATGATGTAATGTACCATTTGCCAATTTATTTTCGCTTCCTATCATACACACACATCATCCTCATAGGGCATTTTGTAAATTATAGTGATGCTGCTAACAGACACAAAATGTTTTGTTCTCATAATTGGTGATGCTCAAATTTATGGTCTTAATATTTCTTTCCATCCGCAGCAACGCACGGGCATTAATCCCATCTCGTTTAAGCACATATTCTTGGAGAACAAGTGAATGTGTATTTGGGCTTTGCCCAATCTGTTTGGAGAAGTAATGGCCTACATCTTTTCTCAAAAGGCTGCAAGTGTGTACCAAGTGTGCTTAAAATTTTAAGGGTTAACTCTGACATCAATTCTATTAAAATATATAAGCAATTGTGTATATATCACAACGTCATACAAGTAATTGATTATATTTTTTATTAGAATATAAATGTTCTTTCATCAAAGATTTGTAGATCATAGTCTATAAATATGTACACACAAGTAATTGATAATATTATTTACAAGGATAAACTCTTTTTTTCTTTAAAACTTTTTAAAAACATGTTCTACATGAAAGAATATATATAATTTTTTTTATTTTTAGTTATTTAATATTTTTATATACCTGTTTTATATATATATATATATATATATATACAGGAGAGAAAGATTAAGGTATGTTCGTCAATGAGAAAAATTCTTCCATTTTAAATGAATAAAAATTTAAAGCCCGCTAATAGCAAATATATTAAAACTTTAATGTCTTTAAAAAGGTAACATATCTATTTTAATTATAAATAAATTTCTTTATTTATACAATATATAAGAGGTGGATCTCTCTAAATTACATTTAGGTAAACGGCCCCCAAATTACATTCTTCGTCCATGTAGTTTAATTAAACATTGTGCATACGTGGATCAAAAATGTGTTTATATTTTCATGTCTTTGGTCCCTTTGCCTTAACATCGTTAAAAACAACTAGTAATTAAGTTTACTTTGACGGGTTTTGGTCATTTTATATATTTTCTTATTTTTTTAATAAAAACAAATTGTATATTATATTAAATATTATAGTATAGCTTATATATATATATATATATATAGAGAGAGAGAGAGAGAGAGAGAGGGATAACCATTTAGAAACCTTTTAAAGGTTACAAACTATACAAACTCATCTAGGTCATCCAAATCATTGATCAACGGTTGAAGAATTTTAGGATTTAAATTAATTAAGAAAATAGGGAGAAAAATAGGGAAATGATAGTTTAGGAATAGTTTTAGGTACTTTAAATTTATATTTTATTAATTAATTTGAATTATCTAATTATGGTTATAACTTATCCTTAATTTTCTTCATATTTAACTCAATCTCTCTCTCTTTCTCCTACTATCTCAAAAAAAATTACGGCCACCACCACCATCATCGTCATCACTACGCCGACGACCGAGAACCACCGCGGTTCTCACTGCTCCATCCGACGACTGTCGTGCGCCTCCGCCTCCTTCGCCACCCTACGTATCGTGACCTTCTCCCTCGAATCTCCGACGAGTTTAAGAACTTTCAGGTTCATACAATGTTTGTTCGAGTTTTATAAAGTGTTTTTTTTTTATTTTCTAGTTTCATAAAAGGTTTCATATATTTTCGTAAACGAATTCATATATTTTTCTCCCACATGAATAATCATATTTTTAAGTTTCATATATTTTTCTCTCATATGAATATTTCAGAGTTTTTCGAAATAATCATATATTTTTCTCCTATATGAATAATAAGTTTTTTAAGTTTCATACATTTTATCCAATATGAATAATCCGTGAAAGTTTCATAAAAAAAACATTTTATGAAACAAAAAAATTTGAAACTTTCGAAAAAACAGTTTATATATGAAAGTCGAAAAAATTATGAAACTCGTCAGAGTGGAAGGAGGTCACCGAAATTGGGAGGACATCACTGGAAGTGAATTGTGACGGTGGATCACGAGTGTGTGTGTGTGTGTGTGTGTGTGAGAGAGAGAGAGAGAGGGGGGGGGGAGATAATTAAGGAAGTTAATTTTTTCCTAAAAATACGAAATTTGTAAAAAGACATAAATGTTCTGGTTTGTATTGTTTGTAATCTTTAGAAGGTTTGCAAATGAAGGTGCCCCTCTCTCTCTCTCTCTCTCTCTCTCTCTCTCTCTCTCTCTCTCTCTCTCTCTCTCTCTCTCTCTCTCTATATATATATATATATATATATATATATATATATATATATATATATATATATATATATATATATATATATATATATATATATCTGTGTGTATTCCATATAAATATATGCAGCAATGAGATCGTCACCCCCTACTTAAGTACTTAACAGACTTTTACTATTTAACATATGTCTCTTCACGGTGTTAGGGTAAATGGACCAAATGGGTTGTGAAAATTTAAACCACAAGAATGTTGCTATAATTATTTTGATTCAGGGATGCACAATTTGATTTTGTATAAACCATAAGGACCAAGAATGTAATTTACTCTTAATTATCTCTCTCTCTCTCTCTCTATTTATATATATACATATGTTTGATTAATTATACATTAATTAGGTTAGAGTTGGTGGAGTATTACGAGAATAATCAGGAAAGTTGAGTTTATTGGAGAGATGTCATTATAAAAGAGTTACAGGAAGCATAATTAATCGTACTTGACTACTTGTAATAGTAACTAATAGGATTCAAATCCCATTAAATAATTGTTGGTTTTGTGACAGACTTATCTTATCATCCAATAGCTTGTTAGAATAACAAACAACTAAATATTAGCTTTAATGTCAGTGACTAACTTAAGCATCAGTGAGCCAATGACCACTACTAATGTTTCTTTATCGCAGGAATGCACGATTCAAAAATATGGTGGATAAAAACTTACGACCCATTCAAAGCAATCTTCGATCGTATGCTCAAAGAACATATCCAGACATGACATTCCTGGATAATACGACTGAAAGTCAACGATCGATTCATCGCATGACTACTATTGTCATAAGTTACTTCGTATTTATTACTATTATCGTAAGTTTCTTCGAGTTTATCACGTTATCGTAAGTCATTTCGTATTCACTACAATTTATGTAAGTGACTTCGTGTACATTACCGTTGTCGTTAGTCACTTCATATTTTTCATGAGATATCGCAAGTCACTGCATATTCATTTACGATCGTCGTAAGTTACTCTTATGTTTTCATATAAACCAAGATCGTAAGACATCAATTATAACAATTAACGTGCGACAAAGTAATGACAAAAATCACTTGTATATTAAATTCAAAAAAAATTACAAGTGGACGGCACGATCACCAACAGCCGCCCTAAGAAATAAAAGTAAATGACAAAAAATCCTAATCTAAGGAGCCTCAATAACGACGTCAACAGAAACCCCTATGCTGACCACATCTTCCTCGAACTCCTTCTCATCATCGAAGTCGAGATCCTCTTCGGATCCGATACACCGAAGAAAGTAGCCAAACTCTTCTTTGGCAGACCTAAGGGGATACTTCCCCACTAGGCGGTGACGTATGATTTCTGCCCTGACCTTAAAATGTCTAAACGCCTCAAGGGAAGCCAACTATTTCTTTAACTCGGCGACCTGCTTCTCCGACTCCTCCATCTTGGACTTAAGGGATCCGACTTCTTTTTCATTCTTAGCCAGGGTGGCCTTAGTCTCCACGACCTCCGCCTTAGACGCGGATACCTTGACAAGGTCCTCTTTTAGGCGACCTTACAGCTCTTCCTTTGCCTGACCCTCAACATCCAGATGGGCTTGGGCGTCGTTGAGACAAGCAGTGAGGACCTCGCATTTGGTCGTTATGTTCGTTCCTTAGCGATGGCCTCCTTCTTCCAGAACCTTTGGTACCAACCTCCTGATGTCGTCCATCTTTGCATGGAGACATAGTGAGGCTTGGAACGCCTATAAACAACGGAAAACGTTAGTTCACACAAGAAGAAAATAAACTTACGACTAAATGGAAATTACTTACCATAAAATAGATCCCAGTGACTTGAGTCTCCAAATCATCAACCGAGATGTTCTTGTAAAGATCTCGGTGCGTCGGCACCAGGAAGTTGCTCAAATGTGGAAACATCTTCTCCCTATCAAAAGTGTCGACCAACATGAAGTCGATCGGCAATTTGAAGTTCAAGGAAACTTCAGGTGCTTGTTCTGATGCGACCCCTTTTCTTAGGGGCCTCGGTCGTTACTGGGGCACCGATGATGTTGGGGCCGGAGCCGACATGCCTAAAGGCGTCGTCACCTTCTCTGAATTGACGACCGCTTGAGGGTCTTCAGTCTTTGAAGATGGTTCCCTCGGGGGATCCACCTTCACCTTCTTTGCCTCCGACCTGACGGTCGGAGCCTTTCTCTTCAATTCCTTGACCTTTCGGGAAATTTGCACCATCGTCTCCCTCTTGGAGAGGATGATCGCTTGTTTCTCGGAGGAATCTCCTGAAAAATATCCAAATATTAAGTACGTTACAATCGATAAAATATTACAACTGAAGAACTTATGACGAAACATTTACATGTCATCTCCTCTTCTCTCCCTTCTTTTTATTCTTCTCTTCTCTCACCATCTCCTCCAGCAACCGAAGCCTCTGAGGTCTTAAGGTATGTCACGGCATCGTCCGCTTCGTCGACAAACGACCTAGACTTGGGAAAAAAACTTTGATCCATGATCTCCAAGAATTTGTCGACCTTCCCCTAAGAATCTGGAAGATGGGTGATCCTTGAGAAATCAATGGCAGACAAAAGAGAAACAATACAAGTAACCGGTAAGTAAACTACTAACAAAATGTATAAATAACAAGAAAAAGTGATGACGACCCTTACCCTCGATATTACTACCGGAGATCAACCATTGACTATCATCTCCTAATGTCGACAAATACCAAAAACATATATAGCCTTCCACCCACGATCATTGACTGTTGTGCCTTGGACCAGAGTACGTGCACCTCTATTCCAAGAAAAGAGGTTGTAGGGATGGTTCGCATCGGGCTTCATCGAGTAAGCCATCAGCAGTTCGTGAATAGTGAAAGGCAATGCCCAATCACTCGTCAAGCGCTTTATCACTCTGATGATTCTCCAGAATTGGGGCATCATCTGCCCCGAAGAAAGCTCGAAAGTCGTAAGGAACGCCCTCGATAACCTGAAATAAGGCCAGGTAAAACCGATTTTGAAGGGATACTCGTGTAAAACCATGATTGATTAGATGCAAATCACTGTGAAAAATCTAGACTCATATAAGCAAACCACAAAAGAAAAGTCTCGTCTAATATCCACTTTAGAAACTAGAGTGTCATCACAGAATAACACCATTGATAACCTAAGTGTAGAAAATGTTGGACACTTGTGCATAATATCAAATCTAAAGGAAGAGTGTGTGATAATTTCAAAAGAGACTAAGGAGTTAAAGACCAAGATAGTAGAACTTGCTGACAAGCTTCACAAATCAGACAGTGAGAGGATTGATGTTGTCAATAAAAGCTTTTCCATTAAAAATGAAAACAAAAAGTTGACTGACAAGTTAAAGGATCTCGAGGTTAAGCTTTACAAACGTGGTCAAACCTAACAAACGATCCATCTGCACACACCCAAAGTGTTCAAGTACTTTAACCCTGAATGGGGAATTGGATATGATAATCCTCATTACTTGAAATGAGCATTGTCCAGGGTGCCCACTCTATTTGCTTTTGAATATTTTGGGACTGGACAAAACTTACCCAGAGTACAAAATCAGATGGACTAAACCACTTGATGAAGAGGATACATAACTGGAAAGTTTGAAAAGAAAAAATAGTATTAAGATGCAACTTCCTTTTGTGTATGATTCCCTAAATGAGTCGTACAACAAAGCTAAATCCACGTTCCTGTCAAATGACTATTTTCGAAGTTATTCTCAGGCCGAACTTGAATCGAAACTTGCTAAACTTGAGGAGGAATCAATGGAACACAAAATCTATGTTCCACCTCTGTTTTAGAAAATAAAATAGTTCAGCTAGAAGAATCATTTGAACAAGAAAGGATTAATTTTCAAAAGGAAAGATAAGAGTTATTATCCAAACTTGAGTGTTTCAATTCCAATCACAATGAATCAGGATCTAGGGAGGAAAATGAATATCTTCTGACAGAGATTAACATACTCACTAATTGGTCTTGAGATTAACAGGCTCACTAATGATATAATGGATCCATGGGCATATAAGTCATTTTTTGTGGAATTGGTCTTGGGATAATAATTTCCCCAAGTAACTTGAGATAGGCATTAGGTCTCTATTGGAAAGTAAGGTGTGGGCACCTAGAGTGGGGCATCATCCAATGAGCAGTAAAATGTTTTTATTGTGAACAAATCTAGACTCGGATTTCAAAGGTACGGACCTAGTGTGATTAAAGTTAGGACTCCACAAGCAACAGACTTAGAGTAGTTGAGCTTTATAAATCATAATGATTGTAATCCATGTGTGAGATTTATATAACATGAATTGTGGCTTACTTCTGTGTTCCGTCACTATCCGTGGAAATCGGGTCTCCCCCGTCATCGTAAGATGCGTAGAGCTCTTCCAAGGGCGAAACTAGTTTAACAGTATAATAAGTTGGATTAAAGTCACGTTTTTCGTTTTAAATACTTTATAGTTTTATTCTTTAACTGCTTGATCTCACTAAGCATTAGCCCAACACTTTTTTCTTAAAATGACATGTATATCATGTCCTCAAGATAGCAGGCGACAAATGTTTGAAGGGAGAGACCATTGTCATTATATGCAACTTTTGGGAGCCGTCAATCTTTTAAGACAATACTTGGAGATAATATTGATAGAATTCTTTTGGTGATCTTGGCGACACCCATTTATAATCTAGACTTAGAAATGGTTTAGATTAGTAGGTTGTTGGCTAATCATCTTTTCATTATTGTGAACTCCATTACAATAGGGGTGTTTGGGGTGCGGTTTGGTACGGTTTGAGGCAAATCCGCAAACCGCACCGTATATGCGGTTTGAGCATTTTCCCAAACCGCACCACATATACCTCAAACCACACCAAACCGCACCGCGAAATGTGGTTTATGCAGTTTGTACCTAACGCACTTTACACCTACAATTCAATAGTTATAAGATTAAAACTTCATTTTAAAATCAACGAGAACGTGATCGTAGTTCACAAAATAAAAATATTCAACACGTTCGATTCCTAAATACATGTTACATAAATATTGCAATTATTCTATATATATATAATATATGTGTGTGTAATATATAAAATTAAAAATATATATAATGTGCGGTGCGGTGCAGTTTAAACCGCAAGTTGATAACTCAAAACCGCAAACCGCACCGCATAGTACGGTTTGGTAAAAATGCAAACCACAAACCACACCGTGGAAGTTCTAAACTGCGTTTTATAGTGCGGTGTGGACGGTTTGTACGGTTTAGATGAACACCCATACATTACAATTTCCCTTCTTTGGACGATTTCTTTTATATAGATGTCATTTTTATATCATTATTCAGGTTTAAATTTACTCCTATTTTTAGGGGTGTTACACGAGATCCACTCCCACGATCTCGGCCAACCAACTCTCCGAGATTTTGGTCACCACCTTAGTGACTAGGATTACGATCCAAGTATATAAGGTGGAGAGAGGATAAAAAAACCTAAGGCTCCCAGTTGGGTAGCAGCAGGCCCGTTTCTGACATTTTTTAGGCCCTGGGCGAAATCTAAAAATGGGTCATCGATAACTACGAATTTATCTTCAATATATTGTTTATATCATCAAAAATAACATTGAATTCAAGAAATACTAATAATTTATGTAAAATCGTTTTTCTTGGTATTTCAAGCGCAAACGCAAGATCAATCAATAATTATTTCTAAATTAATATTATCTACCATATTATTTTTACATAAAATCGTCAATTTGTTACACCATCAAAGACATGCCTTATGATATACCTTTAATATATAGATTGAAAACATTTGAGGTCACTATGTTGACTATTCAGAGTAACACTTTAAGTAAATCAAAATAAATCAGTTGAGTTTTCAGGTGTTGGTGTTGGTGTTATCACCATTTTAAACTTTTAGAGTTGAAACAAAAATTTTAAGAACCATCAATCCTATAATCAAAACTTCATGTTGGCTATAGTTTAAGATCTTATTATTGTTTTAGAAATAAAAGACTACTTAAGATTCATGCACTTGATACTTGGTAATAAGGAGTCAATAATTTTTGAGAAAAAAAAGAAAGATAGTTGTGAAATCCTAAATATAGATATAAGAAAGGTCGTTTCATATAGTTGGTAATTGTTTTCAATATGTAGAAGTTTTTTTTAGTTAATAACAAGAAATCTACTATACTCTAACAAAAAAAAATCATGCGGATGGAATAATCAAAATAGTTTATGGATGATGAGTAATAAAGTATATATCATATCAAGGGTTCTAAACAAAAATAGTTTTTAGATAAGTAGTGGATAAAAAAAAACTTAAAGAAACAATAATCAATATTATAAAATGAAAGACCAATTAACTTTTTACAAATTTTATTGTCCAATATAATTAATTAATACATGTTTGAGCCCTTAATATAATACTAAAAAATATAATTGGGTCTATTATATACTAATTTTTTGTCTTTTTAATTAATTTTTTTACTACTATATAGTATATACTTCAAAATTTTGGGCACCTCTTTCCTTTGGGCCCGCGCTCCCCAGGGACGGCCCTGGGTAGCAGGAGCGAGAGAATATAAAAAACCCTCAAAGTAAGTACACATGAGCAAAGCATAATTATAATCTTTTCTATACCTCATTTCTAAGTTGTATTTTGTACGACGTTGTTGACGTTAATTCATTACAACTAGTGGAACACAAGAACAGTGATCTAATGTCACCGGTGGCTCTTACCCATTTACGGGGTTTTTTAGTTCACCAATCGTTACATGTGATCTACTTTCTCGCACATTTAGTTTAGGGTTTACCACTAAAACGAGCAGTTTTTGGTATTAAAAAATTGACAATTTGATCAAGTTTTTATGCATTCTCACAAAAATGACAAATAATTTCACCAAGTAAATCTGCCAATTGACGGATTCCACTTTTACATCAAAAGTAACAAATTTTTCATTACTTCTTCTACAATGTGAGTCGACTTCTGACATAAGAACGAAATTGCAAGTAGTCTACGAACAAATAAGAACATTCCTTTCTCTACGAACACAAAATCTTTATGGAAGTAGTTTTATGTATGAATATTCCATTATAGATTTTAGGCAAAAGAAATAACAATACACCTACCCTGATGTTCATCATTTAATTTCAAGTAACCTTTCAATTCAATGCCACTAGAGGTTTGGTTTTCATCAGATAAGAAACTTGTGTGTTTATGTCTTTCAAAGATGAAAATTTTAAAAGGTTTAGAATGAGTGATCACATAACCATAACTTGATTTCATTAATCATGTTCACAATGGAGTCTCAAATCATTATACCCAAAACAAATAACATGTTTACAACTAAATTTAACCAAGCATGCATAAAATTATCTACCAAACCTTTGAATCCTTCGTTGTCGTATTTCATCTAAAGATAATCCGTCATCACTGCGACCTGCTCCACAAATCTCGCACACAGTTAACCAGCCAGAGTTATCAAATGTACAAGCTTGGCATCTCCACATACCAGCCGTGCTTGTTCTTCTTCCAACTCCTCCTCTTTGCGGCCGAGATCTTAGAGGCCAGCAGCTGGCCAACAAACTAGTTAGTGCTGCTTTTTTTAGACGGAGATAAAGTATGCCTGCGAGTATCCCACCAAGATGGCCTAGAAAAGATACACCAGGAACAAGCAATTGGATGAGAATGAGTTCTGCCCAGGCAGCATGCTTTGCGGGTATCACAAATCCATGGACATTAGTGTAGTAGCTATCTACTACTGATTGGGAATTATTAAGTACTACTTTCATTGCAAATAGGACACCAGAGAAGCCAACAGAATATTCATGATAATAAGCTCTGTCATAGCCAAAAAGAACAAGAGATTTGGCCAACAACAAGGTAATGGTTTGGGACAACCCAAGGAGAGCTGCAACCATAGATGCAAATTCGGCACTTCCCAATGAATTCTCCAACTGGATGCCTTTCCATAACAGCGACATCATATTATACACCAGATGAGATTCACTAAGGTGGTACAAGCCAGATAACAAGAACCGCTTCAGGTCCCTATGCTGCTCAAAATACAAATTAATTAATTATATATATACTAATAGAAGAAAAAGATAATTAATTAATAGCATCTATCTGTTTGTAATTTTGAATTGAATTTAGCCTCAATTACAAACAAACCAACCTCAATTTGGAACCCTAACCTAGGTAGGTACCTTGATAATGAGATGTGGGTTGAACCAGACGTCTTGAATGGGAGGAAGGATATGATGAAGAAAAGCAGGGCGTATGTAAAGGAGAGTATTGGCAGCAAGAAGGGCAGCCGTGATGGGGGGTTTACGTTGAAGCCTCCGGTACTGGTTCACCGCCTGCAATAGCATCAAGGGTATCATCCCCCCGCTCCTAGGCCTCCACGCCATCCCGCAACGACCTCTTCACCTCTTGCCAATTTCATTTACATTTCAACCAAAAAGATTCAATTCAACACAAATCGCTTCTGGATGGTTCTTTCCACAGAGAGAGAGAGAGAGAGAAACGTGAAACAGAATTATTTTTTCCTTTAAGAAAAATACAAATTTAGTTTTTAATTGTTGCCCTCTTTTAACTTTCTATTATCTATTATTACTACATTAATATAAATCATTAATACACAAGGTACCTCCTTTTAAAGCTTAAAATCACTTAATTACAAGCAAATATGCATAATGTACAACATGTGAATGATACTCTTCCTAGTCAACTGTTTCCTATTCCAAAATGGCTATGACACCTGTTCTCATTTATTTCAGATTTCAAATTATGCTCCAATAATAACTATTTTCTGCTCTACATTTCAAATTTGAAATAGGACCATTCTCAACATCAGAACTTCCTTTGTATAACATACTGCAAAATTGGTGATTTGCAATATGATGGAGTCCAACCATACTTCAAACTTCAAAAATATTTGCTAGCTTATTTCTCTTTCAAGTAAAAGACACCAAATTTGGTGTCCAACTATTCACCCTCCAAAACCTTTTTTTTTTCTTTTCTTTTTTTAATATCATTATCATTATTATTTGTATTTAAAAATGTTTAATAATACCAAGGTTCTAAATGACGTGAAGCGTAGCGTGGTGGCGAGGCCAAGCCTCATGCCTTATGAGTCACGGCGAAGTCATGGCTTTTTCAAGGCGTGATTTATGGCATCATTTTTCTAATTCATATATATCATTAAATCATGGTATATATTAAAAAACTTGCAAATAAGACATTAAAAACGTAAAGAAAAATCAAATATTGCATTACAAAGTTGTGCATTAGGTCATGGCGTGTCATAGACTTAATGTGGCGTGAGACACAAGCCTTGGTGTCATGGCGCGCCATGACGGCTATGCGGCGAGTTTTTTAGAACATTGAATAATACTGAAAAATATTTTTTTATATGGGCCCACCGATTTGGTGTTTTTTTAAGTATAGTTGGAGTTGAATTTTTTTAGTGTTTTTGGTCTTATGGATTAGAGTTGGTCTTATAGAAATCTGACTAGAAGGGTTGCAGCAAGAACATCGAATCCACAATGACGAGAACCAAACAAGTTGCTAAACGAAGTGTATCCAAGCACAAAATCGGTGAACCTTCTTTCTCTCCATCGTTGATTCAAAATTGAATCGTTATGCTTTCATCTTTTTTTTCTAGTTAAAACCCTAATTTGTTTCCTTTTCTAAAATCGCAACAGTGGGACCTAATTTAACGAACACTTCATTATTGCAATTTATCGACTGATTTAGATGTAATGTGGTTTTGATTTTGATTTTGTTTTTGTATTTGTGTCCGCCTCAAGGAAGAAGTCCTAAGAAAAATCCAGCAAGTGAGTATTTGTATACATTTTGATGTTTGGTGTGTATGGGATTTGGTAAATTTGAAGCTTTTTGGTGTACAGGTTTCGCGGAGAAGCCAAGAGACCACAATATTGTAAGCCTGGTAAGAGTCCAAGAGAAGGCTACTCTTTCTTCTACATATTTGTTTTTTCATCGGATTTGGTCTATGTTTATGTGAATTAAACATATGTAAATTAGGTGTTCGATAAAATGTCTCTTTTAATTTATGCATGTAATGTGCTCATAATGTGCATCACCAATTGAGACCATCGGTTGCAGCATGCTACACTTCTAGCCGATTTGGCGGTTTTCAGGTTTCTTTGTTCACTCATATGTTTTTCACAATGTATATATAATCTTAAGTTTTATGCCATGGTTTTTAGGTGAATAGCATTCTGTTGGCGATAAAGAAGAAAAAAAAATCTATGTAAGATTTCATGACTTCTTTCTGTGTGTTCGTGATGTCTTTTTTCTGTGTTGATTTCGCGACTTTATTTTTTATGTTATGTATTCATATGCAAGAGTAATAAATTTGGTGCTACAAGGATGAACTCACGAGCTCATCTCTTCAATATATTGGATTCAATTTCCGTTTATGCGACTAAACCAATCTTCCCACAAATTCACTAAACTTCAATATAGCCTCTTTTTGTTGTAATTGTTGACACATGGTTTTGTTCTTGAAGATTGATGACTGATACAGATTCATGGTTTTGTATAGGGGTGGCAAAAAGTGACCTAACCCACCAACCCAACCCGAACCCAACCCAAAATTAGCAGGTTGGGTTGAGAATTTCAACCCATTTAACTTAAATGGGTCAATCCGCCTAACCCATTTATTAATTGGGTTTGGGCTGGGTTGAAATTTTCAACTTGTTTTCAACCTGATTTCGACCCATTTATAACTTGATTTCGACCCATTTACAAACTGTTCTAACCCATTTACAACCTGTTTCTAACCCATTTATAATATTACCTAATATTTTTATTTTAGTTATTAATAAATATAATATAATTTCTATATTAAAATTTGAAAGTTAAAATTGAAACCCTAAATCATAAAAGGAAATGGCGCCGCTTTTCTTCCTCAGTTCCTTTAGGCGTTGAACCATTCCTCTCCAGTCTCCTCCCTCTTCGGCTCTGTTCACGCTTCACGGCGGCCGACCGTCCTCTCCTATCCCTTTGTTAACGACGACTCATCGACTCCTCATACGTCGGAGTCCTCTCCGTCTGTTCGACTGTTCCACACTTCCACGAGGACCACGACGAGTTCCAGAACTCCATTGTTCCAACTTCCACGACTTTTTGAATTTACAATTTTAAATTTAAATGGGTCAACCCAGGTTCAACCCATTTATTTAACTGGTTGGGTTGAGATAGTCATAAACAGGTCAACCCGCTACCAACCCATCAACCCAACAGGTTGGGTTGGATTGAAAATCTCAACCCATTTAATTAAATAGGTTGGGTTGGGTTGAGATTTTCAACCCAATTAATAAATGGGTTGAACCCGAACCCAACCCAACCTGACCTATTTACACCCCTAGTTTTGTAGACTCTCTGATTCTAGTAACGAAGAACACAATTCACCAAGTAAAAAAGTTGATGGATTATTGTTGAAAATGAACTTTGCATCTTGTAACCTGCCATTTACATGTTCTTGATGACAATGCTTTTAATGGTTTCAAATTCTTTAATTGAATATGCTTGTATGCATTAACTAAATGCCCGTTTAACTTTTGCAACACCATTATGATACATCAAGCCATGCCCCATTTCTTGTATTGACTGTAAATAAAGAAATGGTGGTTTACCCAATTCGTTATAGTACATTCATTTTAAAAGCCCTTCTGATACAACTCCTGCATGCATCCCATTCACGTGAAATCTAGAAAAAAAAAAGTTTAAAAACCATGGTTTGTAATCTAATATGATGTTTGAATGGGTAATTGCTATAGTTAACCTTTTTTACTTTAGTTTTCTACAAAAGGGTTAGATTTTTACAGATGCCAAAATGCAACTGATAGGTATGTTGTGTGCCAATAAATGTAGCCCTACATAAAATACAAGAATCCCTTAGATGAATTGTTGTATGCTATCAACTTCATCGTCCTTATTGGGGACTTCCTTCAAACTCTTGAACTCCTCCCACTTTTTTCACTGTAAATATCCACTTCCACATAATTGTTCCCCTGTTCACCCTTCCCTTCCTTGTCCTTAAAAAATATCAATCTCTACTAATCTAGATTAGAATATGACATCTTTAACAAGTGGCCTTCTGACCGTTTATAATTAAAGCGTGATTTCTCTAAGATGCTCATTCATGTTAGTGAGAATGGTATTGTTCCATTTTTGAAGAACAAGACACTATAGTTTGAACACTAAATCAATTGTCATCTTCTATTAAAATTGCACATTTGGTCAATGGCCAGTTTACTTTTGCAAGTTGGAAAGACACAATCCAAAGACTACCAAGTTTGCAGAATCTGATCATTTGAATTATCTTGCTCGCTAAGATAATTCATCCTATCATACCCCTATAATTTCTTCGCTTCTAAAATTATGAAATTCAACGTGTGCCTAGACGAAATGGAAGCGATAACTTTGAAGTTTGCAGGTTGCTCTTTATAATAAGGTATTATTTATTATACTTATTTTTCAACTTATTTACTTGACAACATTTTTAGCATCAGACCATCTGCTAGCAGCAAGTGTTCATGTCGGGAAAGTCAACCAGTGCAAGATAATTGTTTGTTTGCAATGTTCTCGTTTGTTTAGTTCTTTCCAATTTTGGATACAACGATGAGCTGATCTTACATTATTTCCTTGATTTTTACGAGTTCAGTTCAATATATCTTTCATTAATTTTTTCTTTAATTTGTACATTGTCTCTTCTTGCTTACTTTGTTTCATCATTTAAGTTGTAAGATCTTAAGTTTTTCGATTTTACATGTTGCACAGTGGCTTGTGAATTGGGTTTAAGGTTTTTAGCAATAATTTTTTTGCTGACAAATATAATAACTATGGTCACCGATTGTGGATATTTTATTTTGTTTACGATGATAAACAATTTTCATCATTGTTCAAAGATAGATGGAGTTGTACGTGATTTGTTTGGAAATAGATAAAGCGGCCGATGACTTTTTAAGGATAGATGAAGTTCATGTTGATCTTGATGTTCAAGTACAATATATGAAGGATTTTGTACAAGAACATCATCATATGAAGAATGTTGGTGATGATCTCTCATAGAAGGAAGAACTCCATGATGATGATTTGCATGTTCATAAGCAACATGTAGAAAATGAGAATGGCCTTCTAGCAGACGTTTTTTTATTTGTTGTTGTTAGTTTCTTGTATGTTGCTTTACAATAGATGTTATACTTTGTTCTTTCAATACATTCATTACAGCTTCTGAAATCTATTACAATTTGGTGTGGTTTACTTTTTTGTTATCCATTGTTATCTACTAAACCATGGTTTACATTTTTATTATCCATTGTCACTCTTGTCTTTGATGACGGTATCCATGAAAGATACAACATTTGTGTCATTGTTTGTAAAGAATAAGAGTGTTATATTGTATAATAGCTTGTATGTTTTCACACTAATGCTAACGATGCAACCAACGCTTATAGTTTCTATTTCATTCAAACATAAATTTTGGAAAGAAATGATGAAAAATTGCATTAATTTTCTAATATCAGTTACAATAAAATGTTACATCCCGCTTCGCGCGGGTACACGACTAGTACTATAAATGTATCTTTATTTTGTCCTTTGTGATTTGTTTTGTAAATTTCTATAGTTTTAAGAGATAGAGAATTTTTTAACGTTGGTTATCAGTTTTAAGGAGTATTTCGTTATATTAGTAAGGTTCAACATTTATTTTGTATTTAAACTTGTTTATTGATTCGTTATGAGATAGTTCATAAAGTTCAAACATATTAATAAATTGTACATTTTGTGAATATGTTTCAGATATAGGAGCTGCTAAAATATATAGACGACAACTAAAAGAAGCCATCTACTCGGATATTGTTTGACATGAATGTTGCCTCTATCTATGCAATCGGTCGGGTATGACCAAGTACTCGTTTCTTGTTCTTTCTGTGATTCCAAAACACAATACTTAGATGTATGTCGTACTATCCTCCATGATTGATTAAAGGGATCTAAATATCAATTAATCAAAAGAAAATTATGTTGAACAATGTTGGGTTAACTTGGATTTACGATTTTTACCATTCCAATCAGTAAAGATCTTTTATTACAATTATGAGGAAGTGTTGATTGATTGATGTGTGTGTGTATACTAGTTGTTAGTGATTTTAGTGTCATCAATAATAAAGTTTGGCCAATTTCGGGACTCCATGTCTCGACACCAACTCATCATTATAAAGTTTGGCCAATTTCTCCATCGGCAAGGTCTCTCGCATTGCAAGGAAATGCGCGCTCTTGGTCAAGCGATCTACGATTACCCAAATAGTGTCATGGCCTCGTAAGGTCTTCGGTAGCTTTGTTACGAAATCCATGGTGATGTTGTCCCACTTCCACTCGGGAATGGATAATGGTTGTAAACTCCCGTACGGTCTTTGATGTTCCGCCTTGACTTGAAGGCATGTAACGCACCTCTCCACGTAGTTGGCCACGTCAAGTTTCATCACTGGCCACCAATAATTCAATTTTAGATCTCTATACATCTTGGTGCTATCGGGGTGTATAGAATATTTCGATTTATGCGCTTCCTCTAGGAGTAGTTCACGGTTTCCACCAAGCTTTGGTACCCAGATTCGGCCTTGAAATAATTTGAGTCCACAACCATCCTCCGACAATAATCCACTTTGCTTCACCATGACTTCGGATTTGAGGTTTTCTTCTCTAAGTGCTTCCGTTTGACATGTCTTGATGTTCTCCAATAAGCTTGTTACCACGTCGATCCTAGTTAGGGATATCTTAACACCGCCTTCATGGCTCCTCCGGCTCAAGGCATCCGCTACCACGTTGGCCTTACCGGGATGATAGAGCAACTCATAGTCATAGTCCTTTAATAATTCAAGCCATCTCCTTTGCCTCATGTTGAGTTCTTTTTGGTCGAAGATGTACTTTAGGCTTTGTGATCGGTAAAAAGAGTGCATTTTGTCCCGTACAAATAATGTCGCCACAACTTCAATGCAAAGACCACCGCCTCCAATTCCAAGTCATGAGTCAGGTAGTTCTTCTCATGGTCCTTTAGTTGTTGTGATGCATAGGCAATCACCTTGCCCCGTTGCATTAGCACACACCCAAGACCCATCTTGGAAGCGTCGCTAAACACCACGAAATCGCCAGATCCCTCAGTTAGGGATAGGATTGGAGCTTCACATAATTTCTTCTTAAGAGTTTGAAATGCTTGATCTTGCGTCTCGGTCCAAAAGAATTTGACATTCATCCTTGTGAGGGATGTGAGTGGCGAAGCGATCTTAGAGAAATATTGTATGAATCGTCTGTAGTAGCCCGCCAATCCCAAGAAGCTTCGGATCTCTATCGGACTCGTTGGCGGTTCCCAACTCATCATCGCTTCGATCTTCGTCGGGTCCACCTTCACTCCGTCTTTAGACACCACATGGCCCAATAATTGAACCTCTTGGAGCCAAAATTCACATTTCGAGAATTTTGCAAACAACTTCTCTTTTCGGAGAACTTCTAACGCTTCCCGCAAGTGTTTCCCATGCTCGGCCTCATCCTTTGAGTAGATTAAGATGTCGTCAATGAAAACAATCACGGATTTGTCTAAGAAAGGACGACACACACGGTTCATCAAATCCATGAATACGGTCGGTGCGTTGGTCAAACCAAAGGGCATCACCAAGAACTCGTAGTGCCCGTATCTCGTTCGGAAAGTCGTCTTTGGGATGTCCTCCTCCTTCACCCTCACTTGATGGTAACCGGACCGAAGGTCGATCTTCGAAAAACATCTCGCGCCTTGGAGTTGATCAAAGAGGCCATCGATTTGAGGTAATGGATATTTGTTCTTCACCATGACTTTATTCAACTCCCGATAGTCTATGCACGTCCGTATAGACCCGTCCATCTTTTTCACGAACAAAACTGGGGCTCCCCAAGGAGATGAGCTCGGTAGGATGAACCCCTTCTCTAGGAGCTCTTGGAGTTACGTCATCATCTCTTGCATTTCCGTCGGAGCCAAACGGTAGGGGGCACGGGCTATAGGGGTCGCCCCCGGAGTTAGGTCGATTTGAAAATCCACTTGGCGTTCCGGTGGTAGCCCGGGTAGGTCCTCTGGAAAGACATCCGGGTAGTCTTACACGATCTTCACGTCCTCTATAGATTTCTTCTCCTTCTTCGCATCTACTACATAAGCTAGATACGAAGAGTAACCCTTCGCTAAGAATTTGCGGGCTTTAAGAGAGGAAATGATAGGATTGCATCTCTTCCCCTTATCTCCATAGATGGTGACTACACCATTTCCCGACAAAGGCACTTGGATTATCTTATTAGAACAGAGGATGACGGCCTTATGTCTTGACAACCAATCCATGCCTATGACTATATCAAAACCACCTTTAACCATAGGTAACAAATCTACTCCAAAGGAGTTCCCATCGATCTCTAGGGTACAGTCATTAAAGCGCTCACGAATAATCACTTGGTCCCCATTAGCCACTTCAACTATCAAGGCATCGGGTAGGGTGCTAACAGGAGTGATGAAACGTTCACAGAAAATATTCGACACAAAAGAGCACGTTGCACCCGAATCAAATAACACGCGAGCGGGCAAAAAGTTTACTAGGAACGTGCCCGAAACGACATCGGCAGTCTCCTTCGCCTCTTCGGTGGTCATTTGGAATGCTCGACTCGTCGCTCTCGGAGGTTTCTCGACTCTTGTCGTCGACCCAAAAGAATTCCCATGGCCGCTACCCACTAGCTTTAGGAAATCCTTCTTCATGTGACCCAGTTCTCGACACTCAAAACACACCGGCCCCCGGATAGGGCAATCCCGGATGACATGTCCTTTCTTCCCGTATTTAGCACACTCGACGGGACCCGAGTGAGGTCTTGGATTGCATGGGCCAAAATGTTTGGCCTTGCATTTATGGCACCACCTTGATTCTCGGCGGTTGTCCCCAAATCTCCCACCAACAAACGACTTAGACTGACGAACGGGCCCAGATGGCCCTTCCCACTTCTGTTTCTCCACAACTTGACCCTTCTATTCCCTTCCTTGCGCGATGTCATACTCCACAAGGAATGACTCTTCAATTTCCTCCTCTATCGTCGACACTTTGGCGTTCCTTACCGCCGTCTTCAGCTCGGCCGGGATCTTTGTCTTCTCATCGGGAGCCAGGTGCTCCACCAAACTCAGTTTCTCCAGGAATTGCTTCGAGTAGTCGGAAATAGACATGCTACATTTCTTCAGATTACGGAACTCGAACTAGATTTTGTCCAAGGCCCTCTCGCTACAATACTTGTTGAGTATCTTCTTCTTAAATGTTGGCCACGAGAGTTTGGCCAACACTTCGGGAGTGAGAGATGATCGGGTGATATTCCACCAAGTTAGGGCCTCGCCCTTAAGAAGATGACAAGAAAACTTGACCCTTTGAGAGTCGTCGCATTCGCTTGCCTCGAATGCCATTTCCACCTCTCTGATCCAATATATGCAACTGACGGGATCAGCGGTACCTACAAATTCGAATGGCCTGCACCCTATAAAAGCTTTATACGTACATCCTGACTCCTTCCGCTTCTCGCGAACGATGACATGCTCTTCCGTGCCCACGATGTTTGATCCACCACCCGACCCAACTACAACATTCTCTGCCACTGTTTCGGGCCGTCGGTGACTAGCGTCGCGATCTTCCAATAGTTTCAAAAAGAATTCTTGTTGTTGTGCCATGGCCGAGTTCATGGCTTGTATCATACTGTCTTTGATCCTCGTTTCGAGGGTCACCTCCTCGATGATCGGGTTGTTACTGACAAGGTTCACACGTGGAACATGTTCGGGGCCCCCGCCCAAGACAGTGGGTATGGGAGGTCCCATAGAGGTTACGACCAAGGGAGGTTGGTCGACGGTAGATTCATCTTCCACGTGACCCTCTTTGGGGTTTGGTAGTCTGCTCCGAGTGTTTACCATGGTTATCTGCCACACACGCACGAGAAAGATATTTAGAAAATACTAAGCGAGTTAAACTCATGGTACGTACTACTACATTTATCAATTATCGTAACTATAGCAATTCAAGCATGCTTACGTAAGAGCGCATTCATAATAGCATTAGCTACGTGATATTATGATTGCATTATACACAAGGATCCGCCGTTACCGTCATCACAATTCTCAATCAATGTAATTCCGTAGGTCCTAACGCTCTCCCTACCTATGACTTTTACCCCAAGGTGGACAACCTATCATTAACGCTTAAAGCTTAAGTCTAGATATGCTAAGGTCGATACCTAGTTCACTTAAACTAAAACTCTGATACCAACTTGTAACACCCCAAAAATAGGGATAACAAAAATTTCCGAAAAATGGAAATATGGTATATGAAGTTTGCCAAAAAAATCGAGCTTCCCAAGAATGGGGAAAGAATAATCACCTGTTTAATACAAGTTATAATTCTAATGATGGGAAAGAACAGCCTATTAATCTAATTTCATTTGAAACAAGATTACAATTCGGGTGTTATCCGAATTTCCCCAAAAATAAAGTCGTTTATAAAGCGGTGCTCCAAAAATCTTCACCAAGCTCACTCCAAGTCCGATTAGACCTTCTTAACACCGACGCCGCTAGAACCTGAGATACACATCGACACCAAACAAGTGTTAGGCCAAAAATCCTAGTGAGTTGTACAAGAAATATCAATTCAACAATTCAAAACATGAAATTCGCATCTGTCAACAAGTTCCCATATGTGGAGTCAATTGGGGAGACCCATAGCACCAATTAAGTTCCACCCAAAGAGACGATACACCTTGATGTCAACCACTAATAGTGACATCCGAAAGGCCCGACACACCCGAGGACTACAACCATGGCATTACCTCGAATGGAGGAGATCTAGGTGCATACCATTACGGTGGCACCCAAGACTATATCCTCCTAGTGTCTACTGACTTGGTTCGTCCAACCATAATAACAGTGAATGAGCTTCTAAGTCCTTTAGTTCCATAACTAAATATGTTAATCCAAACATGGGTGACCATCATAACAAAATGCTCATATGACATACATGTTCCTTCTTGGGGCTTCCAAATAATTCAAGTCCATAATATGCAATTTCCACGTATGATATATTCCAACCTCGATGACTTGACTAACAAACATATTTATTTCATTGGATATCCCTATAATTTTACCACATTAGACTAACTCCCAACATTTATATCCAATCTTCAAATCCATCCATATTAAGGTAATCATTCTCATATCACATCTACTATGTTTTGTACAAACACTAACATAGTAGCCCTTCCATTAACTTCATAAACTCATGATATAACACACATTGGGACTTCAAGTTACATAGAGAGTGGTTAGTTCAAGGAAAGACAACAAATAAACGTGCTAAACATGTATGATATGTATCTTAGTGTTAACAAAGGTTTTAGAACTCACCTTCTAGGTTTTGATCAAAAACCTATAAAAGTTAAGGAAACCCTAAATGTTGATGAAATGGAGACTTGGAGACTTGAGATTCTTGGTAGAAACTAACAATAAATGTTCTTGGTCAACCCCTTGAGCTCAATGAATGCCTTAAATCAAGGTTTAGGTTTGCATTAAAGAGGGGAGGGGTTGTTGTGAAGAAAATCGCCTTTGGACAACTCTCAAAACGCAGGAAATGAAGTATAAGTGAGAACCATAGCTGAAATCCTGTCAGATCGGGTTTTTATACTGACAGAGGCATCAGGCGACAATGCCAGGCGACTTTTCCCTGGTCATTGTCGCTAGGGCAATGTCGCAGGTGGACCACAACCCACTGGAATGTTCAAGCAACTTTGCCCTTGGGCATTGTCGCTGAGGCAATGTCGCACACTACCTGCTTTGCCTCGCGAGAGTGACAATGTCACTCTCGCATGGCACTATCGCCCGAGAACCAACTCTCGGTACCATTCTGGCGACTGTGCCCCGCGAGAGTGACACATGTCACAATCCCGCGGGCACTATCGCGCCGTTACACCCAACTCTCGGTACACTTCCCGCGGTTGTGCCCCGCAAGAGTGACCTCTGTCACAATCGCGGGCACAATCGCATGACCCTGTACCGAAGCCCGAAAAGTGACCGATTTGACCCGGAGGTTCTCGCTCCCAACGCTAAGCTAGATACTAGGGTAAAATGCCAAAATAGAGACGTACCGGAAACACGGGTGTTACAGTGTCAGGGATGACGGAAAAGGCAAAGGGAATAGGGGGAAGGTTTGCAGGGATGACGGAGAAGGCAAATCTTTGTAGGCGTAGGGGGATGGTATCGACGGGAAAGAGGAGGATGGGGGAGACAAGGTTACTGGAGTGACGAAGGTTAACCGGTGAGGAAAAGGAGGCGCCGAAGAATGATGTCTACGGTGGTCGTCGAAGTGATAACGGCCGCTGGAGCTGGGTTATGACCACCGGAGAAGAAAACCACTTTGAGGGTTTCAATCTGTGTTTATATATATATATATATATAGGGGTGTTCATCGGTTGACATCCAATGGATGTGAGGGGAACCGAACCGATCCAATCATCCATTGGATGATGGATTTTCCCAACCTAACCGATCCAATCATCCATTGGATGTTGGATTTTTCCAATCCAATGGATGATTGGATCGGTTCGGTTCCATCCATTGGATGTTCTTATTGGATATCCATTGGATATTCTTATTGGATATCCATTGGATCGGATTGGATCCATCCAACATCCAGTGGATGATCAAATCGGATCCATCCAACGTGTTAATTTAATGAAATGTTCTAATTAATTACTTTTAGTTTGTGTTAAAACCAACGTAAGTGAGACTAAAAATTCAAAAACCAACACAAAACAAATTTTGATTTAAGAAAATTGCAAAAAAAAATAATTGGATGATAGTTGGATGGAAAACTGGATGGTAATCGGATGGTTAATTGGATGGGTAATTGGATGTTGGTCGGTTCGGTTCGGTCGGTTTTGGTCGGTTCTGGACTGTCATCCAAGAACCGACCGATCCAAATTGGATGTTGAGATTTTCAATCCGATCCGATCCAATTACAATTGGATATCCAATTATTGTCGGTCGGTTTAATTGGATCGGTCGGTTCCTATTGGATCGGTTGAATTTCTGCACACCCCTATATATATATATATACTATATTATAAAACACGAATAAAAAACTCTTAAATACAAATTATTAGGCACAAGGTACCATCATTTTATGTAAGATTTTAAAAATCTCTTAATTTACAAGTATCAAAACACAAGATACATATTACTACTGCAGGCTTCTAACACCCACCAATTTGGTATGTACAGGACCTTCCTTTTATGCAGACCTTTCCATATATCACTATTAATTAATATATTATATTACTATAAATTTGTTTTAATTATATTATTAAATATGTAATTGGTTATTTTTTTCAAGATGTCATTAAAATATATAAGATAATCATTGAATTCTAACAAAATATTTAATTTTTTTATATAAAAACGTTATATTATTAATCCTAAATTAAACAAATTTATAAAAAAAACATCACCACTTTCTTAAAACCATCCAAAATCGTACTGTAAATCGATAAAAAAACAAAAAATAAAATGAAACATTAAAATCGTGATGTATCTCGCTGCATTGCGCGAGTACACTTCTAGTATATATCTAAAGCAGATTACATTTTAAGTCCCTGTAATAATGTAATTTACATATTTTGTTATTTTGTTAAAAAATGTGATTAAAACTGGAAAAAGACTAAAATACCCCTCATCTAACGGATTTTTTACGGCTGTTAGAGGGAGGGACCAAACCCGGTCGTTTTTGCATATCACGATGGCGAAACCGTATTTTCGAAACTGCAGGGACGAAAGATGTTACTTTCGGGAAACCATAAGGACCAAAAGTGTAGTTTACACTAAATTATATAAAAGATTAAAATGATAATTTTCTGTCATTCCGGTGATCCATTTAAAACATCCATCAAACAATTATTTTTCATACAATACCAAATCAGAGCGATTTAATTGTTCCAGTAAAATCATGATATTTAATTTTCGTTGACTTCAGGTATACCCAAAACCTAATTCATAAATTTTAGAGTAAATTACATTTTTAGTTCCTATGGTTTGTTAAAACTTTCTATTTTCATTCTTATGGTTTCGAAATTACGATTTTTATCCTTATGGTTTATAATTTGTTTTCTTTTTTGTCCTCTAGATTTAAATTTTATTGTTTTTTTTATCCCTATAGTTTACAATTCATTTCTATTTTAGTCCTTAGTAGTGTTTTGGCCTCAAGGACGGAAATTGAAATGAAGAGCAAACCATAGGAATGAAAACCAAAATTTAAAAACCATAAGAATGAAATCCTCAATTTTTAACAAACCAAAGGGACTAAAAACGTAATTTACTCTAAATTTTAATTTGGCCCTAGCTTCCCACCATAGGGAACGCTTTCCAGAGGAACCTGCTACCGAAATCCCTTGGGACCTTTCGAGCTCACGCAATAAACATCAGATTCCAGCGCTTTTGGTGTGGGTGAGCTATCAATTTCTTCTCTTTTCAATTTCGTATCGCAGATTTTCTTTAATTATGTGGTTTCGAAATTGAAGTCAGTTGAAACGTGGGGCTAGGTTAGGTTCTTCAGTGAAAATACCTAGATCATTTGAATTTATCTAAAACTACGGAACAGTGGAATTGAAAATTTTGAATGCATTAAAGAATAAAGATGATCCTTCAGTGAGAAATACTGACCTCCTAGATGTTTTGAATCTATTCAAGTTCATGAATGCATTAAAGCGTCTTGTTGAACAACTGTTTATTGCAATGTTGATATTATGGAATCATTATTGGTTAGGAAAATATATTTTAGGAGGATATTTATTGTGTCTTCTCTGTATGATAACTTGCTGTTATTGATGTGATTTAGATGGCATTACAAACTCTGTTTCTATGACAGCTAAAACTCACACTCATTCAATCTTGAGAGATCAGGAAAGGGCATATCATAATATGAAGCCGCATCCAGCATGGAGTTCGTTAAGAAACCCAGTTAAGTTCAGAATGTAAGTTCAGCCTCTGTGATCTGAAATATTCCTGTTAATCTCCTTTCAGCCTCTTACTTTGAGAAGTCATTTTCAGCTTTTGGTTTCTCTATTGCTGGTAAATTTGTAAGGATATGTAACCTGTATACCATTTGAAATGCAGTCCAACTGCTGACAATCTGGTTCCCATTCGTCTTGATATCGATATAGATGGTCAGAGGTTCAGGGATACATTTACTTGGAACCCTTCTGGTAATACATAGACGCTGTTCATGTTACTTTGTTTTTCTTATTTTCCCTTTGTGGGTAATACATAGTTTATGATTGGCATTCCCTTGAATTACTGTTGTGAAGAACTTAGGTTAGTGTAAAATGCACTCTAGTGCATGTTAAATTTTTTGGATGAATATTGCACAATGGCATGCAAAGATACAATATCATCCTGGAGAAGACAAGTGTAGTACTGCAGAAGCATTCCAGACATGAAACAAGCTAGTCTGAAATTAATGGCTGTGAGAAGTTTATGAAGCAAGATCAGAAGAAAAGACAGTAGCAAGTTTGGGGAATTTCTGATTGATACATATAAATAAAGATGATAACGAACAGACTAACAGAAAAGTAGACAAATAGAAGAAATTATCTCAGTCGAGAACATGCTTAACTACTTGTCTACTTTCATACACTTGCATTGCCACTAATTTGTTGTTTTGTTCTTTCTTTTATCTTCCACAAGTCGGCAAGGTGTATATATAACACTCCCGGCTTGCCGAGAACTGAGAACGAAGAAAACGTCTCAAGGTTTACGAAGATACCTGTTGATCTCTGGGCAGAAAAAAACTCAGGTGTTATAAGCCACTGTGTATACTTTTCACGATTAAAATGGCAATCCACTTCAGTGTGTTAGGTTCATAAATGATGAACATGATTAGAAGCAAGAGCACTATCACTACATATTGGAGAAGTTGAACAACATCTAGATCTCAAAGTAGACATACTAATTTCACAGCTATAATCAGCCATGAAGCAACATTTTGCTTCTGCAGAAGAATGAAAAGCACCTACTGCCTCTTTGATCTCATGAAACTAGTGATGATCCAAAAACATGCTTAACATTACCCTGCCCTCAAAGAACCACCTTGTCCTCAAGGTGGAAGTCAGGAAAGAATCTGTTGCATAATGCATAGTAGCAAAGCCTTCCCAAGTAGCTTCAGAATCATCTAAGTCCTTACACATAAGCAAAACTTCCTCTCGTTGACCTGTTGATGCGCTCATAGACTGAAACCGATGAACCCGTTGAAGATGAGGTGGATTTCTACCTGATAGTGCCTTGAACGGTGTAATTGAAGTATGATAGAAAGTATTATACCACAATTCTGCCCAGGGTAACCACTCTACCCATTTTTGCAGACTGCATTGAATGAAACAGTGGAGGTATGTCTCAATCGATTTGTTGACGATTCCGTTTGATCATCGGTTTGGTGGTGGTATGTTGTACTACGCAACATGACCACGCTCTAAAAAATGCTCATAAACACTTTGTCTCGATCTAAAACAATGTTAGAACCTTTGAAGGTGAACTAGCTCCTTGAGGAATAAGGCGGCCACTAAGGTTTCACCAAAGGATGTTCTAGTGCTAAAAATGGGCAAACTTTGTTAGTCGATCCACCACGACTAACACTGTGTCGAACTCATTCGATCGGGGGACACCTAATGAAATTCATCGTTTACTTCTTCCTAAACTTGTGCGGGTAAAGGTAGGGCCAAAGGAGCCAACCTGGATGAGTAGTCGATGCCTTTTGCTGTTTGCACCATGCGCCAAGCCTGAACATACTGTTCAACCGAATGGCGCATCCCGACCCAAAACCATTCTGATGCCAACCTCTGGTACGTTTTTAGTTCACCCGAATGCCCCCAATCACATAGTCACGGTATTCTTTAAAAAGTTTTGGAATAAAAACAGAATTGTGAGGGATCACTAATATGCCCTTGTATAGTAAATGCCCCCCGTTTCACCGAAAACCTCACATGTATCTTTCCTTCTATCTATGTATCACGTCGCACTCGTTAAATAAGGGGGTGCACCTCAGTTTCTTTGGTTAATTCAGCCATTTGCATCAACCATGAAGATACAATACTTCTAAATTCTAATTTGGTCGCAGACTCTCTTGGCAAAGCATCGACAAGGCCACACAATTCATTGCTCCTGGTTTATATTGAATTTAGAAGTCAAATTCGAGCAACTGAAAAGCTTCTCGTAAAAATCTGTTGGAGTAAAACATTCTTGACATTCGGTTGTTCCAACTGCCAGCCTTTTCAACTACAGTTGAGCAATACATTGAAGACTCTAAGTTTGCCACAAGTGCTAAAGTATCATGATAATCAAGTCTTTCCTTATGTGTGAAATGTTTGGTTACTTGATGAGCTTTGTATGTTTCAATCTCATCGTTGGCCCTGTCTCTCACCCTGAAATCCATTTATACCCAATAGAAACTCTACCATAAGGTCAGCCTGTCACCAAGTAGGGTTTTGCTCTGGTGCTTGAAAAGTTCTATTGCTATTTCGCGAGGCAATCCACATCGATGTAATGCAAGTGAAGGGCCCCAGAACAACGTTTTCTTTCAGGCCTTTCAACCAATCGATACGGCCCAGGAGAGCTGCTTTTGCTAAAACTCGAGCAGTTTCTTGAAAACTCGCTTCAGATATGAAACTTTGAGTATTCATAGATGCTCTTGTTATTCCCAATAAGACGGCTCGGTAACAGATCGCTTCTTCCAAAGCGCGCCCCATTCGTTCCGCTCGCAACAATCCAATTAGTTCTCCGGGCGAAAAAACATTAGACATTTCGTCTTCTGAAACCAACACTTTTGACTTACGAAGTTGTTCCAATTTATTGATTGGCATTAACCCTAGATCGTTGCCCCTGAGAAATTACCAAATTGGGTATCTTATTTATATTGCCTATAAATAAAGGGAATTTGTTGGAACAAAAAAAGGCCCGGCTGGGTAAATCAAAATTATAAATTGGAAGGCCTGTTCCTAAGGGGCCCAACGAATTTCTAAGACTCTAAGTTTGCCACAAGTGCTAAAGTATCATGATAATCAAGTCTTTCCTTATGTGTGAAATGTTTGGTTACTTGATGAGCTTTGTATGTTTCAATCTCATCGTTGGCCCTGTCTCTCACCCTGAAATCCATTTATACCCAATAGAAACTCTACCATAAGGTCAGCCTGTCACCAAGTAGGGTTTTGCTCTGGTGCTTGTATTTCAGATTCTATAGCAGGTACCCATTTCTTGTCATTTAATGCATGGTGACAAGTGGTAGGCTCAATCATGGATGATATTGAGTGAATTAGCTGTTTTCTATGAGGTAAGAGATGATCATTGGATTCATAATTAGAATGATGGTGGTTTGTACGAAAAGAGTGAATGCATGAGTTAGGTGACCATCCTAGTCCTGCAAATTAGTTGGCAATTTCTGTACTCTGGCAGAAGTTCTAGGCATGGGAGTGGGATGAATGTTTGCTTCTTCAGCTTCTCAAAGTGCTGCTCGTGAATTTTAGTTTCAGATTTAATGAATATAAAGTTCAAAATTGTTTTCTTGACTTGGTAAAGGCCAGAGGTTCTCGATCACAAGCCATACCTTGCGAGAAAATTTTGAATTGGATGTACTTTGAGTGAGCAGTTCAAATGTATCTGAGAGAAAGTTGGGGTATCAATACTATGTTTGAATTTGCTGCTGTTAAAAAAAAATACTATGTTTGAATAAATTGTTACAGGGACTAGAATGGTGTCATTAAGAATTGCATATGAGATATCTGATCCCCTTCTCCAAGGACAAGGGGAAGGGGACTAAACAAACTTAACCTCTTGAAATAAAATTACATACACATAAATGGAGAGAATGAACCCTTTGGGCATTCTTTTATTGGGAGGCTTTATCAACTAAATTGGTATACTCTAAAGTCTAAATGTTTGAACACATAATACTTAGATGAACTGCACCGAGTGTCCTCGTCTATTAGGAATTTATGGGTAGATGTTTTGTCATCTTTTTTAGAAATTGTCATAAAATGACAGACTTTGATCAATATCACCAAAGCTTGGCCCACAGTTGTTTTATTTAGTATTTTCAGAACTTCACTATGAATTTTGTTCCATTTATTATCTTTCTATTTGTTACAGATCCAGATTCAGATGTAATTTTGTTTGCAAAACGGACGGTGAAAGACCTCAAGCTTCCTCCAGCATTTGTAACCCAGATTGCTCAATCCATTCAAGTAAATATGCTTCTTGTAGCTTGAAATCTCTGTTGACGGTGTTGGATTGCATTTCTTGTGTTGCTAATGACATTGTAGCCAATTCCTATGTGAGAACAGTTCATCTAGCATCGTAAGCTGCGACTTCTATGTAGAATAAAACAGATAAACTGTTACGTAGATTTCCATCTCTGGTATCTACTGATTGGCTAAATTGTCACCATAATCTTAAAAAAGTAAGATGAAAACATTAAGGAGCCGTTTACCAAATGCTTACTGGGTAAGCGCATACCGGCAAGAGACACCACTCTTACTTATCTTATGGGGTAACATTTCCGTGCCATCAAAATGGATTGATGGTAAGCGTTTATAACCCGGTAAGCGCTTACTGGGTAAGACTATCACCCTCACTTACCGGGTAAGACTCTTGATCCTTGCCTTTCCTCTTACTGGGTAAGATTCCCAGTCGTTTTTATGTTCACCAGGTGAGGTAATTGGTGAGGTAATTGAACCTGATAAGTGCTTACCAAGGTAAGTGTTTAGTAAACGGCCCCAAGTTCCCTTAAAAACTAAAATTTTTGTTGCTTGATAATTTTGTATATGTTGCTAGCGCTTTAAGTAGTCTGCTGCTGTTGCCATTGTATATATTTTTGGGTCAAATTCCTTTAACAGAAGTTGTAGAAAGACTACTGTTAGCTTAGAATGATTGATATGCACACCGTTTATTTTAAGCAACTATTCGTTTAAATTGAGCATTTTAGAAAAGCCTGTGGGGGTTAGTCAAAATTTGAGAACTTATGTTTATCAATCTACTTTTCTCAGCTTTGAGGAAACATGACTTTTCTGCACTTGTGTTCATCAATCAACTTTTTCCAAGGTTGTGGCGTGGTGGTAAGAGCCTGAGGACTTCATAGCGGTTGCCCGGGTTCGAGCCCCACTCGCAGCATTGTGGCCACGGGATGAATGCCCGCGGGCCATAGGCCTGTTTTCCAGGAGATTAGTCCAGGCCCAAAGTGGTCTGGGATACTGGGATACTCCTTTACCAAAAAAAAATCAACTTTTTCCCTACTTGAAGGGAACCTTGACAGTCTTTTCTAAGTAATCATATCAATGGAACAATGAAACTAGTCGTTTACGAAAGCAATTGCTTCACAATAATATATATCAAATTTTATTAGTTCACTTATATTTACGTATTTTGAAAACAATTATATATTACATATTTACATGAAATGCTTATGCTTCCACTAAAAGGTCCACTTAATCCTGCTCAGGAGAGATTAGGCGCTCTAGGCTCAGTAATGCTTTTTAGAACACTTAGGAGCCACTTACCAACACAAACCGAGTAAGACTCACCATCCTCACTTACCTTACTGGATAAGATTCTCGATCATCAAAATAGCATAGTATAAGCGTCCCTTACCTGGTAAGCGTTAACCTGGTAAGAGTCGCCACACTCACTTACCGGGTAAGACTTGGTTAGTAAAATGGCACGGTAATATTGTTGGTAAAGACCATTATCTCTTACCGGTTAAGCGTTTCTTACCCGGTAAGAGGCAATAAGTGTTTAGTTAACCGGTAAGAGGCATTAAGTGTGTAGTAAACAGCCCCGTAGTCATATTTAGTTGCATGCTTGTTAGACCAACAACGAACGATTTCATAGGTGGCTAAATGTTACTGCTTTGCTTTGACATTACCTTTTGCTAAGTAAGAAGTTTTTTGGCTAGATATACAAGCACATGATTTTTCGGTACTGGTTCTGAACTTGTGATATTTACTAATGCAGTCACAACTTACTGAATTTCGATCATTTGAAGGGCAAGATATGTACACCGGCGAGAAAATTGTCCCTATTAAGGTATTTTTTGTCTATCACATGATAGCTGGTATGTTTTTGTTTAGTCTTCTACTCTTGTTCACGTGGCTATATGTCTTGGTTTTTTATTTTTGATATTTGATTGCGGATGGGACATTTCCTTTGATTTCTACCAGCTCGATCTTCGAGTGAATCATACTCTGATAAAGGACCAATTTTTATGGGTAAGTTTACTTATTCTTGCTCTTTTCTGGTTCCAATTGTGTGATGAGTAGATATTTTTGTAAGTTTAGAATAACTACTAGATGCTTATATCCTGCATTTTTTCAGTGTAAACATAATTTGATGCAAATAGAGTTTGACATGAACCAATTTCAGGACTTGAATAACTTTGAGAGTGACCCTGAAGAATTTGCAAGAATTTTTTGTGAAGATTTGGGTGTTGAAGACCCTGAAGTTGGAGTAAGTTATTGAAATGCATTTCTACTGTTTAACGTCAGACAATCAATGTTTTGTCTCTTCATGTTTAGTTCTTATGCTTAGATATTGATCTTTGGAAATTGACAAAACCTTGTTTTTACAGCCTGCAATTGCATTTGCGATTAGGGAGCAACTTTGTGAGGTTAGGATCTTGTTACTTGTTTGAAGTATACAATGGTAATCTTGCTGGCAGGCAAAGTAAATGAGAAAGTAAGCTGTACATTTTTGTATGATGCTTTAGATCGCGATCCAGAGTGTAGCTTCAGCGAGGGAAACAAGAATAAATAAGAAAGGACGCAGGGGGGCTGAACATCTGCCTCTCAGGTTTGTTTTCTGGTATTTATATATATTTGTTTCTGATGGGATGAAAAGCTCAAATTATCTCTCACTATTTATTTGCACCTTCTCAGTAAGCCAGGTGGAAGTGCATTGGACACCCTAAAGTTATTTGGTAACAAATCAAGTGTCATCAGGTAATAAAAGTAGTAATCATTTATAACCAACATGACACAGAATATGTTGAATACACTACCGTTGCGTTGAGTGGCAACATGTTACATGTATTATTTCAAAGCTATTATTAACTGTTGATTTAGTTTTTGTTTTATTTTGTTTTGTGCAGGAAAAGAAGAGAGTGGGACTTATATGAACCCATTGTTGATCTGTTGTCGAATGAGGAAGTTGATGCCCTTGAAGCTAGAGAAGCATAGGGACATGTTTATTGTTATTCCTTCCATGCACATCATGTCCAGATCTTCTTCATTCAACTGTATTCTGTTCTTAATTTGCATTTCAAACAGTTTTGAGGTTTTGACCACATCCTCCTGTACCAAGAATTGAACAAAATCAAAAAGGAATTTGGCAATCATTATATTTATATGAGCTACCAGTTATTACATTTGAAAACTGTTGACAAGTTATATATTAAAAAACTAGTGTTTTCTTGCTCAACGGTCCCAAGTCCATATGGAGGCTCAAAAACTTGGGACACTGTTGGATGCTCGGTGGGGTTTTTGGTTCACCAATATCTTTCGGGTTTTCGGCTCTAACAACCTCAACTTCATATTTTCACAAAAGTCGATGACAGAATATCACGTTGTTCATGATCCATCATCATTTCTTGCCTCGTGGTTTTCTCTTTCACCGATGCAGGCCTTTCTCTGCACTTCATACGTATAACGACTACATTTAACATGAAATACACTTTGACTAGAAAACTAGAGTAGGGAGTCACATTATTTACTTTAAGGTTTAGAGAAACCATGTGTTTTCAAATGACTGGTGGTTGAGTCATATTTAAAGAGGGACCAGCAAATGAAAGATAGGGTTGTTATAAGAATTTTGTACGAGAACTTTGGTTCTTACCTTCAATTTTGTGTGAAATGACATTTTTTTTAACTTTTAAGTCACCCAGATCATTTTATATATAAATGGAACTCACAAAAGAGTTCCTATAAAAGCTACTATTGTTGAGTTTTATGTAAAAGCATCTTCAATAAATTCTCTAAAAATGAGACTGTTGTTCTTTATTTTACTCCAAAAGATTATGGTTCTCTAAAATAAAGAAAACTAGAGAAACCTCAAAGTTTAGAGAATTCTCTAAAATTTGATGAGTGGAGAGATAAATTAATTTTTTATCCATGGAAATGTTTCAAGTTTTCTCTATTATAGAGAACAAGATAGCAAAGTTGTTGGAGAAATTTAGAGAACAGTTTTTTTTTTTTTTCTATTTTAGATAAGCTGTTGGAGATGGTCTCGTTAGTTAGAGCATCTTCAATGTTATTCTCTACATTTAAGCTAGTGTAGAAAGTGAAATGAATAAAAATTAACAACTTGGGTTGTGGCGCACTGGTAAAGCCTTTGGGGGATGTAGTGAAAGATCTCATCTACCAGGGTTCAAATCCAAGCGCTGCCAAAGTCCTTGTGGCCATGGAGGTTCACTTGTGATGACTCCAGGCCATTCGTAGTCACCCGGGATTAGTCCTGGCTCGGAAACCCACAGTTACCCAAAAAAATGCATAAAAATTAGTATCAAAAACAAAATAATACATTGTTGTTTCAATTATGCTCCATCTACTAACAAATACTTATTATCTATTGAAGGATTATGTGTCATCATAAAAAAGAAGTGATTGAAAGAATATTTTTCTAGTATTAGAAATTATCTTAATGAATGTTTCATTTTCTTTGTAAACTTCTCCGTATTTAAAGGGTTTATGATTAATGAGAATTACAGATTTCATTCTCTCTATTTACTGTTGTTCTATTATGTTTTTCCTATAACATTATCTTACTAATATTTTTTTTACTTTTTGAATAAAGCAAAATAAAGAAATAAGATGATATATATTGTATAAATATAACAACGAAAGTGAGATATTAAAATGAATGTAAGAAGCGAATATACAAAGGCATTGTTTGACAAAAATAAGCTAGCTTATAAGTTAGCTTATTTTCTGGGTACATGTTTGGAAGACCATAAGTTAGCTTTTTGATAAGCTACTTGGAGTAGCTTATGAGGAGCTTTTTGTAAATATTTCAATTATGCCCCTCATTAATATTCATTATTATATATTAACTTTTAATTATAAATAAATAATTAATGTTCTTTTTGGTAATTTAAATGATTATAAGCTAGTTTTTGTCAAACGTGACTTTTTCATCAACTAGCTTATCGGCTACCAACTAGCTTATCAGCTAGTTTGCCAAACATAGCCAAAGTATATTGAAATGATATTTTTTTTTCTTTTTAGATTCACTACACTAGTTAAAAGAAGCAATGTAAAAAAAAAAAAATTGAAGATTAATGATATGACAAGAAACACTAAGGTGCCGTTTGTTTTTTTAAGAGGTCTAAAGTCTGAAATCTTATTTTAGTTATGATTAATAAGAGGTGGTGTGTAAAAATGTCTGAATGATTCACACTTAAAAGTCATTAAAGAGGTTTTTTTAAAAAAACAAACAATCCAATAGAATTTCCGTTTTGATGAATGGTGTCAAGTGAATCAGAAAGTCAACTAAAATCTTTGTTTTTGTATTTTACATGTGGATGAAGAGTTGAAGACATGAAATTGAAGGCAAACAGCTCGCAATGACTCGGGATAGTTGTTGTTGTTACCTAACAAACAACTTACTTACCCTACCTCTTTTGGGACTCACCAACCAACATCCATCCGCATGATCAATCAAACAAACCCCTTCCTCCTCCTCTATTCTGTTTGATTGCCTCACAAATGGATTCACCATCCACTACCGATCCAAAGACACAGGCTTTGGATGCTCCGCTGCATGCAATCGGATTTCAGATCGATGAGTTGACTCCACACAAGGTCACAGGCCGTCTTCACGTCACGCCCAAGGCTTGCCAGGTCACTCACTTCACCTTTGAAATTGAAATCGAAATTGAGAAATTGAAGTTGAAATTGAAACTGAAATCGAAATTCGAAAATTGAGAAATTGAAGTTGAAATTGAAACTGAAACTGAAACTGAAATTGAAATTGAAATTGATATTGAAATTGAGCAGCCATTCAAGGTGTTACATGGAGGCGTATCGGCGCTGATAGCAGAGGCGCTGGCGAGTATCGGGGCACATATTGCGTCGGGATGGAAGAGAGTTGCCGGTTTACAACTGAGCATCAATCACCTCAGGCGTGCTGACCTCGGCGATCTCATATTTGCTGAGGCCACACCTCTCCACGCTGGCAATACCATTCAGGTCAGGTCCCTCCCTCCCTCCCTCCCTATCCTATATCTCTTTCTACTACAAAACTAATGTCCATCTAAATTCACTATTTAAGTTCAAATTTTAGGAAGAACATCATTGATCATATACATAACCCCAGTGGCAATGGCAGTAAACAATTTGTTTGTATTAGTTACCAGGCAGCTAGGCATCAATCACATCATGTTAGTTTGCTGCAAATACAATTAGCATTGGTAATGGATTTTGTATATAATTTTATGTATGTCAAAATCTCATAAGTAATATATATGGAGCAGGTATGGGAGGTGAGGCTCTGGAAGATTGATCCTAGTAACTCAGAAACCAAATCACTTGTATCATCATCAAGGGTTACTCTTCTCACAAACTTGCCTGTGCCCAACAATGCCAAGGATGCTGCTAACACTCTAAAGAAGTATGCTAAGTTGTGAACCGCCTTTCAATTCCATCCCAAAATAAATTACTTGCTACCAGATCCAGATGTATGTATGTATGTCAAACTGCTTGTTAATTCTACACTATTCCTTCCTCTTATTATTGAAAGCTCAGATTTTTATGTTCAAACATTCAAATGGAATTGATATGAATGAAAACAACAAGAATCTTATCCGTCTCTCTTTCTAATTATCCTTACTTCCTATATTCCCCTTTCGAATTGATTTCATGACTCTCAAGTTGCAGATTAATACAATTGAAGTGCAAAGACTAACGAATTTGAAGTGGTTGAGACTGTGAATACTTGTACATCACTCTTCTTTCATAACAAGGTATTTAATTATGGTAAATATCTTCATGGGCTAACATGTTTCAAATGGATGGAGATATTGTTGATGAATTCAAATTACAACCGGATTTGTTTGTATTTAGAAATTTAAAATCAACTAGAATAACTCTGCAAGGAGGTCTATATCAACTTTTGTTTACCAGAAAGAGGCAAATACCAACATCTTTCGTGTATATATATATATAAAGATTCGATTTCGGTGAAAATGAAAGTTATGGTGAGAAGGGTAAGAAAGGACCCCCACCCTTGGATCAATCCCAATTGAAGATCAATACTAATGAGATGCATCAAATCAATTCCCTTCTAAAGCGCAATTCGTGGGTTGTTTTGAGATTAAAAGTGATCAAGGGTCCCTTTTTACACTTCTCACTTAACTCTTGTTCTTACACGATCCTTCATATATATAGGCAAAGAATCGTGTGAGAAGTTGAGTTAACGTGAGAAGTGGATCTAAACCCTAGATCACTTGAAATCTCAAACCCACCCATGAATCATGTTTCATAAGGGAATTGATCCGGTGCATCTTATCTCTATGCATCCCATCCTAATATGAATCCAACGGATGATAACCACTTCTCTCATTAACTCAACTCCTTACATGAACCCAACCATATATAGGCGAAGGATCGTGTGAGAAGTTGAGTTAATGGTGAGAAGCGTGAGAAGTGGATCTGAACCGTTGATCTTGATCTCTTTTAATCTCAAGCCCTCCCATGAATTGCAGCTTAGAAGGGAATTGATCCGGTGCATCTCATCCTAATATACATCCATTTCTCATCCAACGGTTGATAACCACTTCTCACGCTTCTCACCGTTAACTCAACTTCTCATTGGAACCCAACCCACCATATCTACTTGTTTCATAGCTTTTTGGCAGCAATTCCAGCTCCATATCAAGGATATGATCACTAGCTAACATAATTAATTAGACTTGCAAAGTGGTAATTCAGTTTAATGGATGGATGAAAGGATTACTTAACAACCATTGAACCCATATAATCTTAGGGGGCGTTTGGTTCGCATAATGGAATTTGATGGAATTGGAATGGAATTTGACTATGCGTTTGGTTGGTAGGAATTCAATTCCTTCACTTAAGCCAAGGAATGATAATTCCTTAAATTGTGGAATTCAAAGGATTTCATTATGTGAACCAAAGATTGTATTTGGAATTTGGTCAAAAGAATTATCCATTCCAATTCCTTGAAAAGCGATGAAGCAAACACCCTTAATTTCAGCTTTAGTACAAGAAGGAGCTATGCAAAGGGAATCCTATAATCTCATTTCAACAATTGGTGACACATTTCATTTGATTGTTAGTATGATATTATAATTCCTTAATTTATTGGAATGAAAAAACACGAAAATGATAATGTTGCAAGTTTGAAATTGAATGAAGGGGAAGGAAAAAGAAAAGACAAAAAGTAATTATCACCACCACCAACATTAAGCTATATGTTTTCTTTAATTAACCATGGGTTCAATGGCAACAACAGATCAGGGTTGGATTTTCATGTTAAACACCTTAGCAAATACGCTGTGAAACTTTCATAGTGTTTTTATTGTCAAGGTTCGGGTCTCACAAAAACAAGCAACATTTTCGCCCCATTCCATGAATTTGATGTTGCCCCGGTTCATGAGCTATATATGATATCAAAATAAATTAATAGAAAAAAAAAGGAAGACAAAAACAAGGCCAGCAGCTGTATTTTATTTCTACTGAAAATCTCATTTCGGTAATATTTTATAATGTTTTTGCAATATAATTGATGAAGATGATGATTGAAGCTTCAATTCAAGTGTGTTGATTTCGTCCACATATTTTTTTTTGAACGGCAGCTTAAACGCACACACCCGTCCCGACCGAAGTCGACGAGGTATCTGGGATCCATACGGGCACCCGACTAATCCTCGCGACCATGGACCGTTACCGATCCATAGCCTCGCCCATGCCCGACCCGAAGGCCGACCCATGGACTGGGGTATCGCCACCCGTTCCCCCTAGGAATCGAACCCGGGTAGACAGGGATGCCATCCACTATCCCCCCCAGGATGTTACCGACCGTTGGGCTACAAGGGCTTTGATTCGATTTCGTCCACATATAGGGTTAAATTCTCTAAGACCATCCCAAAATGTAAAAATTACATTTTTGTTCTTGTGGTTGTCACTCACTATCAAGTTTCGTCCATCTTTTAAACTGATTACAATTATGGTCATTATGGTTGTCATTTTGTTTCACTTTAGGTCCCTCTAAGTAACTCTAGTTAAAATAGTTAGTTAACTTTTTTTTGTCTTTTTTTTTTGTTTTATTAGGTGATAGAGTAAATTATGATTTTCATCCATGCGGTTTGTCTTTCTTCATTTTTATGTTTCTTACCATTTTATTTTTTGTTTTATAATTTATTATATTAATTAATTAATGTTAATTTTAACTAAAAATACATTAAAATACATATTTTATTTTTTAAATTATATCTTTAAATAAGTTTTGTGGGTACCTTTAAAATGAATTAAGTATTGAAAATTTTTATACAATTTATTCGATATATATTTGCAAATCCGTCAACACTAATCCAAAAAAACATTTTCTATTTTAAGTTGGGTTCTAAAAATGTATCATTTTTTCTTATTTATGTAAAATGAAGATTGAAATTTATATAAATCTATTAATAAAAAAATGTATCGTTTTCAAATATTTAATTTAATTAAATGTTTTTTTAAAATGTGTATTTACTATTTACATAAAAAAAACTTTATAATACAATAATATTTTTTCGAAACATCAACTTAAAATTATCATAATCTATATCTATACTATATTATAAAGCAATGGATAAAAAACTCTTAAATACAAATTATTAGGCACAAGGTACCATCATGTAACACCCTAAAAATTCAATCAAATAAAAATTGAAATTTTAGCAATATGACGTCTAAATTACGGACATCCAAAATCAACCTGTAAGGAAAAACTTCAACATAAAAACACTTCCCAAGGGGCAACTATAGACCCATAAGCAATTGGGATAGTTTGCACCATAAAGTTGGCCGAAGAATGAGATACAAAACAAATTACAACAACCTAATTAATCTAGAAGTAATTCAAAAACTAGATTAAACGGGTGTTGCTAATCCACCAAAAATCTCTCTTCACACATATACCCAAAAGACCGGCACTCCAAGATCTCCTACATGCACGGTTGATAAGCCCGACCACCTAATTTCCACCATGAGTGGGATCTGTGAGGAAACAACAACCCCAACAAGTGTTAGGACAAAGCCTAGTGAGATCTCATAATTTATAAATCATGAACATAATAATATAAAACGATATTCATGTTACCGAACTCCTTTGCCTCACAGTTAATGATTCCACCGCAACCATGTTCTTAAACCTGAACATGACCATACAAGAAATAACTCTTGAAAATACGGGGGAGACCCATTTCCATCGGGTGACATGTTCACGGGAGTGGAGTCACCCATGATGTTACTGAATTACACCTCATGTCCCGGTCCTAGTTCCCATGCCAACAAGACATCACAACCTCAAACCAAAACTCGATGCCTTTATTGCCTACTCCGTCGAGTTACACCTCAAGGTCTTATGGGACATTATTGTTTATCCAGGACTAGACGAGTTACACCTCAAGGACCCACGTCCTCTATTGCCTACCCGCTAGTAGACCACAAACGACCACAACAATGGTCCCCATTGACCCACGACTATCTCCTCGTGCACAAGGAAATAGCGGTCATATTCTTATCAGGTGATCACATACTAATTAAAGATGCGCATGAAACAGATAACTAAAGTAAACACCTTCCTTACCGACTCATAAATATTATGCACCCCTCATAAGATTTCATAGTATTAAAACGACATGTCATTCCATAGTGATTATTCCCTTTCACATTTCACTTAACACATTCTTCATATTGTCAAATAACATCATGACACCCATTATGATTTTTATACTTATTGTCAAGGACTCTAGCCTCTAAGTCAAACTCATAGATTAAGGTCCCTTCCCATAATTCTCATATGTAGGAATAAATCAAGTGGGAGTAACAAGTAACATGTAAACACAAGGAAAATAGAGTAAAATGAAGGAAACTCCTCTTCTAGGGTTTGTACAAAAAACCCTAGGAATATAACAAACCCAATAGTGACACAATACAAAGCTATACAAGTATTTATTGCAAGTAAGTGGGCACATAGACATAAGAGGGTTAAGAACTCACCAACTAGGGTTTGTAAAGAGAAAACCCTAGGTATTAAGATTTGAGGGAGCTCTACTTCACTTGAAGCTTTAATGGCACCAAGGATCACTTTAATCACTTCAACAACCTTTCTTGAGTCTTTTAAATGCCAAGGTTGCTTGAGGAATTAAATGAGGTGAGAGGGGAGAGGAGAAAGGGAAAAAATCGCCCTAGAGGGTTGAGAGAACGATTCTCCAGAAACTTGGTTCCAAAATGAGGTGATTTAGGCTTGAAAATCGGCTAAAAAGGCTGGACCCCGCCCCCTTCTCGCGACTATGCCTCGGCGACTTTGCCCTTGGCATTGTCGCCGGGCAATGTCGCTCGGTCCGCCCCGCCCACGGTACAACCTCCACGACTATGCCCTTGGCGATTATGCCACGACATTGTCGCCGGGCAATGTCGCCCAGTCTCCCCCCTTACGGTACCATCTCTGCGACTATGCCCTTGGCGACTATACCATGGCATTGTCGTCGGGCAATGTCGTGCAGTCTCCCAGGCTATTGATTGGTCGGCGATAAGGTGTTTAACAAGTCCCATGGTTTCCTCACAACCCCATACTGAATACAATTATTCAAACAATAGATTACAAAAGTCTAAGCACATAACCTTTCACATTTAACACATAATTATAAGCACACCCTTCAAATAACGATTGTTGTTACGAAATAGACGTGCCAATGCACACAAATAGTTATAAACCACTAATGGTCCTTAAAGAAAAAGGTTAACATAATGCTATGGCTCGAAGAGGGAGATTAAAGCTCGAAGAGACGTCATTAAGAAAACAGTATGTTACAATCCTCCCCCACTAGGAATAGATTTCGTCCTCGAAATCTCATGCTATTTGAAAAGGTTTGGATACCGCCTCTTCATATCCTCTTCCGCTTCCCACATCACGTTCGTGCCCCGATGATGTTTCCATTGCACTTTCACCATAACCACCTCCTTATGGCGGCGTTTCTTCGTTTCCCTCTCTAGAATGGTCTCTGGCTCTTCAACGCAACGATCATTATCTACTCGGATTTCGGACAATGGAATGACGTTTTCTTCTTCCGCTAGACATTTCCGAAGATAACAAATGTGGAATGTAGGGTGAATTCCACTCATCTCAGGCGGTAGATCAAGCTTGTAGGCTTGGAGCCCCACACGCTCAAGAATAGGGAAGGGTCCGAGAAAACGAGGGCTAAGCTTTCCTCGCTTCCCAAACCTTATAATTCCTTTCCAAGGCGACACCTTCAGCATCACTCGATCGCCTACTTGAAATTCCATCGGCCGCCTCTTTTTGTCCTCATAACTCTTCTGGCGGTCCTGGGCCGCTTTCAACCGCTCTCGTATGCTCTTCACCTTGTCCGCCGTTTCTTGTACCACTTCTGGTCTGGCAAATTGCTTCTCGCCCGCTTCTATCCAGCACGTCGGCGTCCTACATTTTCGTCCATACAAGGCCTCAAACGATGCCATGCCCAAACTTGAATGGTAACTGTTATTGTAAGCAAACTCCACCAATGGAAGGTGAGAATCCCAATGCCCTCCAAAGTCAATAACACACGATCGCAATATATCTTCCAAAGTTTGAATTGTCCGCTCGCTTTGTCCATCCGTTTGAGGATGATACGTCGTGCTCAACTTCACCTTTGTTCCCAATTCCCTTTGAAATGCACCCCAAAAATAGGAAGTGAAACGATTGTCCCGATCGGACACAATAGACAATGGTACTCCATGCCTCGAGACCACTTCGTTGATATAAAGTCTCGCTAACTTGTCCAACGGTAGCGCTACATTCATGGCCAAAAAGTGCGCGCTTTTCGTCAACCGATCTACAACCACCCAAATGGTGTCGTGACCCTTCAATGTTCTCGGTAGTTTCGTTACGAAGTCCATTGTGATGTGATCCCACTTCCACTCCGGTATTTCTAAGGATTGCAAGATTCCGTAAGGTCGCTGATGTTCAGCCTTCACTAGTGAACAAGTAATGCATTTCTCCACAAAGCTTGCCACATCAAGCTTCATTACTGGCCACCAGAAATTCAACTTCAAATCTCTGTACATTTTCGTACTCCCGGGGTGAATATAATATCTCGATTTGTGCGCCTCTTCCAACAACATCTTCCGGCACCCTCCTAATTTGGGTACCCAGACTCGCCCTTGGAAAAGTTTCAACCCCCTACCATCTTCCGTCAAGGTGAGGTGTTGTTTCGTCATTGCTTCATCTTTAAGGTTCGCTTCAAGGATTGCTTCAGCTTGAGCGGTCTTTATCATGTCTATGAGGTTTGAGATGATCTCAATCCTTTTTTTTTTGGAAAGGGTATCCTGGGCCTATGGCCCAGACTAATCCCTGGCAATTAGGGCCTTTGGCCCAGCTGCTAAAGCGTGCAACCCTGAGTTTATCCTCAGTGACCACAAGTGCTGCTAGTGGGGCTCGAACCCGGTTTGAGCGCTATGAACTCCTCAAGCCTTTACCACCACACCACAACCCTTGTGGTTAATGATCTCAATCCTTGTTAGTGAGGTTTTTACCATACCACTATACTCCTTCCGGCTTAGTGCGTCCGCCACCACATTAGCCTTGCCCGAGTGATATTGGAGTTCACAATCATAGTCCTTCAATAACTCGAGCCATCTTCTTTGACGCATATTTAACTTCTTTTGATCGAAAACGTACTTCAAGCTCTTGTGATCGGTGTAGAGTGTGCACTTAGTGTCGTACAAGTAGTGTCGCCACAACTTCAAGGCAAACACGACCGCCGCTAATTCAAGGTCATGAGTTGGATAATTCTTTTCGTGCTCCTTTAATTGCCTTGACGCATAAGCTATGACTTTCCCTCTCTGCATCAGGACACACCCTAACCCCATCTTGGATGCGTCACTATACACCACAAAGTCCTCTGTTCCCTCGGGTAGGGATAGGATTGGAGCTTCACACAGTTTCTGTTGCAAGGTACGGAAAGCCTTCTCTTGAACGTCTGTCCATGCAAACTTCACATTTTTCCGAGTTAACGAGGTCAACGGTGAAGCGATCTTGGAGAAGTCTTGGATGAACCTTCAGTAGTAACCGGCGAGTCCCAGAAAGCTTCGGATCTCGGTTGGGCTTTTCGGAGGCTCCCAGTTCGTCATCGCCTCAATCTTTGCAGGATCTACCTTTACTCCCTCGCGAGTCACCACATGGCCGAGAAATTGAACTTCTCGTAACCAAAATTCACATTTGGAGAATTTTGAATAGAGCCTTTCTCTTCTCAGTACCTCCAGAACTTCTCTCAGATGTTGCTCGTGCTCCTCCTCGTCCTTGGAATAGACCAAGAGATCGTCGATAAATACTATGACCGACCGATCCAAAAATGGTCGACATACTCGGTTCATCAAGTCCATAAATATTGCCGGTGCATTCGTCAAACCAAAAGGCATCACTAGAAACTCGTAATGCCCATACCGCGTCCTAAACGCCATTTTTGGAACGTCTCCTTCTCGAACTCTTACTTGATGATAACCCGATCGAAGGTCGATCTTGGAAAAGCATCCGACTCCTTGTAGTTGATCAAAGAGATCGTCTATACGGGGTAGTGGATATTTATTCTTGATGGTCACTTTGTTCAATTCACGGTAATCGATGCACATACGCATCGATCCGTCCTTCTTCTTCACAAAAAGTACTGGAGCTCCCCAAGGGAATGAGCTCAGCCTCACGAACCCCTTCTCTAGCAACTCATGGAGTTGGGACATCATTTCTTGCATTTCGGTTGGCGCGAGGCGATACGGTGCACGAGCTATTGGTGCCGCTCCCGGAACTAAATCAATTCGAAACTCCACCTGCCGATCAGGAGGCAAACCCGGTAAGTCTTCGGGGAATACGTCCGGAAATTCGCTAACAATCTTCACGTCTTCCAATCTCTTTTTTTCTGCCTTGGCATCTATCACAAATGCTAGGTACGAAGGGTACTTCTTCGTTAGGTATTTCTTTGCCTTGATGGATGAGATAATGGTCACCTCTCCTTTTTGTTTCTCGCCATACACGATTAGAAAGTCACCATCCCCGGTGGGAATCCGTATTAGCTTCTTTGAGTATAAAATCTCCGCTTGATGCTTTGCCAACCAATCCATCCCGATCATCACATCAAAACTCCCGATGGTCATGGGAAGTAAGTCTACCATAAAAGGTTCGCCACTAATCTCTAAACGACAATCTCGCAAGATATCTCTTAAGATTATTTGTTCTCCATTAGCTACTTCTATGACTAGCGCATCACGAAGAGCGCTAACAGGTAAACTTAAGGATTTGCAAAATATAGCAGATATGAAGGAGAAGTTTGCACCGGAATCAAACAACACTCTAACGGGTTTGGAGTTGAGTAGAAACGTACCCAACACCACATCGGCGGTCTCCTTCGCTTCTTCTTTGGTCATTTGAAAAGCCCTCCCTTGAGCCTTGGGAATGGTCTCTTTCTTCGGTTGGCTTCCCGAGCTTCCTCCTCCCCTCGCAACACCCTTTAGATTGGGGCACTCTCTTCGGACGTGGCCCATCTCCTTGCATTCGTAACAGACTATCCCCCGGATGGAACACTCAGTGCTGATATGACCCGGTTTACCGCATTTGAAACACGAGACCGTGTTGGGTTTGGAGTCAATCTTACAAAGTCCGAAGTGTTTGCTTTTGCACTTGGAGCACCATTTCGCCTCCCGACGATGTTCAGAACTTCTGCCTCCCGATTGAAACTTCGCTCTTTTGAACGAACTTGGCGGGCTCTCCCACCTTCTCTTCTCTCCTACCTTCGCCTTTTCCTCTTTATCACGTGCATAAAGCCTCTCCATCACTTTGGCCTCCTCGATAGTCTCGCGAAGGTTTGAGGCTTTGGAATTGCGGACCATTGACAACATGTCCGCAGGTAGGCCCTTCAAATAGGCCTTTACTTTTTCCTTCTCCGTCGGGAACACATGTCCCACCAGGTTTAGTTTCTCCATGAACAGTCGAGTGTACTCTTTTACTGACAAGTTTCCTTTCTTGATTGATCGAAATTCTTCTTCCAATAGGTCCATCTCCTCTTCGTTGCAGTATTCTTCCAACAGCTTTCTCTTGAATTCAACCCACGACATTTTGGCTAACACAGACTCCTCCACAGTTGCGGTGAACACATTCCACCATGTCAAAGCCGAGCTCCGTAGCATTTGAGACCCATACTTCACTTTCTGGCTCTCTTCACAGTCACAAGCTCGGAAGGCCTGCTCAATTTCTCTGAGCCAGTTCATACATTTTACGGGCTCGTCGATCCCAACAAATTCTGGTGGTTTGCAACAAAGGAAGGATTTGTACGAACATCCTTTCCCCGATTGTCTGGTCTCCAAAGTTATTAAACCTTCGGTGCGATTCTCATCTCCGGTACCTCCGGAACCCGCAATGGCTACATTCTCTTCTATTGTCTCATGACGACGGTGATTCACCTCTCGGTCTTCAAGCAACTTCATGAACAATTCCTGTTGTTTCGCCATGGTCTCATTCATGGCTCTCATCATATCCATCATTTGTGTTTGAGGAGTTACCTCTGTCAGGATTGGATCAACAGAAGCAATGTCGGTCCTCGGAATCTGTTCCACCCTTCCGACAAGCATGGGTGGGATTGGAGGTCCGTCCGTCACAGTTGCATTTGGCCTATCGGCCGTGGATTCGTTTACCGCTTGGCTCTCGGGCGAGGATTGAAGGTGACTCCGAGTATTTACCATTCTCGTCTGTCATTAGTCAAAAGAGGATGAGAAATGGGTTACACAAGATTGCACACCAGAAACGTACTAATACAGTTCATCGATTATCATAATCATAGTAATTCAAGCATGCTCACATAGAGGTACATTCATAATAGCAGTAGCTAATTGAAATTATGAACGTACACTACATAAAGATTCTCGTTACTACTTTCATAATTCTCAACAAGGTAGTTCCCGTTGACTCTAAGACTGCCCCACCTTAGAAATTCTACCCAATTCTCACACTTTAATGCCTAAAAGTCTCAGCTTAAGTCTAGGCATAGAGATTACATACCTAGTTCACTTAAACTAGAGCTCTGATACCAACTTGTAACACCCTAAAAATTCAATCAAATAAAAATTGAAATTTTAGCAATATTACGTCTAAATTACGGACATCCAAAATCAACCTGTAAGGAAAAACTTCAACATAAAAACACTTCCCAAGGGGCAACTATAGACCCACAAGCAATTGGGATAGTTTGCACCATAAAGTTGGCCGAAGAATGAGATACAAACAAATTACAACAACCTAATTAATCTAGAAGTAATTCAAAAACTAGATTAAAATGGGTGTTGCTAATCCACCAAAAATCTCTCTTCACACGTATACCCAAAAGACCAGCACTCCAAGATCTCCTACATGCACGGTTGATAAGCCCGACCACCTAATTTCCACCACGAGTGGGATCTGTGAGGAAACAACAACCACAACAAGTGTTAGGACAAAGCCTAGTGAGATCTCATAATTTATAAATCATGAACATAATAATATAAAACGATATTCATGTTACCGAACTCCTTTGCCTCACAGTTAATGATTCCACCGCAACCATGTTCTTAAACCTGAACATGACCATACAAGAAATAACTCTTGAAAATACGGGGGAGACCCATTTCCATCGGGTGACATGTTCACGGGAGTGGAGTCACACATGATGTTACTGGATTACACCTCATGTCCCGACCCTAGTTCCCATGCCAACAAGACATCACAACCTCAAACCAAAACTCGATGCCTTTATTGCCTACTCCGTCGAGTTACACCTCAAGGTCTTATGGGACATTATTGTTTATCCAGGACTAGACGAGTTACACCTCAAGGACCCACGTCCTCTATTGCCTGCCAGCTAGTAGACCATAAACGACCACAACAATGGTCCCCATTGACCCACGACTATCTCCTCGTGCACAAGGAAATAGCGGTCATATTCTTATCAGGTGATCACATACTAATTAAAGATGCGCATGAAACAGATAACTAAAGTAAACACCTTCCTTAGCGACTCATAGATATTATGCACCCCTCATAAGATTTCATAGTATTAAAACGACATGTCATTCCATAGTGATTATTCCCTTTCACATTTCACTTAACACATTCTTCATATTGTCAAACAACATCATGACACCCATTATGATTTTTATACTTATTGTCAAGGACTCTAGCCTCTAGGTCAAACTCATAGATTAAGGTCCCTTCCCATAATTCTCATATGTAGGAATAAATCAAGTGGGAAGAGTAACAAGTAACATGTAAACACAAGGAAAATAGAGTAAAATGAAGGAAACTCCTCTTCTAGGGTTTGTACAAAAAACCCTAGGAATATAACAAACCCAATAGTGACACAATACAAATCTATACAAGTATTTATTGCAAGTAAGTAGGCACATAGACATAAGAGGGTTAATAACTCACCAACTAGGGTTTGTAAAGAGAAAACCCTAGGTATTAAGATTTGAGGGAGCTCTACTTCACTTGAAGCTTTAATGGCACCAAGGATCACTTTAATCACTTCAACAACCTTTCTTGAGTCTTTTAAATGCCAAGGTTGCTTGAGGAATTAAATGAGGTGAGAGGGGAGAGGAGAAAGGGAAAAAATCGCCCTAGAGGGTTGAGAGAACGATTCTCCATAAACTTGGTTCCAAAATGAGGTGATTTAGGCTTGAAAATCGGCTAAAAAGGATGGACCCTGCCCCCTTCTCGCGACTATGCCTCGGCGACTTTGCCCTTGGCATTGTCGTCGGGCAATGTCGCTCGGTCCGCCCCGCCCACGGTACAACCTCCACAACTATGCCCTCGACGATTATGCCACGGCATTGTCGTCGGGCAATGTCGCCCAGTCTCCCCCCCTTACGGTACCATCTCTGCGACTATGCCCTTGGCGACTATGCCATGGCATTGTCGTCGGGCAATGTCGCACAGTCTCCCAGGCTATTGATTGGTCGGCGATAAGGTGTTTAACAAGTCCCATGGTTTCCTCACAACCCCATACTGAATACAATTATTCAAACAATAGATTACAAAAGTCTAAGCACATAACCTTTCACATTTAACACATAATTATAAGCACATCCTTCAAATAACGATTGTTGTTACGAAATAGACGTGCCAATGCACACAAATAGTTATAAACCGCTAATGGTCCTTAAGGAAAAAGGTTAACATAATTAATGCTATGGCTCGGAGAGGGAGATTAAAGCTCGAAGAGACGTCATTAAGAAAACAGGATGTTACACATTATTTTATGCAAGATTTTAAAACTCTCTTAATTTACAAGTATCAAAGCATAAGATACATATTACTATTGCATGCTTCTAACACCCACCAATTTGGTATGTATAGGGTCTTCCTTTATGCAGACTCTTTCATGTATCACTATTAATTAATATATTTTATTACTATAAATTTGTTTTAATTATATTATTAAATATGTAATTGGTTATTTTTTCTAGATGTCATTAAAATATATAAGAAAATCATTGAATTCTAACAAAATACTTATTTTTTTTTATATAAACAACGTTATATTATTAATCCTAAATTAAAAAAATTTATAAAAAAAACAATATCACTTTCTCAAAATTATCCAAAATAGTAATGTAAATCGACAAAAAAACAAAAAATAAACTGAAACATTAAAATCGTGATGTATCTCGCTGCATTGCACGAGTACGCTTCTAATGAAAAATAAATAACCAATTAACAACTACACATTTTCATTGTTTTATACTAAAAAATATTTATCTACATTTATTTATTTTTGAAAAAAAGAGTACATTTTTTAATCAAATGTAGTTTAATTATTAAACATATTTGAATTTGATATAGCTTAAGTATTAAATTATTTTTTTAAATTATTTAATTAATATAGTTTAATTATTAAACTATTTAGTTTAATTAAATTATTAAAACAACTAAAACTATATATGAAAGTATGTGGTTGTTAATTGATTATTTATTTTTTATTACTATATTGATGAGCTGTGATTTTGAAAAAAATAATAATAATCATACTATAATTATTTTTATTTGATACACATTTGAAAAACTTTTGAAATATTTGAAAACGATACATTTTTATTAATAGACATAGATAATTTCGATTTTCATCTTACATAAATAAGAAAAACGATATATTAACCCAACTTAAAATAGAAAATGTTTTTTTGGATTATTGTAGAAGGATTTGCAAAAATATGTCGGATAAATTGCATAAAAAATTAAAAATATTCATTGCTTAACTAATTTTAGAGGTACCGACAAACTTTTTTAAAGATGTAATTTAAAAAATTAAAACGTATTTTTAATGTAATTTTAGTTAAAATTATCATTAATTAATATAATAAGAGGTATAAAAATAAAAAATAAAAGTGAAATGATAAGAAACACCAAAAATGAAAAAAAGACAAATTACAGGGACGAAAATCTTAATTTAAGTTATGATCTAAAAACAATATAAGGAAAAGACAAAAAAGTTAACTAAACTCTTTAACTAGAGTTAGTTAGAGGAACCAAAAAAGAAACAAAATGACAACCACGGTGACCAAAACAGTAATTAATTTAAAAGAAGGGCCAAACTGAGTAACAACCACAAGGATCAAAAATGTAATTTATTCTTTTATTATTTAATTTATTGTAACTAATTCATTTCAATTTCAATATGTAAAAATACAAATCTTTCTATTTGAATCACACATGACATATAGGGGTGTTCAAAGTCCGGTTTAGGAGGTTTTACACTTTAAACCAAAAACCAAACTGCAATGACGGTCTAGAAATTTCCCAACCTAGCGGTCTGGCAACAAGAGACCAAATCGGAACATAAAAATGTGGTATGGCGGTTTAGGCCTATTATGGGCTCTAAATTAAAAAAAAGCACAAAGTCTTTCTCCAGTTTGAAATTTTCACCAACATAACATTATTAAAAAAATACTATATCGTATTATAAAAGAAATCTCTATCTTCAAAATTAAAAAAACTTGAGAGGTTGAAAAAAAAAGTTAAGCAAATCTGCCAACAATAATTGAAATTTTGGACAAACATTTAGCAAGTCGAAAGATGATTTGAAATTTTAGAATTTGATTTTTGGCGAATTTTAGAATTTTACCATTGTAAGGAATATGGAAAAATGAAAACTAAAAATTTGATATATTGGATTGCCATTTTTTTAATTGGACCATAATAGTAAAGCATACAACATGAAAACTAAATATAATTAATCGGTTCGGTCCAAATCGCTCAAGAAAACGTTCAAAATGCATATCGGACCAGACCAAGCGATTTGGCTATTTTTCAGACTGGACCAGGCTGTCAGGCCGCTGAAACCGCCAAAAACGGTCTGGTTTAACTTGGTTCGGCCCGTTTAAACGGTTTGACGGTTTTTTGAACACACTAATGACATGTGTTTGATGGTTTTAAATGCACAATGTGGAATATATTTTTAGGTTTTTTATATTCATTGCAATTGATTGGCAATTCTCAAGTTAGTTGTTAGTATATCGTTGTCATGGTGAAGACAGTAGAATAAGTGGGAGGACGGTTACTTTGGATAGAAATGAACTATGTCAAATGTTGGATTGATTTTGGGTTTATGTTCGTTTGAATAATACAATTGAGCTAATGAAACTATAGACTCGGGTGAAATTATGTAACTTGAATAATACAATTGAGTTAATTATTTGAAGTTCGATTTTTTTTAAGTTAAAACTCTCAGATCTAAGGATTTGAAAAAGTAAATTAAATTTTAAATAGTTTTGAATTTAATTGAATAATTCGAATGGGCAAGGCATTGTGACAATTTTTGTAAATTAGACCAATACGAACAATTAACTTAATCATGATTGACAACTTACTATCTTTACTGAATGTTTGTTTAATGATGACGTGTGCATCAACAAGTCTCATTGTAAAATATGACTTAAATTCATTACAATGGAAGTCACATACACACAAGAGCAACAAGCAACTTCTAAGGTCGCCCACAAAGTCGTGAACACAGGGGACAACTTTCGATGCATAGCAAACGACTTCATGCGCATGGCAAACAACTTCATGCACGACTTGCACAAGTTGCTAGTAAATTTGGCTTACAAATTTAAGTGGCCTATTTAGTTTAATCATATTTTCCTATGTTTTAAGTGCATGTTTCTATGAATTACCAACTGCTTTGTTGCTAATTTGTGACACCCAATCTAATATATTAACCTTTAGAGTGGAAGCTAACACATCATATTATCTTATTACAACATATTTAAGATGTATTAGATATCGATCCCACATTTCCTCATACTTTTTCCATACTGTTGGAGGTTTTGACGAACTCTTTTCTTAAGATACATACATTAGCATATTAACTTATGAGTTCATGATTTAGGAACATTCATAACACATCACAAAATTATTTTCACAACATACATGTTCATGAAAACATTTTTGTAGGTTAAGAGATATAAAGTTATTATAACTTGTATAATCAAGTAACACTTATGTTACATGCATAATTACTTTTAAACAAATCTAAAGTGTGATCTCTATTTCCTGCCATCCAATCATTTTAGAACCTTATCTTTCAGTGATAAGTTGCCCCATGGCCACCAAATATTGAGGTGACTTAGGGGTTGTTTGTTTACCTCTTAATGGTTCCATTAAGAGGCAACCTTTGAATCATTAAGAGGTAAATCTTGTTTGGCAAAAATAATGTCTGACTCTTAATGGTTCCAAAACCCTCTGAATGATTTTGTATCCTAACCCTCCCTTAACCGTTAAGAGTCGTGATTTCATTTTGAACAATTAAAAAACAATCGTATATCATTTTGCATTGTATCATAAGAGCCTCTTAATCATTCTGACCACTTAATCATTCTGCACTAGATCATTCAGCAATTGCCAAACATCCCCTTAATCATGTATATTAGTCTTTGCGGGTTTTGCCATATTGTTTCCCTTGACATCCCAATAATGTAATGATAAAAATAAGCTCGTGCAAGTTAATGTTTCATAACAATTCTTAACATATTCCATAGATACGAAAACATTTTGACATGTTTCTTTGTTTACAAGAGCACATGAAACTCATGTGAATATTAGGCCCGAAATTATTTCTTGTTCCATCTTTTCTCATGGGCTAATTTAATGCCCTAGAGCACAAGTGATAGACTAGCCCAATAATTTATAAACCAACTCAAAATTATCGTGAAATTTATTGGTATCCCACAAATTAAAGGTGTAACAACCTCAAATTTGGAAATAGCAACTAAATAAAACTTCGATAAAATAACCAAATAAGGATAAAATTCCTTCTACAAATTCATCCTTGGAAATATTTCAACTTTAAAACATAAATAACTTCAACATTTATTAACTTAGGTCTTACACCAAGACTATATGAAGTCTGGTGTTATTACTCAACCCAATACAAATGTTATTCACAAAATGCGGAAGACTTCACCAAGCTAATCATTTCTCGTGCATACAACTAGCAAATATCTCTCTGCGGTGTCCTTAGTACTAATCCCCAACCGGAACCTGATGCACATGCCGACAAATAAAAAGGTTAGACTAACGCCTAGTGAGTTCATGAGTTCTCATCATGATTAAAATAGTTCGTTAAACGAAAAGAGTGCAATTTAAATCATGATTTCCAAAAAGGGTTTATATTAAATATGCAAACAACCCACTTCCCAACACCTACAAGGCGAAAGCTCCGAAATATATAGTATTTCCCAAAAGAGACAGAGGAAACCCAACCAAAACATGAAAACGTATTAAATCTCCAAATGATATAAACAGGAATAAAACCATATTATTCAAAACATCCAAACACGGATGATGCGTAATACGCAACCTATAAATCATGGAAAGACGATCCATATAAATACAATATATCACTGAAAACATGGAACTAAACCAAATACTTATGCGGCCATAAAATGAAATGAAATCCAAATATCAAAGCATGGAAGTGACATGTTTCATTCAAACCTTAATATACACGGAGGGAAATCCAATATTAAGGTCATCATTTGCAGTCAATCGTACACACCCAACGATAATAAAGCAAGGACATTATAATATCCAAAGTATTGTTGGCCGACAATGGGGGAGACCCGTATCCATTTAGAGTAGAGGAACACAAAAGTATGTCACTCATACAACGTTAATCATATGACACTTCACGACATAAAAGCTCAAGTGCCCCTACGACTCCTTTCAAGCTACACCCAAAGAGATAGCTGACCTTAGCGAATATTGCCATGAGTACCACCAAAGGCCCGACAGAGTCGGGGGCTACAACCATGGCATTTCCCCGACATGGCGGAGGCTCCAAACGCCCATCAACATGATAGCACAACCAGACTCAATCCTCCTAGTGTACACTTGAAAGGTTAAGGTCATAAAACATGGGTCCCGGAGTCAAATCCCGCAACACCCAGTTGACCATCAAATAAAGACTGACTTACGTACCTATGAATCAAATGCAACATAGTCTAAAGTTACATGACTACATAGGAATGACCAATGGACTCAAGCATGTAATTAGCATTAATATGCAACAAGATGCAATAAGATGAAATAAGATGCAAATCATAAATGGGGCTTTACATTGAGCAATTAAAACCAGATAAATGTCCTCAAGACTTTTTTTAAGTAAAAACCGGGCTAAATGCTAAAAACCCAATAGACCGACGAATAACAATTCTCATATAATAAAAAGCATTTAAACAACGTTTATATAAACACATATCTTGAATATATGATTAGCCCCAAAACTCATTACGGATTGGGACGAACAATTTTCCAAAAGAACTCATACCCTTATGTTCACAAAATATCCCTTAATACGAAAGCGTTTGTTTTCCAATGATTTTATAAAACCAAATATACCAAAAATGCATAAACCATTAAATAAATTTTATTCGTACAATAAATCACCAAAGAGACATATTTATAGTAATTATTTATCAAAATACCCAAGAATCCCGAATGTGGGTGTTTCACAATATTTTAAAACCCAATATCCCAAAATTAAGTAAAACTCATCAATTACTCCAACATTCGATAATTATTAGGTAAAACATATAAACACTTTTAAAATTGATATTTTTGGCATGTACAACGTTTTCACAAATCAACTTGAACTCACCTTGCTAGATTTAGGCTAAATCTAGATTTTTCCCCAACTTAAGTTCCTTTGAAGAAACTTAGATCCTCAAGCCAAAACTTCCAAAAACCTAGATCACAAGTTTCCAACCATAAATATTCATATCCAACCACTTAGAATCATTCACCCAAACATATTACATCAAAATCTCTATTTTGACCCAAAACCCCAATTTGACCTAACTTTTTCCAAAATCATCTAAACCGAAATTTGGTCATAAATGGAGATTTATAAGTCATATAAGGTTTTGAAAGAAGAAGAAGAATGAACTTACAATACTAGGTTTTGATAAAAAAATCCAAAACCTTAGAAATCTCCCTTGAAGAAGATAAAGATGGAGATGAATATCCCTTAGCTCCTAGCTTCCAAATCTAGAAGATGAAACCCAAATCTTGAAATAAATAAGGGAATGATGCATTGGATGCTTTATGGACCGAATTAAATGAGGGGTTTTAGGTTGAGAGAGTTTGTGACGGAGATGGGTGAAAGCATAATGAGAAAAGCAAGGAAAAACGAGTTTTAAGCCAATCTGCAGGTAGACTGCGATTATGTCCGGCGAGAGTAAAAGGATGTCACAATCGTTGGCATAATTTTTGGATTGGTATCGTGGGCATCCCCCAGCCTGTGACCTTGTTGGCGATTGTGACATGTTGTTACTTTCGCTGGGCAATGTTTGCCCCCGGTGTAACGATCTTCGATAACTCCCTTTTTTCACTCGAAAAGCCCTTGATTATCTTGAGAACTAAAAGCAACATTTTCCCAACACAAAGTCCACAAATTAGGAACCTCAAAGACCCTGGGATGACTTTTACTTACTGAAATCCCAAGTGTTACAAAAGGTTACTAGTTTTGTACCGGTGCAATGTTGCGGAATGCAAATTTCTATCATAAACTAAAAATGTGTTAATTTTTTTATTAGATTCGGTGAACCATTTTACCATTTTGTCCATTTCCATGATACAATGCGCTTAAAACCATCAATAAATTAATAATCCCAATTGCAACATTTTCAAGCTATATTAAATGTATAGACTATAGAATGTGTACCACCAATCGTATTTACCCATTGCATGGTTGTGCAACACAACAAACATTCCTACAATGTTGTTTTTTTTCAAATAAGATATTTAGTCCTGCAATTACAAAAGAAGAATAATGTAATAAATAACTTGAGCCCATCCATCAAACTAATGCATAAAATTATAGACTAAACATATGTCGGGATAATAATAAGTCTAACAAAAAAGAAAATCATATCTCAAAGAAAGTATCGAAGGAAACACTACTCAATAAGATATCCTCTACTTTTGTTATTGCATATACCATCCCAAAACCCACAAGCAAGAATTCAAAGTCGTAGGAATTTGAAGATATTGTTATAATACCGTCAGGCTCAAGAGTTATTTACAATAAATAGATAACCCCCATGAGAAAATGAGACACACAAGGAAAGCAGCAATACAAAACAAGTTGAAATACTAAGTACGGAATGTAAGAAACAACTCACCATATATGTACAACTTCAACATCCCTCTTACATAAATCTGCACGAAATACATTACTCATTTTCCTTACTCATATAAACATTATATACAAACAAACATCACTACATCTCTTTCAATTTCTCATACAATTAAAAAACGAATATTGCCATCACGCTAAGTTGAAAGAAATTTATTAACAGGGTTAAGGGAAAGGGATCCTTTTCAAAACAAAATGAGACCATAAGGATAATTTCTAGACTTATAACAGTTCAGGTCTATCAGAATTTTCATTAAATATCAAGGACCAAAATTAGAGTTTACTCTACTTTTTTATTTCTCATCTCTTTTTGTCTCTCTTGGCCATTTGTCTCTCAAACCCCCATTCTTGATCTAATCTGTGTACTTGAGAAATGAGAGAGAGAAATCTCTTTAGCACTGTTGATCTAGTTGGTGCAACTTTATGCCTATATTTCATAAAAATATTCGCATTGGGATCCATAGTGCCCACTCAAAGAGTCTGAAAGTCAACACAATCGGTACAACACTTTAAGGAAGCTAAAAGAAAGCAGAAAAGGTGCAAAATGTGGTTCAAGTTGTTTAGTGTAAAGCTTTGACCTGAAGCAAGGAGAGTGGTCCATGTGCTAGAATCAACAAGAAGACAAATGGATGATGTCATTGTACTTGGTGAAATACCCTTTTTTGCAAGGGGATAAGCACCTTTGCTTCTTTCCATTTTTATTTCTCTCCTTGTGCTTTTAGTATAAATAGGTGTGTTTGCTCTTTTGAGTAAAAATATAGAGAATGAAGAAATAATATAGTAGACAATCGAGAACCATTAGAATGATAGTTGATATCAATAGTTTTCTCTCTTGTTCTAGGTAGTAATTGTTTTACATTTCAGTCTTTTGATTTAATTCATGTCATTACTATAATGCAGTACCTTCCCGTAGGGGCATTGCGCTTTTAATTTAAATTCAATCTTTTGAAATGTATTCTTGCATTCTTTATTTTTGTACTTTCTCCTACCTTTCTAGTATGAGTTAAACATCTTATAAGATATAGTCAGAGTGTCAGAAATAGTAGTTTTGGACTTGTCTCGGGAATTGGGTTGTAGCTCAGGATCTCTTCCTTTCACCTATCTGGGGCTCCTGATTGGAAGAAAGATGAATAAACTTGATTCGTTGATACAAATTGTTGAAAGGTTCAAGTCTAGGCTTTCAAGTTGGAGGCTTCGTTGTCTTTCGGTCAGAGGTTGGTTAACTCTTATTGAATTAGTTTTGAGTAGTCTTGCTCTATATTTTTTTCCCTATTTTCATGCGCCAACTCAAGTTATAAAAATTCTTAAGAGTGTACACAGAGAGTTCTTCGGGGGGTGTTGATTTTCATCAAAATAGGCATGCATTAAATGGAAACTATCCTAAGCAATCTTAATTAGGGAGGGGAGTAGGAAGTTTACGGGTTGCAATTTGGGGTCTTCTTGGGAAATGGTGGTGGCACTTCACGACTTGTGTCGATGGGTTGTGGGTTCGAGTAATAAAAAGTATTTATCATGATGACGGTGGTTTTGGATGTTTTTCTTCTTCGATTACGGACCATCCTTTAAGAGGGAGATGTAACACCCATAATTTTGGTAAAATTGTAACACTCCGATTTTTAGGAAGACATAATTTCAAGTTAATACAAATGGGTATTTTAATGGAAAAAGAAGAAATGGGATTTTGGACTCGAATCCTATATTTTATAGCCTTGTTGAATGAAAGGTTCAATTATGAGTTAAACGGTTCCTTTCGGAGCAAAATCGGAGTTAAAACGAAGAAGTTATGACCAAATCAGTGATCGGGCAAGAAAAATGAAGAAAATCGGACAGCAGTGCTTCGCGCGACTCTCTGCGCAGATGGATCAGCACCACCATCAGCGCGGGGCTTTGTTTCCCCACGTTCCCAGTGCTACGCACGGATCGATCAGCGCTATCGTTCGTACAGAGCCACTGTGCGCATTTAAAAGGGAGGAACCGGCCCCAAACCTCAAATATTCTCCCCATTTCTCTCCCAAATCGACCCCCAACCTCCAAATTGAACACTAACTCATTTTTTAGAGTTTCCCTCCTAAATCTATGGGGTTGTTTGTTTTTTTTAAAACCCTCTTAATGACTCTTAAGTCTGAATCGTTCAGACCTTTTTACACACCACCTCTTATTAATCATAACTAAAATAAGACTTCAGACTTTAGACCTCTTAAAAAACAAACAGCACCTAAGTGTTTCTTCTCCATCTAGCAAGTTGGAAGATAAACCTACAACCCTTTCATCTTCATCTTCTTCACCAAACTTTCTAGGGTTTCATCTAACCCTTTTCACCACTTCAAACATTTGGGAGTTTGTGGCTTATTGTGGGAATCTAAAAGGGTGTGTTTGATGGTTTCAAGCTATGGCAACGGTAATCTTCACTTTTCTTCATCTATGGAAGTTAGGGTTTTGGGTTAAGATGAGATCTTCATGTAAAATGTTTGGGAAACAATTCTTTATGGTTGGATGTAAATATTTATGGTTGGAAATGTATGGATCTAGGTTTTTGGAAGTTTTTGGCTTGAGGATTTAAGTGTTCTTCAAGGAGCTCAAGTTGGGGAAAATCTAGGTTTAGCCTAAATCTAGCAAGGTGAGTTCAAGTTGATTTGTAAAAACGTTGTACATGCCAAAATGTCCATTTTAAAGTATTTATGTGTTTTACATGAAATTGTCAACTGTTGAGTTATTTGATAACTTTTGATTATTTGAAGTGTTTAGCTTATTAAAGTTTGTAAAACTAAAACACCCACATTTGGGATTTTTGGGGATTTTTAGGCATTTTGATATATGTGTCATAAATGAATGTTTTTTTGATGATTTATTGCAAAAATAGATATTTAGTCAAAAATACACTCTTAGTGTTTGTCGGGTTTTATGCATCATTGATGAAATGAGATGTTTTGAAAGCACGAATGTGTGAGTCCTTTGATTTTGGTCATTCCCGACCTTGGGAACATCTTAGAAATGGTAAACCTTTTTATTTTTGGGCCGAAGGTCAAATGTGATTTGAGAGACAAACATTTTTGGGAAAAGATGTATTTTGGTTTATGTAACCTTATTGGCTCACATATTTTAGCCAAACGTTCATTATGCCTTTTGGGGCTCGGTTTACACTCAGATGAGTCTTTGGAACATTTGTTCAGTTTTGGTAGCTCGTTAAGGAGCCTTGGACGTATGGTGTACGTAGTTGCATCTTATTTGAGAGTTACATGTTTTGAATGCGTTAGTTCATTCGTTTGAGTCATGTAACATTTTAGACTGTAATGCATTGGATCCACAGGCATATGAGTCAATCAGTTGGTTTAGTTGGGGACTTTATCCCCGTTTTGGGACTGGAAATTGTTTATGGCTAGTGGGAACTCGAGGTATAGATTGTGGGTGGTTAAACTAGATAAACGTGTAACCTTTACTGAAAGTCTCGAGGTATAGATCGTGGGTGGTTGAACTCGATGCCCAATTGTAATCCAGTCTGGTTATTCATCGTAGAATTTAGTGTCCGCGTTTGAAGTCTAGTGAGTGGTCCCCAAGTCATGTTTTTATGTAATCTTGCGGTGGTGCTCTGCAGAGCCATATACGGAGCTAAGTCTTGTGGTGGTGCCCATGGTGAGCCGGATATGGGGACTTGTGGCTTTTGTGGTTGTTAGTGCACATTAACTGATTCATGTGTTGATTCAGGGTTACATTCTTATTTGTCTGAATTTGCAAAGATTCGGATGAATAGATTATGAATTGACGAATGGTCAGAGACTCATATGAAAGGATCATGGTCAGAAACTAATGACATTTATTGAAGAAGTTTTGATGATTTCTCTGCTCTACATCATCAAAAAGGGGGAGAACTAATTTCAAGAAATGTTGTATGGTGAACAAGTTTGTAATAGTTTTGGGGAGATGATCAAGAAAAATATTTGGAATATGGGAGACGTAATTTTAAGAAATGATAACTAAAGTTCAGATGGTGAAAGTTTGAAAGATGAATTGTCAAAGTTATGGGGAGAATGGTCAGAATAATTTCAAAAGTTCAACGAATTTGGAAAGTCTGATGAATATTTGCTGAAATTTTCTTTGAAGATTATTTGTTGAAGCAAAGTGAGCTAAATCTGAAGATAATTTATTTTCTGAAGTCTGGAAGAGGTTTTATTACCTTGGGGGAGATTGTTATAGTTCTTGATGAGCATATTCACAGACTTTGGAGGAGATTACAGAAGGTCTGAAGATAGTTCAAAGAAAAGGGAAGATTGATTTTGAACAGATTTATTCAAAAAAGAGAGATTAACTTTCAAAGGAAAATTATGTGTCAGAAACCTAAAGAGAAAGAATGTTCTTGGAAAAGGGAGAACGTGCTTTAAAGACGAAATTCATTTGAAGAGAAGTACAAGTTTATCCGAAAGGGAGAGATTGTTCTTTGGTGCTGAAATTTAATTTGATTCCAAAAGGGGAGCTTCAATGCATATCTTGTTGAAGACGATCTTGAATCCAAAGGGAGAGATTGTTAGTGCACAATATGTTGGATACAAGATCATGAAAGTCAAAGTCAAAGCTCAAGTCAAACCTTCAAGAAAAAGTCAAAGTCTTTTGTAATAATTCAAAGTCAAAGTGTTTGTATTTTCTAGTTTTGTCTTGTAATTGTTAGGGGTATCAATAGTTTTTCTTTCTTGTAAGCGTGTAAGTAGTTCTAGTGTGTAATATTGAGAGTCTTCGCATCCCAGAGAGAGAAAGTATCTTGTAAGGGAAATTGTAATCTGTAAATTGAAAGATCAATGACATATGACTATTGAGATTGAATTTCTTGTTGTTGATCTTGATTGGAACTTTATTGTGGGATACACAATGGTGACACTCATCTAGAGGTCGAGTAGACACTAGGGTAAATTGGGTATCTTGTGGTGGTAGCTCGGTAAGGAGCCGTATACGGGGATCCATGACTCTATGTGAAGCTTGAGAACATCGAGAAGTGGCTTAACTTTATGTGTTCGCCACTTTCGATGGAATTTGGGTCTCCCCCGTCACCGAAAGGTGTTGTTTTGGGTATTGAGTTTTATTATCTATGTTTTTGGTGACGTTTTGTTTATATGAGTTTTTATCCATGGTTTATAGGTTGAGTACTATGCCCCACCCGTGTTTTTGGGTGTTTCGGGATATAAAGTTTTATTCGCGTTTCATAAATTGGGAGTCCGCTTTCTATTCTCATTTTGAGTGAGTTTGGGTTGAATTTAATTTACGAAAGAACGTTTTATATTGAGATCTTAGTTCTTAAAATAGTTTGGTTTGGAAACATTTATGTTGATGTCTCTTTCGTCTAAAATGCATATTGTTGGAAAACGAGTTGTTTTCATATTTGAAACATGTCACTTTGAAAGATTATTAATTAAATTGCATTCTTCCTTTTGATGATATACTTTTTCATATTGAAAACTCTTGGACTCATTAGGCGTTAGCCTAACCTTTTTATTTGTCGGCATGTGCAACAGGCGTCGTTTGGAAATAGTTCTAGTGACACTATGAAGAGAGAAGTCCTAGTTGTGTGCTCGTGAAGTGAGTAGCTTGGTGAAGTCTTCCGCGTTAGTTTGTAAAGAGCAACATGCATTGGGGTTATGTAGCACCCGACTCCGGTCTAGTCCTTGTATCTTGTTGGAGTTTGTATTTATCGAGGTAATTATAGATTTTTAACTCGAGGTATTTTGAGTTTGGAATTGTAAGGGGAATTCTTGTCCCTATTTTGATGTTATATAGAAAAATTTTAATTAGTTACTCTTACCAAATTTGAGGGTGTTACAAGTTGGTATCAGAGCTTAAGTTTTAGAGATTTAGGTGTTGATTTCGAATACCTAGACTCAAACTAGCGTTCATCTAAGTATGAGAAAGTGAGATTGCACTACTAGACACTCTAAGATAAGATATTTAGAAGTCGATGGAGTCACTAGAATCGGGAATCATGACGAGGGTAGCAAGGATAATCATGTAGGGTACACTTGGCCAGTGTCGTGGTGAACTTACATGTTACATGTGTGTGCTTGAACCGCCCTTATATGAGGACCGATGGGTAGTGGATGAGTTTCCAAGGAGTAGTGGCTTGAAGAGGTTAATGTTTATAGCGTTGTTACTCGTAGGGACGGTTAAGAATGGTGATTGCATTAAATGGACCGCTTTAGGTCGGGATTATTGGTGGGATTAGAACCATAGACATTGAATCGACATTATTCGAGGAGAAATTATAAGGTGAACCTATGGAACCCTTTAATTATTGTCCTAAGATGTTTGAATATCCGGATGACAATAGTGTGCCGGGAAATTGAGGATCTTTGGTTTGGGGAAATTGAGGTGTGTAGTTTTGAGACGTTGAGCGCCGATCAAATTCATGCACAAAATTTTATTCTAACATGAATTGCATCAACTATTTCTCATGTTTCTGAAATCATCATGTGAAATTTTATAACGAAATTTTGGAAAGATGTTTAACACACACAGGGTTTAAAACATGATTTTAAACATGCATAAAACCATTTGATTGCATGCGGTTGCAAACTTTGTTGAGACTTTCTTTATTCTCATTGTTGTCCAATGTTATTTTCAGACATTGTGATGTTTGTATTTTGACGTTGTGTAGGGTCTTGGACAATTCTATGGTTTATGACCTTAACATTGGATCTCATCCACATATGTTAGGGTTTTGGACGAAGAGTTATCCTCCATTATTTTGATGTTTGATGTTTATTGAAAATGTTATTCTGTGTGAGTTTTGATGAGTCTTATGGAGTATTATTTTACGGTGTCTTGCAACGCATAAACAAACATTGAAATGCGTAGGCTGAATTCATGGCGTGTGTTGGTTTATGGTATATTGAAAAATTTTATTTCACGAGAGTTTTGTTGGTGGATGTTTCCCCATATGCTATTTTTGGAGTTTCAGTATCGTGTGATTTCTCTCTTGAGTTTTATACGAGCATATTTCGCTGCACACTACTTAGTACTATAAATGAATTATGCTTTTGGTGTGAGTAAGCATATGGATTATTTATGATAGTTTGTGTTAAACTTTTGCTTTTAACATCTTTGGGTTGTTGAATTTACTGTTATAGTCTCACCCAATGCATTATAATGATTTACTCGTGTGCATGGCATTATAGCCACCATCTTGGGTCAAAGAGCGTTTTACCGTTGCGGTTAAAAGTTGAAGTCGATTTAAATTATTCTATGTTTGACCAAATTGCAAGCACTTATCGTTTTACTAAGTTTGGGAAATAAACCGATGTATGTGAGTCTTGTTGGAAATTTAATCCCATGTCATTATATGGTTAAATAAGAAACTTTTGGGATCTGATTATGTGAATTTCCTTTCTGGAGTTTTGTACAAACGTCTTGTTATACACTATCTTAGTACGTAAAAGTGTTTTTTCATTCATGGCGCAAAGAGATGCATGTTGGGACCACAGCGGTTCCTTTGAAAGGTTTGTTGAACGTCTTTCATTGTCAACATTTGTAACACCCTTAAAATAGGGATAACAAAATTTCCGTAAAATGGAAACATGGTATAAATTTTTGCCATAGCAAGAGCCTCCCAAAATGGGGAAATATTCGAACCTGTTTAATTATAATTGTAATTTAACGGACAAATAAATAACAACCAACTAATCTAATTTCTATATCTAGAAAAGAGATTACAAAAATGGTGTCATCTATAAACCCAAACGTCTTCTCCAAAATCTATGTTCAAGTGCAAATTCCTCAAGCTCTCACCCAAAGCAACTATGCCTGCTTAGAACCGGCACCGCTAGAACCTGAGATACACATCGATACCAAACAAGTGTTAGGCCAAAAATCCTAGTGAGTTGAACAAGAAATAGCATATATAATCAATTACAATTCTTATCAGCAGTTAACCAAAGTTCAATAAATGTGGAGTCAATAGGGGAGACTCATAGCACCAATCAAGTTCCACCCAAAGAGTCGATATACCTTGATGCCAACTAACAAGAGGCACCCGAAAGGCCCGACACATCCGGGGACTACAACTATGGAAATTCCCCGAATGGCGGAGGTCTAGGTACATACCATCACGGTGGCGCCCAAGACTACATCCTCCTAGTGTCTACTGACTTGGTTCGTCCAACATAATTTATAGGAGGTTTTGAGGTATATTTCAACCAAGCATATTTCAATACCAACCAAGGGTACAATATTACCATCCTACTCAATATAAGATCCAACATAAGCCCATAGCACAACCATATTCATCATGAAGATATTAACTCACCAAAAAGGTATCCCAAATAGAAATCATCATAACACCAAGATATGCATACATTAAATCATGGTAAGTTATACATAACATATATCCATAAGAAAAACCCAAATATTTGAACATTTAGAGATGGACATTTTGAGTAAATATACAATAATAACAAGTAGGAGATTATGATGAGTATCTAGTTTTAACAAAGGTTTAGTAAACTCACAATCTAGGTTTTTGGACCAAAACCTAGAAAATATGAAACCCTAGCTTGAAGAGATGAGGCCTTGGTTGAGAAAAGGGGATCTTGTTTGAGGATACTTCAATAAATGCTCTAGAAAGAAGATTGGATGACCAATAAATGGGTTTACCAACCAAAACCCTATAATTAATGGAGGAGGATGCCAAGATGCACAAAAATCGCCCCAAGAGTTGTCTTCCCGTTTTCCAAGTGTAAAAATGTAGAAATGAGGGTTTGAATACGTTTTAAAACAGAAGACCAGACGACACGGGCGACATTGCCCCACGACTTTGCCCTATGGCATTGTCGCAGGCATAGTCGCCGCATCCCCACCTCATTCGGTACCAAGTTGGCGATTGTGACAGGCTACAATGCCCATGTCACAATCGTAGAGGTCATTGTCGTCGGGGTTGTACCGAGAGAACTTCCCCCACCGCGACTTTGCCATGGCGACTTTGCCCAGGGGCATTGTCGCCGACATTGTCGCCGACCACAACAAGCCTGCTGAGTCGACAGGTTCTTCGTGCAACTAGGCTTCCGATTAATGCCAAAAATGACCTTAGTTAGAAATAGCAATTAAACAGATATATTATACTCCAAATAGCACATAAAATGAAGGGTTAAGGAAGTTCTAGTACTTACCTGAAATTCCGGGTGTTACAACATTATTAGCTTGAATATTAATTAAACGGTCTTCGAAAGGATTTTATACGTGCGACATTTGTGACCACTTTGTACACCTACCGAGTAAATGGTAGTGGATTTTATTTGTGCGATTAATTGTTATAAGGCTTTGCAATTAGTAGTTTTATAAAGTTTCAAATTGACATATTAGTTTGAAAAAAAACTTGAACTCAATCGTGGCTATAGGTTTAAACCCTTCTGTAGAACGAGTAGTGAGTAAGGACTAGAGGGGTCCTTGGAAGTTAAGTGTCGGAGGACTGACTGGTGGTTAGTTTTGAAATTTTGGGATTTCGGTTGTGAATAGGTGCACGCATGAATGTTTGGTATATTAGAATTATGCATTCTACGAGCTATTTAAATGGTAATATTGCTATGTCGGTAAATCTTCGGGATAAATCATTGGGTGGTTGCTTGACTTCAATGGGATATGAACCGATGGGTCAGATGTGTACCATCCGGGTGAGTCTTCCGGAATAAAGAAATTATGGCGATTCGATTGTCTGAACTTTAGTACCATGATAGGTGTCAACTTTATTTCGTCAATGCAAATCTGGAAGGAAATATATGGTGGTATATCCACAGTTGCGGTGTAGACATTTTGAGGATAGGTGTTGACATTCGAATTTGGAGGACAGTGACCGTTGGGGTGCTTCAGTGCACTTTCGTTGGAGTTGGTATGCCTGCAAGTTAAGGAATAACCTTAAAAATATTAGATACTATCAATTAGGGATCGATCATGGATAATTCTGTAATCAGCAAGGTTCCCGTTGATTTGACAATCGATGCTTGAATGCATTATGGGAGTTGTGTAACCGTGGGGTTGAGGTAACCCGCTATCTGTAGATGTTGTGCTTGTATCAACTTGAGGAACAAATTTATTGTGGGTTGGAACAGACTAAACTAGTGTTAGGAACTTCGTCGGGGAAATGATGATAAATCTTTGGTGGTGTTGATTATTGGAGAAATTTGTTGAGAATGCCAAGGTAGATGATAGGGTAAATTTATTTACCCTATTTATAGTCATCTTTTTGACATTTTTGAGCTACTTTTCTTTTCCCATTGTGTCTTTTAGCTTATTTTCGTAGTTTTATCGTATAACTTTATATTTATCGTTTACGGCTAATAAATCCATCTTATTGTGAAAATGCGGCAAAAATCTTATGTATTTATATATATATGCGTATTTTAGGATCAAGATACGGCCGATTGGAGTCCAACATAACCAACGTGCGGATTTTACGAGATTACAAACGCGGTCTTCAATATTTTTGATGGGCCGATTTTTTTGTAAAACTTTGGGCAAAACTCTTGGGTTTCTACCACTACAAACTTGGGCCATGTGAAGACATTTGTGGGCTAATTTTTGGTATTAGTTAAATAATTATGTAGGCTAATTTGTGATGAGCCCAAGTAATTTGAAGAAAGCCCATGGCCTTTCTCCTAATCTTAGCCTATAAAATAAGAGGCTTTGGCTTAGTATTTTGATCATCCCATTTTTCTCTTAGCAATCTTTGCTAGAGAAATCTCTCTTCCATCCCCTTGGTAAGTTACTTACTTCAAGTAACTTAAGCCAATTTTTTCTTCCTTAGTTAACATTAGTTAAAGTTTAGAGAAGTTTGAGAGGGTGAGCTCATGGTTGTAAGCCTAGGCTCACAAGTTCAAACTCCCATCTTTTGGTAAGAATTAATATATGGTTACCTTGTCATTTTAAGTGTAGTGTGATAGTTTTTCGTTACATTCTCGCAATTTCTACTCATCTCATCCGGTTCGATTGATCTTGGTTTTTATTTGGTTTTCACTACAATTTTAGTTTTATTACAAACCGGAAGTCCGATCAATCATTTCGGATTCCCAACCCCGTTTGGTTCACGGTTTGTAGTAGTATTAAAATTGTTCCGTGTTTCCAAAGTTTTAAAAACCATCCCGCTTATTACGTTAATTAAATTAACAAATACCAAGGACTCTTGACATAACTTAAGGACTAAAGACACATTTAAAACAAGACTTTCTTTAACTAATGGTAAATTAGTTGGTAAATCGCAATTATATAATATTATTCTAACGCCGTGTAGTTAACTGAATTTAATTTCTTATAATTGTAGTATTTGTAGTTTAATATTGTCATTGTTCTCAAGTAAGTTAATTTTTCTAGTTCAAGTAAAGATTTTAGTTACATGCATAGTTGATAAATCATTTATTTTAAGGTTAATTAACAAGTAGTTGACGTAATTCTCATTTTCTTTAATTACTTTTACAATATTTAAAATTAGGATTTAAAATGATGATGGGCTAACCGTCTCAGTTCGGGGTAAAAAGTAAAGTTGGGACCGAGACCGATAAGAGAATAAAAGGTGTATCGTATCGCATGATTGTCCAAAGTTATTTAAATCATAGTTATATTTTATGTCGAAATATAACTGATCAACTGACAACTGGTTCGTTGTGTGACGGCTTCTTTAAGTTACCTAAAATATCGACTCTGAGATAACAAAGGAATGCGATCTCGTCTTTTATTTAATTATTAAATTCGTCCCAACGGATCTTTATACCCTGCACTCTTTTTAAATTAATTTCTCAGTAGTTGTTACTCAAAACCCCCAACCAAAATATTGTTTTCGAATTCGCCATCTGAAACTCGCTTTTTACAGACCCGACTTTCAAGAAGAACTTTTCCACGCTTCCCTGTGGGATCGATATTCGGTACTTTGTACCATTATTACTTGTTAAAAACGGTAGTAGATTGAGATGTATACTTGCGTCAAGATCTACTTATTTGCATTTTAAAAAGATGTGAACACGAAAAGCCGCAACAAGTTTTTGGCGTCGTTGCCGGGGAAGAACGCTAGAAGTTTTTCTTTTTAAGTAAGGTTTTTAAAAGTGCGTTTTTCTTCCATCTATTTTGAAAAGAAAAAAAAGAGTAGGAAAAATATTTTAAAAAAAAGCGAAAAAAGTGCATGCCAAGATTGTCACACGGTGATTTTTTCCAACTCAATCCCGATATTGAACGAACATTTAGACAATGAAGAAGAATCCAACGAGCTAATTTAGTTTTAAATTCTTCCGAAATGTCTGAACATTAATATATGACGGATGAGGAATCAATACCCGAGGTAAATCTAAATGGGCATCAAAATGATCGAGAAAATAATAATAACCGAAGAAATCGAAATAGAGAAAATCCCAATAATCACGAAGATTTAAATAATCATGATGATCCAAATGAACCGCTAATAAATACTGATGACGAGGAACAAAACATTTTTCGGTTAGCAAATTCCAAAGATGGTGGTATTATGTCTTACGTTGTTCCTGTGTTAACCCAATTGCATCCAGGAATTCTTAAACCAACTTTGCAAACCCATCATTTTGAATTAAAACCGACAATGTTTCAGATGTTGCAAACTAACGGCCAGTACGCTGGTTTGCCCGCTGAAGATCCTCATTCTCACCTCAGGTCTTTCATGGAAATTACAGATTCTTTTAAACTGCCTGGTGTGCAAGACGATGCTCTAAAATTAAAACTTTTTCCATACTCATTAAGAGACAGAGCAAGGTCTTGGTACAACTCGTTGAAACCAGATTCTATAATTACATGGACCCAAATGGCAGAAAAGTTTTTGAAAAAATATTTTCCACCCACGAGGAATGCTAAGTCTAGAAATGAAATCTGCACTTTTAGACAAATGGACGATGAGGCAGTTCCTGATGCATGGGATAGGTACAATGAGCTATTGAGAAAATGCCCTCATCATGGCATTCCGTATTGCATTCAGCTAGAGACGTTTTACAGTGGTTTAAATACTACTGCTAAACAAATGCTCGATGCTACTGCACACGGAGCTTTCACAGCTTGTACCTACAATGAAGGATATGAAATCCTTGAAAGAATTTCAAACAACAATGGTCAATGGGCTGATCCACGTGCATTACCTAGAAAAGCAGCAGGGGTACAAGACACAGATGCTTATGCATTGTTATCTTCACAGCTGGCCGACATGGCATCTTTAATCAAAAATCTTAATACCATGCAAGTTAACACTGTGGCACCTACCCCTATTGTGCAGTCTATACAGTGCACCTACTGTGGAGAGGGTCATCACTTTGAACATTGTCCTGGAAATCCCGAGAGAGTAAATTATGTCAGTAATAACAACAAGGGTGGACCTTTTTCTCAAACTTACAATCCTGAGTGGAGAAACCATCCAAAATTTTCTTGGCACAGTCCTGCCCAAAATCCACCACCACCAAAGTTGCAAGGACAACCAAATTTTCACCAACAGCCTCATCACAGACCTCAAAATAACCAGCATGGAAATTTTCAAAATAATCAACCTGGTTATCAACAAAAGTCAAACCAGCATGCCGACTCATCTACTTCCTTGGAAGCAATGATGAAAGCATTCATGACCCAAACGCAGGCAACAATTAAAAATCTGGAGACCCAGGTGGGTCAAATGGCTTTGGAAATTAGGAAACGACCTTCAGGTTCTCTCCCTAGTGACACAGAAACACCTCAGAGAATTGGAAAAGAACGTGTGAAGGCAGTGACATTGAGAAGTGGACAGGATTTGCCAGAAAATATTCAAAAAGAACTAAAAACAGACAAAGCAGAACCTGAAAAGAAAAACACAGTTTTGGATTCTGCTCAACCCAGTGTGAGCACGGGCCCAGGAAACATTGTAAGGCCCATTGAAACTCCCCCCATTCTAAAAAGATCAGACTATCCAACATTATTCCCAAGTGAACCCAAGGAAGATCAAAAAGTAGATAAACAGACTGTTTTGGAGGTGTCACAATCTGGTGACAGTCCCAAAATTCCTTGTGAAACCAGACCTGTGGAACCAGTTAAAGTTACACCATCCACTAAGGTGGACAAAATCTCACCGACTGTCCCAGCACCTACTCCTCAAAAGACTACATCTCCTACTCCAGTTCCTCTCTATATTCCTTATCCCCAGAGATTAAGGAATCAAAGGGATGAACTGCAATTCAAAAAGGTTTTAGATGTTTTCAAACAATTGCATATCAACATACCTTTGGTGGAAGCCATTGAACAAATGCCAAATTATGCAAAGTTTTTAAAAGACATTTTAAGCAAAAAGAAAAAGTTGAATGAGTATGAGACTGTAGCTCTGACTGAGGAGTGCAGTGCCATGTTATCTAGCAAAATCCCTCCAAAATTGAAAGATCAAGGGACCTTCACAATCCCATGTTCCATAGGAGGAAAAGAAGTAGGAAAAGCCCTATGTGACTTAGGTGCCAGCATAAACCTTATGCCTTTATATGTTTTCAACACCTTAGGCATAGGTGAGGCTAGACCTACCACTGTTTCACTCTTGTTAGCAGACAAGTCCATAGCTTGGACAAAGGGTAAAATTGAGGATGTCCTTGTCCAGGTTGATAAATTTATTTTTCCTGCAGACTTTATCATCTTAGATTTTGAAGCCGACAAAGACATTCCCATTATCTTAGGAAGACCATTCCTAGCAACAGGCAGAACTCTGATAGATGTCCAAAAAGGCGAACTCACCATGAGAGTGCAAGACCAACAAGTGACCTTTAATGTTTTGGACTCCCTCAAATTTCCTGAAGAAAGGGAAGAATGTTCTACCTTAAGTTTGATTGAATCTTGGTGTCAAGACCAAAGTTTTGGGGAGGTCTTGGGAATGGAGGAAACTGATAGTGAAGAAGACACAACAGAGTTTGAGGAATTAGAAGACATTCAGGTTACCTCTGCTGTTGAAATTTTACATAGTGAGGATAGGAAAACACTTGTTCCCTCCATAGAATGTGCTCCAGACTTAGAACTGAAACAAATTCCCTCGCATCTGAAATATGCTTTTTTAGGAGACCCAGGGAAATTGCCAGTCATTATTTCATCATCATTAGAATTTGATCAAGAGGAAAAGCTGATTGTCATGTTGAAACTACACACCAAGGCCATAGGATGGACAATTGTTGATTTAAAGGTCATAAGCCCAACCATTTGTCAGCATAAAATCATTTTGGAAAACAAAGACTTCACATCGGTTGAGCCTCAAAGAAGACTCAATCCAATGATGAAAGAAGTGGTTAAAAAGGAAATCTTGAAATGGCTTGATGCTGGCATAATCTATCCTATTGCCAGTAGTACATGTGTCAGTCCTGTGCAATGTGTACCCAAGAAAGGTGGAGTTACTGTGATAACCAATGAGAAAAATGAATTAATACCTACTAGGATTGTATCAGGTTGGAGGATATGTATGGACTACCGGAAGCTTAACCAAGCTACCCAAAAAGACCATTTTCCATTACCTTTCATTGACCAGATGTTGGACAGACTAGCAGGGAAAGAATTTTATTGTTTCTTAGATGGTTATTCTGGTTACAATCAAATTGCCATTGCACCAGAGGATCAGGAGAAAACAACCTTTACCTGTCCTTATGGAACCTTTGCATTTAGAAGAATGCCCTTTGGACTCTGTAACACCCCGACCACTTTCCAAAGATGTATGATGTCCATTTTTTCTGACATGCTTGAACAATCCATGGAAATTTTCATGGATGATTTTTCTATATATGGGACATCATATGATCCGTGTTTACATAACCTTGAAAAAAGTCTTAAAAGATGTGAAGAAACAAATTTGGTTTTAAACTGGGAAAAATGTCACTTTATGGTTAAGGAGGGCATCGTGTTGGGGCATCTCATTTCCAATAGAGGTATTGAGGTTGATAAGACAAAGTTGGAAGTAATTGCAAAATTGCCTGAACCAACCACTGTAAAGGGAATCAGAAGTTTTCTCGGACATGCAGGTTTTTACCGGAGGTTCATAAAAGATTTTTCCAAAATATCCAAACCTCTGTGTTCACTATTACAGCATGACCAAGCCTTTAATTTTGACGAAGATTGTAAAAAGGCTTTTAAAAATTTGAAAGATGCATTGGTCACTACGCCTGTAATAGTGACACCTGATTGGTCCTTACCTTTTGAGATAATGAGTGATGCAAGCGACTGGGCAGTTGGAGCAGTTCTGGGACAAAGAAAAGATAAAGTTTTTCATTCCATTTACTATGCAAGTAAAACCCTCAATGAAGCCCAAATCAATTACACTACCACTGAAAAAGAATTATTAGCTGTGATTTTTGCTTTTGAAAAATTCAGATCGTATTTGATGGGTGCCAAGATAATTGTGCACACAGATCATGCTGCCATCAAATATCTTATTTCCAAAAAAGATGCAAAACCTAGGCTAATCAGGTGGATCTTGCTTTTGCAAGAATTTGATTTGGAAATCATTGACAGGAAGGGCATAAATAATCAGGTTGCTGACCACTTGTCAAGACTGGAAAAACAAGATGAGAAAACACACAGTGATGGCATTTGTGAGGTTTTTCCCGATGAGAGAATTTTGGCCATACAAACTGCAATACCTTGGTTTGCAGACATTGTAAATTATTTGGCATGTGAGATCATTTCCCAAGGAATTTAACAAGCACCAAAGAAAGAAACTGATTTTTGACTCCAAAAAGTTTCTGTGGGATGACCCATTTCTCTTTAAAATCTGTGCAGATCAGGTAATAAGAAGATGTATTCCAAAAGAGGAAGTAACATCTGTTTTACATCATTGCCATAGTGGACCATGTGGTGGACACTTTGGTGGAGATCGTACAGCAGCAAAAGTTTTGCAGTCAGGCCTATATTGGCCCACTTTAAACAGTGATGCTCATTACTTTGCAAAAACTTGCAATGAGTGTCAGCGGAGTGGAAATATATCTCAGAGGAATGAAATGCCTTTAAACGGAATTCTAGAAGTAGAATTATTTGACGTTTAGGGCATTGACTTTATGGGGCCATTTTCACTCTCCAATAATTGTGCCTATATCCTGGTTGTTGTAGACTACGTGTCCAAATGGGTGGAGGCTATGGCCTACCACTCAAATGATGCTAAAACAGTTGTTAAATTCTTGCAAAAGCATGTATTCACTAGATTTGGCATGCCTCGTGCTTTGATCAGTGATGAAGGCATACACTTCATAAATAAAGTATTAGAGGATGTATTGGAGAAATACAACATTCAGCATAGGGTGGCAACTGCTTACCACCCGCAAACAAATGGTTTAGCTGAATTGTCCAATAGGGAGATCAAAGGAATTTTAACTAAGGTAGTCACGCCACACCGAAAAGACTGGGCCTCCAAATTAGATGATGCCTTGTGGGCCTACCGGACTGCTTACAAAACTCCTATCGGCATGTCTCCTTACAAGCTAGTTTTTGGAAAAGCTTGTCACTTACCTCTTGAGTTAGAGCACAAAGCCTACTGGGCTATCAAGGAACTCAACATGAGTCTAGACGACGCAGGAAATAAAAGATTTTTACAGCTGTGTGAATTGGAGGAACACATAATTTTTTTCTTATGAAAATGCTAAATTATATAAAGAAAACACAAAGAAATGGCATGATAAGAAAATTTTACCAAAAGAATTCACTGAAGGTCAGCAGGTCCTGCTTTTTAATTCCAGACTCAAGTTGTTCCCTGGCAAGTTGAACTCTCGATGGATCGGGCCTTACACAGTTTCTAAAGTATACCCTTATGGCGTAATCGAGTTAATTGATCCAGACAGGGGTACCACTTTTAAGGTGAACGGACAAAGAGTAAAACCTTTTATCGAACCCTCAGTATTCATGCAACAACCCCTTGAGGTTGTCCACCTTCGAGAATAAAGAATTGTGTGAGTTCTTGGATTTTTTTTAGATCCAAAAATGTGTAAATATCATTTTATAAAAGAAAATAAAATACAGCTTTGGAAAAGTTTCATGGTATTGATTTAAAAAAAAATAGAAAAAAAGTAAAAAAAAATAAAAGAAAATATCTTTTTGAGAAATCACGCGATGATGCAAATCGTGCGGTGTTGGCAAAGGAGCATCCGGAGATCGTTTCACGCATCGCACCATTCCCACTCCATCTTTTATGGGAACCAACGGAGCGCCCACCTACTCATCATGAGTAGGGCAGGCTCAATTTTCTTATCGCATGCCCTTTACTTTTTAGAATGATTTCGCTTTTTCTTTATCATGCAAGTGTCGGGATTAATTTGTTTGTGATACGATGTGAAATTTTCTTCTTACAATCATTTTGCACACCATTCACATGCTTTTCATACTTGTTTCATTTCATGGTGTGATAGCCACAACAAGAGGCACGTCTCTCGCAACGATTTTTTTTATCACTAGAACTAGCCCCATCATTTTTTGCTCTCATCCTTTTTGTTAGAATCCATGCAACTCATACACATTCTTCACCTTTCATGGGTTTGTGATTACATCTTTATTCAAATTCAACGAGGACGTTGAATCATTCAAAGTTTTTTTTGGGGGGGGGGGGGGGGGGGAGGGATGATATGGATACACATTCACATTTTTACCCATATCATTCCCTATACACAATTCTCTTTGAAAAAGTGTGTCAAATGCTCCTATAATCGAAAAAAAAAGAAAAAAAAAGAAAAATCATGCAAAAAGAAACAAAGCTTCGCAATTGATTTTTTTGGTGCACCCAAAAGTGTCAAAGACACTAAAAAGACCAATGTGTCCAAACCCGCAACACACAAAAAAAAGCTAAAGTTTGGGCCATATGAGCGAAAGAAAGTGATTAATCACATGACATGAGAAGCATGAGAGAGCCAAACACATAGCCAATTTCATTGTTGCATTATGGATTCTAATTTGGCAAGAAATCATGTGGCTAGCTTATGGATTGGTATTTGTTGGAATCAAGCAAGAGAAGACGTTTTGTGAAGGGCTATCAATACTCATGATGCGGACTTGTTGAAACAAAATGTGGTTGTGTGTACAATGGTTTGGGAGGAATTATGCTCATTTTTTTTTATCAAACAAATGTTTAGCTCAAAATTGTTTTTAATAAAGTTGCTCGAGGACGAGCAACAGTTCGAATTTGGGGTTGTGATAGGGTAAATTTATTTACTCTATTTATAGTCATCTTTTTAACATTTTTGAGCTACTTTTCTTTTCCCATTGCGTCTTTTAGCTTATTTTCGTAGTTTATCGCATAACTTTATATTTATCGTTTACGGCTAATAAATCCATCTTATTGTGAAAATGCGGCAAAAATCTTATGTATTTATATATATATATATGCGTATTTTAGGATCAAGATACGGCCGATTGGAGTCCAACATAACCGACGTGCAGATTTTACGAGCTTACAAACGCGGGCTTCAATATTTTTGATGGGCCGATTTTTTTGTAAGACTTTGGGCAAAACTCTTGGGTTTCTACCACTACAAACTTGGGCCATGTGAAGACATTTGTGGGCTAATTTTTGGTATTAGTTAAATAATTATGTAGGCTAATTTGTGATGAGCCCAAGTAATTTGAAGAAAGCCCATGGCCTTTCTCCTAATCTTAGCCTATAAAATAAGAGGCTTTGGCTTAGTATTTTGATCATCCCATTTTTCTCTTAGCAATCTTTGCTAGAGAAATCTCTCTTCCATCCCCTTGGTAAGTTACTTACTTCAAGTAACTTAAGCCAATTTTTTCTTCCTTAGTTAACATTAGTTAAAGTTTAGAGAAGTTTGAGAGGGTGAGCTCATGGTTGTAAGCCTAGGCTCACAAGTTCAAACTCCCATCTTTTGGTAAGAATTAATATATGGTTACCTTGTCATTTTAAGTGTAGTGTGATAGTTTTTCGTTACATTCTCGCAATTTCTACTCATCTCATCCGGTTCGATTGATCTTGGTTTTTATTTGGTTTTCACTACAATTTTAGTTTTATTACAAACCAGAAGTCCGATCAATCATTTCGGATTCCCAACCCCGTTTGGTTCACGGTTTGTAGTAGTATTAAAATTGTTCCGTGTTTCCAAAGTTTTAAAAACCATCCCGCTTATTACGTTAATTAAATTAACAAATACCAAGGACTCTTGACATAACTTAAGGACTAAAGACACATTTAAAACAAGTATTTCTTCTCCATCTAGCAAGTTGGAAGATAAACCTACAACCCTTTCATCTTCATCTTCTTCACCAAACTTTCTAGGGTTTCATCCAACCCTTTTCACCACTTGAAAGAGAGTTTGTGGCTTATTGTGGGAATCTAAAAGGGTGTGGTTGATGGTTTCAAGCTATGGCAAATGCAATCTTCTCTTTTCTTCATCTATGGAAGTTAGGTTTTGGATTAAGATGAGACCTTTATGTAAAATGTTTGGGAAACAATTCTTTATGGTTGGATGTAAATATTTATGGTTGGAAATGTATGGATCTAGGTTTTTGGAAGTTTTCAGCTTGAGGATCCAAGTGTTCTTCAAGATGCTCAAGTTGGGGAAAATCTAGGTTTAGCCTAAATCTAGCAAGGTGAGTTCAAGTTGATTTGTAAAAACGTTGTACATGCCAAAATGTCCATTTTAAAGTATTTATGTGTTTTACATGAAATTGTCAACTGTTGAGTTATTTGATAACTTTTGATTATTTGAAGTGTTTAGCTTATTAAAGTTTGTAAAACTAAAACACCCACATTTGGGATTTTTGGGGATTTTTAGGCATTTTGATATATGTGTCATAAATGAATGTTTTTTTGATGATTTATTGCAAAAATAGATATTTAGTCAAAAATACACTTTTAGTGTTTGTCGGGTTTTATGCATCATTCATGAAATGGGATGTTTTGAAAGCACGAATGTGTGAGTCCTTTGATTTTGGTCATTCCTGACCTTGGGAACATCTTAGAAATGGTAAACCTTTTTAGTTTTGGTCCGAATGTCAAATGTGATTTGAAAGACAAAGATTTTTGGGAAAAGATGTATTTTGGTTTATGTAACCTTATTGGCTCACGTATTTTAGCCAAACGTTCATTATGCATTTTGGGGCTCGGTTTACACTCAGATGAGTCTTTGGAACATTTGTTCAGTTTTGGTAGCTCGTTAAGGAGCCTTGGACGTATGGTGTACGTAGTTGCATCTTATTTGAGAGTTACATGTTTTGAATGTGTTAGTTCATTCGTTTGAGTCATGTAACATTTTAGACTGTAATGCATTGGATCCACAGGCATATGAGTCAATCAGTTGGTTTAGTTGGAGACTTTATCCCCGTTTTGGGACTGGAAATTGTTTATGGCTAGTGGGAACTCGAGGTATAGATCGTGGGTGGTTGAACTCGATAACCGTGTAACCTTTAGTGAAAGGCTCGAGGTATAGATCATGGGTGGTTGAACTCGATGCCCAATTGTAATCCAGTCTGGTTATTCATCGTGGAATTTAGTGTCCGCGTTTGAAGTCTAGTGAGTGGTCCCCAAGTCATATTTTTATGTAAGCTTGCGGTGGTGCTCTGCAGAGCCGTATACGAAGCTAAGTCTTGCGGTGGTGCCTATGGTGAGCTGGATACGGGGACTTGTGGCTTTTGTGGTGACACTCATCTAGAGGCCGAGTAGACACTAGGGTCATTTGGGTATCTTGTGGTGGTAGCTTGGTAGGGAGCCGTATACGGGGATCCATGACTCTATGTGAAGCTCGAGAACATCGAGAAGTGGCTTAACTTTGTGTGTTCGCCACTTTCGATGGAATTTGGGTCTCCCCCGTCACCGAAAGGTGTTGTTTTGGGTATTGAGTTTTATTATCTATATTTTCGGTGACGTTTTGTTTATATGAGTTTTTATCCATGGTTTATAGGTTGAGTACTATGCCCCACCCGTGTTTTTGGGTGTTTCGGGATATAAAGTTTTATCCGCGTTTCATAAATTGGGAGTCCGCTTTCTATTCTCATTTTGAGTGAGTTTGGGTTGAATTTAATTTACGAAAGAACGTTTTATATTGAGATCTTAGTTCTTAAAATAGTTTGGTTTGGAAACATTTATGTTGATGTCTCCTTCGTCTAAAATGCATATTGTTGGAAAACGAGTTGTTTTCATATTTGAAGCATGTCACTTTGAAAGATTATTAATTAAATTGCATTCTTCCTTTTGATGATATACTTTTTCATATTGAAAACTCTTGGACTCATTAGGCGTTAGCCTAACCTTTTTATTTGTCGGCATGTGCAACAGGCGTCGTTTGGGAATAGTTCTAGTGACACTATGAAGAGAGAAGTCCTAGTTGTGTGCTCGTGAAGTGAGTAGCTTAGTGAAGTTTTCCGCGTTAGTTTGTAAAGAGCAACATGTATTGGGGTTATGTAGCACCCGACTCCGGTCTAGTCCTTGTATCTTGTTGGAGTTTGTATTTGTCGAGGTAATTATAGATTTTTAACTCGAGGTATTTTGAGATTGGAATTGTAGGAGAAATTCATGTCCCTATTTTGATGTTATATAGAAAATTTTTAATTAGTTACTCTTACCAAATTTGAGGGTGTTACAAAAACCTTATCTTACATCTCTCTAATTTAATATATGTTTACAAATGATTATTGGGTTGTATTCATGAAACTTCGGTTTTGGATCGGGATCGTTTCGGGTAGAAAAGTTAGATTTTGGGCGTTCGGTACACCCAGGGCGATTGTGCCCGCGATTGTGATAGGAGGTCACTCTCGCGGGGAACAATCGCTTCCCCTGTACCGAGAGTGGTGTGGGCTGGGCGACTATGCTCGCGATTGTGACAGGATGTCACTCTAGCGGGGCATGGTCGCGGGACATGTACTGAAAGCAAGTAAATTCGGGCGACTGTGCCCACGATTGTGACATTGTGTCACTCTCGCCAGACACTATTGCCGACGAGGTTCATATTTCATTAAATACATTTTTTTTCACCCCATTTATCATTTAGACTCCAATCATCTTCCCTTTTTTCTCTGAAAACGAACCCTTTTGGTTTATTTAAGGTTTTCAAGCGTTGGAAGTCTCAATCCTTGGATTTTAAGGAGGATCTTCCTCACCAAGCTAGGGATTGGATACGAAGGTTTGGAGGTCATCATCCATCCTCGTCTTTTAGGATTTCATCAAACCATCTCCAAACCGCATTTCATTCTTTGGTGTTTTAGAACTTGGGGTCCGAATTTGTGGCCCTAGAAGTGTATTGTTGGTGGATACAAGTTGTGGTTAATGTAACCTTCTCTTTTCCTCCACCTAAGAGATTAGGGTTTTATGGTTCTCATTTCCTTTCCATTTGTTGGAACTTGGTATAACTATAAATGTTTGTAGCTATGGATTGTTGTGGAAAACTTGGAGCTAGTGGAAGGATTCAATATCTCATCTAAGAAACTCAAGTTTGTGGGTAAAGCCTAAATTTAGTCTAAATCTAGCAAGATCAGTTCTAGTTGATTTGAAAAACTATATACATGTCAAAATGCATATATTTTGTGGTTTTGAAAGTATATCCATAACTTTAATTCATTTTGATAAGTTTTGTGAATATTTGTACACTTACACATATTTGAGTTATCAATTCCTTGACAAATGGTTTACAATATTTTATGAGGTGCTTGAGTCACCAAAAAGGGGATTTTGATCACCATACAAGTTTCTTAAATATTGGAGAATTTAGGTATTATCATTATGTTGCTTTGGTCCCTAATATGTGAAAAATTGGGGTACAAATGGTTTTAAAATGAATTATAGTGTGAGTTGGGGTGTTTTACGGATGGTGGTCGAAATATGGTTTATTTGGGGTTTTACTCAACTTATGAGTTTTGATGTTTGAAACTTTAAGTTCTTTGACTTTAAAAAGTGTGAGTTGTTGGAAACGAGCATCCTTTGACTTTTGAATACTTGGAAAAGTGTGGACCTTATGGTTCAGGCCTTTGGCCATTTATACTTGGAGAAAATACCAATTTTGGGAAAGTTGTACACCGTGCGTATGTAGCCATATTGGCTTCATTTTGTTGCCAAATGTTTTATGATGCCTTATGGTTTGACTTATACTCTAATGAGTTTTGGGACATTTTCCGGTTTAAATGGCTCAATATGGAACATTTTATGGAATGCAATTATTGCACAAATGTTGGTTATTACATGTTTTGAATGTATTAATTCATTCATTTGGAGTCATGTAATGTTTAGACTGTAATGCAATGGATCTATAGGCATAGGAGTCGGTTATTCATCATGGAGTTTTGACGTCCATGTTTGAGTCTAGTGAGTGGTCCCCAAGTCATGTTTTTATGTAAGCTTACGGTGGTGCTCTTGGAGAGCCGTATACGGAGCTAAGTCTTGCGGTGGTGCCCATGGTGAGTCGGATATGGGGACTTGTGATTTTTGTGGTGAGACTCATCTAGAGGACATGTAAACACGAGGGTCATTTGGGTATTTTGCGGTGGTTACTCAAAGGAGCCGTATATGGGGATCCATGACCCGAAGTGAATCTCAAGAACGTTGATAAGTGACTTAAGTTTGTGTTCCCGCCATATTCGATGGAATCAGATCTCCTCCGTCACCGAAAGGTGTTATTTTCAAGTATTTTCTTACCCATGCTTTTCGGTGTTGAAACGTACCACTTTATTTATACAAACAATATTTTGGTGAAATACCTCGTGGGTGTGTTTTGGGGAAATTTGGATGTTGAATAATTATTTAAAAAGGGTGTTTGGTATTGGAAGTAATATGAATTGTAAATAAATCCTTTCCATAACTTACAATTCAGGCATGACCGTATTTTGAGTAAAATATTCGTTTTAAACATTTCACGATTTATATGATGAAAACTGCTTTAACTCACTAGGCGTTACGCATAACACTTTTTCTTTTCGATATGTATATCAGGTCTTAGATGGATCTGAGTGGCGAGAAGATAGCAGATTTGGTGGTTTTAGTAGCACTCGACTGGCTTTGTCCCCGTTTGTAGATAGTTCTGTTAGAACTCTGATACATGTTGTAGTGTTTCTTCCTTTGTAAACTTTATATATTTGTTATTTCGAGCTATGTATTTAAGGGATTTTTGAAAGTTTTAAATTGTCTGCTATTTTCAAATTTTAGGGGTGTTACAGGAGAGTTGGTTTGGCAAGGGCGTGAGGAGGGAGATTGAGAGTGGGGAAGGATTTAGAAAAGTTGGGTATTTCTTTTTTGGGTTCCTTTGGTAAAAGGATAGGGATGGGAGAGATCACTTCGTTGGAAAAATAAATGGTTTGGGAGTATTAGACTTACCGAAAAATTTCTTAGACTTTTTATGTTGGAGGTGGACGAGGGCGCTACAGTCCAAAATAAAGTATTGAGAAGTGATAATTCTTGGTGTTGGGGTTGGGAGCGAGATCCTATAGGGAGAGTGGTTGGAGAGTTAGAGGAATTGGGCTCTTTGGTTCGAAATTATTCTTGAATGTGAGTGAGAAAGATTGTTAGTGTCAGTGGCTTGTTGAGAAATGCTTATTTTCGGTTAAGGCTCTTAGGAGCATGATCGAAAACATTTATTTGCAGTCTTGTAACATCTTGTCCCAACGCAATGTAGTCTAACTCCGAAAAAGGAGCATTTTCATTAGGCTTCTTAAATGGGGGGGGGATTCCGATTCGTCTAGTTCTTCATGACAAAGGGATGGATCTTCATTCTCTTATTTGTCCCTATTGTAGCAACTAGCAACGCTGTTGAAACTACTAACTATTGTTTCATAAATTATTCGGCGACCTTTTAACTGTGGAAGGGTATCTTCAATTTGGGGAGGGGGTGCGTCTCTTGTCACCGATATCGATTGTAGAGTTGATTGAGTTTGCGGATTCGGAGGCTATAATCAAGTCGAGGTGGCTCTTTTGGAAGGCGGTAATTTGGATAACTCTTTACTTGATTTGGTGCAATCATACCAATCAAACTTTCAAGGGGGGAGTATGGGCTTCATATTGATTGGCTTTAGGCGGTAAAACTTTTATCGTTCCAATGGGGTCTGAAAACGTGGCAAAAATTTCAACATTTCTTGGCTTGAGCAATGTAGGGGGCAAGGTCTTGTTGGGTAGCTCCTTGTCGTATGTGGTTTTCTCGTTATTTTTGTTGTTGTGTGTTTCTTTTGGTTAGAGGGCGGTGGTTCCTTGTTTATTTCTTGTAGAGTTTGTAACCAACTCTCCTTTTGTTTTGGTGTTTTGTTTAATATGTTGATTTGCCTTTAAAAAATAATCATTGGTAGTTTCAAACCATTTAGATATGGTTAATGTAATTTATGTGTTGTTTGTTTTTAACAGGTGATGTTTGTTTCTAATATGTGCTGAAGCGTGAAGTCTTATTTTATTTCTGATTGATAAGAGTTGATGTTGAAATCTGAAAGAAGAATCAATAAGGCTCTTTGTTTTTTAAAGACCAAATATTTGTAATTGTCTATTTTACCCCTCATAATATGAATTATATTTTTACTTATAAATATATAAGATCATTATTAAAAATCTTTTATAACTATTAGCTTAATAAAAATCAAAAGTTTACTAAAAAAGTGGACCTCATAATAATATCTATACACATTATTAGCAAAGTGAAGAAGACTATAAATAGATTTTAGGAAAATACCAAGCAAAATAAAAGTGGGTTCTGTCAAGGGAAACTCGAGAATTTGGGAATCGTTGAAAACTCCAAAAACCCTGTAAAATTTGATTGATTTGAGAGCGGAAGAAGGGGGAATGGAAACGGACGACTGGGAATTTAGTGCGGAGGAATTTGAATCTCTGGAAAGGGATGCTCTGAATCGGATCGCTCAACGAAATGCTACTACTACACACCACAATCATTCACCTTCTCCTCTCGCCGACAAGGTCTTGGATTGGAATTCTCCCTTCCCTTGTTCATTATTTCATCTTCATGATCTGCGAATATCAATCAAGTGAACTGTTTCAAATACTAATCATCTTTAAATCACAATGACAATCCTCTTCTTTTCATTTTCCGAAGAATACGAATATAATATGTCATCCCAAATTTCCCTACAACTTAGGAGCAAATGCAATACAAAGAATTATGGGTTAGAGGGTTCTTTGACTGCCAGTCTAATCATTTCTCTCCTGGAGCTGGTGTAAGTTTTGAAGGAAGTAACTGAATCCGTGTTCTTAAAATAAACGAGGAAAACACCAGCCCTTTCTGTAAGTGGCTAAAAGTGAATTCCCTGCTCATAATCATATACAGTTGAATTTTTGGATACCCCAAACAGTGCCCCAATTTCAGGCATAGGCTGAACAATAAAAAGTCTCATCATTCTATATCTACCTCCTATAATTGGTCCTCCAATATTGGTAAAGATGTAAATTTTATTTATCAGCAGTGGTTTAGGAGAATGCAACTAAAACCAATTGAAAAGCCTATGTATATACGATTATTTTATCAAGCGATCAAACTAGAATTTATTAGAATATAACTGGAATATATGCAAGCTTGAGTATATGACAACATGTTTGCTATTTTCACACATTCCACACTACAATATTACATGTGCCACGCGGAATGACGTCCTGAATGGGACCGTGCCCACAAACCATATGCTAGTAGCACATTAATACCTTTACACATACTGCAACCAGCACGTGCCACAAAGTAGGTAACATGACTGAGAATTGATTATGCCTTGCAAGCGATTTGTAATACTAGCATAGTAGCATGTGTTTCAGACTACCTATTTCTATTTGGAAAACAGGTAACTTCTTTGCCAAATGCTTCAGGGAATCTGACAGCAGGCACAACACGAAATTTATCTGGTGAGTTATGTCCCAAATTTATTTCTTAATACACAGTGTTCACGTTCTATGTTATAGATTTAGGGTTTTCTTTTCCTAGGAGATAATTGTACAAAGACTCGGCCAAAAGTGTCTGTTAAATTTTTTCTACATGCTAGTGGAAACATTGCTGCAAAATGTGTATATGACCAGGTACTTGTCCTGCCTTACTCCTTCATATATTTTGTAGTAAATGCTTGTCCTATTCTGGCTTTTAGAGTTGTCTCAATCTTCTCTCAGGTACTTGTGGAAGCATTACGTAAAATTCCAAAAGCAAGTTGGAATGCAAAAGAAAGGTTTCTTTCTCTCTCTCACTCTCTCAAGTGCCTGCATTTCAAATCATTTTATACATTTTTTTCTCTAAAATTTCTCTATTTGTTCTTTTCAATGCAGATTGTGGATGTTTCCTTTGTTATCTTTATCATCAGCAAGAAAAATTATTGGTGAATTAAATGGTTCTAACATTGAGGTGATAAAAGTAAACTACTTCTTTATTATGCTATTTGTAGATGATGATGGTTTCTATTGATAGAGCATATCATTGTTATAAATGGATCTTTGTGTTAGAACATTGTATGTTCTGGAAGTTGTGTCTATCTCCTTTTAAAATAATCAAGGTTTTATATGAAGTTGCTTTTCTGTATATTTTCCTTGGTTCTGTTGCTACCATATTCTTTTATTTCAATGACCCCCTCCCCAACCCAAAAAGAATTGTTCTTGGAAGTTTTTGCTCCTATGGACATTTGTATCCTAATGCATACAAATTTTCTATTGTTCAAAGAAAGGGTATTCACCCTCTGGAGCTCCCCTACTGCACCGGTCCCATGGTCATCATGGGGGAGGTTAATCGTACATGCATCCCATTGACAGAGGGGCGGTGGCCAGGCTCGAACCTGGGAGCTCACACTTTTCTATTGTTTACCAGCTGTTTGATTGTGTTTTTGCAGGTAGAAGCTTTAGATCCATTGCTGCAACGTGCTATTTCAGCTGCCTCCACCGTTCCAGATCTTCGAGGTACAATGTCTGTTGTAATGCTTTATATATTCAGATGATATGATCGCTAGTCAAGTAGCGGTTATTGAGGAAAAGGTCAGGAATTGGAACATACAAAGACGTTATTATTATCATAATGTTTTATATATTCAGATGATATGGTCGCTAGTCAAGTAGCGCTTATTGAGGAAAAGGTCATGAATTGGAACATAAGAAGTTGTTATTATTATCATCTTCTCTAATGCAATAATTTAGAAATTTATTTTTAAGAAAAAAAGTATTTTAACTATCTATGCAAAAAGGCATAACATAACAACCTACAAGTTATCATCATTTTACCTCATACTCATAGTTTTTTTGATGCGACTAAATTCCATTTCTAGAAAACATTTCTTATATCTCACAACTTTTGAATGAAATATTTGGTAGTTGTTTTTTTGAACATTGTTTCTTATTACTGTCCAACATTTTTAGTGAATTCTTGGTAGCATAGGCCTATGATTTAGTTGCACCAAGTGCTGTTGCTAGTACTCACTTCTGATTAACTGAAATATTTTGGAATATGGATGCATTAGGTCTAATGTGGATGAGGGTGGGAGGCACACATCTAACCTTAGTTGTGAAATATTGCTGACTAGTTCTTGCTTAATGCTTCTTGGTTGATAGAATGTGTAATTAGCATTATTCATCTTGAAGGACTTAAATAGTGGGTAGGCCAGTATTGAAGATGATATTTCTTATTGTTCTGTGAGAATTTGGCACTCACTCAGCTGCGACTTTATTCCATTACATGAATGACCATTGCATCTACTATTTGTGATAGTCCACTGATTTCTTTCTTAAAGGCAAGTCTAGCTAAAGGTATGGCTCTGTGGACTATGCCGAAGATTAGATTGGAAAGCAAATGCTGAAGGATAAGAAAACAAATTTATACTTGTTTAATCGTTACAATGCCTTCTATATGGCTTTTGAAGGTGTGCTTACTGTTATATTTTGTTAGTTAATTGATGTTTTGCTTTCTAGTACTCCAAAGTAGAGTTTCCTAATATAGGTAATCTTTTAGTATATTATGTATTTTAATCATTTATCGTGGAATGGAATGCATAAATTCCCTCGATGAGTTAGAGAGTATTGGAGCCATTTTTGACGCTTGAACCCTAGCCGCCGTCACTAGAAATTTGCTGGAACCCTAGCAGTCGCTGAAAATAAATCGGAACCCTAGCTGCCGTCGCCAAAATCCTAGCAACAATTCCCTGAACTTGTTCGAAACCGAGCTGCAGCGTTCGAGAAATCAGACGCTGCCGTCAACACCATCTCCTGTTCAAGGCATCGTTGCTGCTGCTACCATCGAAACTGCTGCCAGTGTTGCTTGCTCAGATCAAGCCTTTTTTTGGCGTTGCCTTATCGAGATCCAACTCCTGAGTATGTCCTTTTGCCGCCGCCTGTCGTCTTTTGTTTCATATTTCTATCTCCATTACGACTGCCCATTTTTGTTCATGTTCTTGGTTCATCTGGTTGATGATATAATCGCCTTTGCTTCATGAATACTTTTGAGTTGGCAAAGTTTTCAAGCTACCATTTCTATCTCATTCTAGATTTCAATGTAAATTCACAATGGGAGTCGGGAGACAAAGTTCCAGATTTTCGGTGCAACAATCGGTGTCGGGTGAATTTACGCATCAAGGCCCTCCTCGATCCTCGATAACATCTACAAATACTATATCTGCGATCTGCCCACCTCGATCCTTGATAGCATCTACAAATACTATCTCAACAACTTAGATCTTTTACAATGATGACGTTTGTCGATTCTAACATGAGTCTTCTAACCAGGTTCCATCTACTTTTTGGGCTAGTGCAAAACAATCAGGTATCACATCTACTTGTTTATCCGCATGTTCATTTTCGATTATTGGGTCAGGAGCCACCACACCACGTCACATATGTGGGAACATAGTTTTAAAAAAATTCTCAAGGTGTACACCTTGAGGTGAAGAGGTGGAAAATCGATTATGAGGTGACCCCTCTTGTGGGTTAGTTGGGTTGTACGAGGCTGAGGCGATGTTAGACATTAGGGTTTCTCTTGGCGTGTTCTTCTCTTCTTCTACTACTCGTCTTCTCCGGTTCTTATTCGTCTTTCTCACGTACTTCTCTGGTCCTCATTCATCTTCTAGGGTTCTTATTCGTCGTTCTCCGGTCTCCCACTTTGAAGAGCATCAGGTAATTAGTAATTGTCCTTACATGTTCAATTATCCCACTTCGTGTGTGTGCATATATATATATATAATTGGGATTGCGTAGGAATATTTTTTTCGTAAGAATCGTAGTAGGAACCCACCCAAACCCGGTGGATGAAGCGTGCCTCTTGATCAGACTTTGCTGATGGACATGGTGCCATTTTGATAATTAAGGGGATCTTTGATGGCAAGAAACTCGGTCCTGACCAGCCCCAATGCAATGATCCTGATCTGTTCTCGTTGAGAAGACGCGACGTGCACATGCGACCATGATCGATCCGTGCGCCTTCACGATCAACAGTCATGGGAGTGTTCCTACGTTTCCGTAGGATTTTGGAATTTCTAGTGGAGCCCAACCCGTGTATATATATATATATATAGGCACCCTCTTAGTAATTTTATAATATAATTATCCCACTTTGTGCATATATATATGCACACACTTAGTAATTATATATGTATAGAGAGAGATATACAGAGCGAGAGGGAGGTTCAAACGAGATCAAAAAAAATAAACTCAAGACAGCAAATCACATGTGACTTTCGACTGAAATCACATGTGATTACGGAACCCAATCAACGCAAAGGGGAGTGTGTGTGACTCTGGTTCGCGACCTAGGTTGCGGCCAAGGTCGAAAATCACATGTTATTTTAGTGCAAGTATTTTGACCGTTTTTGTGTTATCTTATTTGGTCATTGTTCTCGTTTAAACCCGACCCTATATACAGGGTGGGTTTATACGAGAACACCTAGAAATTACAAGGATGCAACATGCAAGAATGCCATGAAACACCATAAAAAGTATAACAACATGGATGTCAAACTAAGGAGAACCTCCAATTTTCTAGGGCGGATTGAGGGGTGTCCGTGCCCTTGCTCACTTGATTATCTTCGCAAGAGAAAATTTAGGCATTGTGAAGGTGCACCCGGTTGAATTTGAAAGTGCCCTGAAATATTTTAAAGCCAACCTTGTAACAAGGTGAGGATTAAGCCTCGAGGCGCTCCGAGGTGTAAGACCAGAGGCGGAACGTAAAATAAAGATAAAAATAATTATATGTATTAATACATATCAAATAACAGTATTAAAATCTCAAAGTATATTAATAGTTGTAATTAGTATTAAAAGATTTTATTTTTATTTATAAAAAATACATGATATACATACAAACAAACAAAACCAAACTGGATAGTGGACAATGGACACAAAATGTAAACATAATTATACATTAACCAACATAATCTTGTAAATAAATTATATTTCCTTACTCAAGTCTCCCACTTGGTATATATATATACATATACATGTTTATTTTTATATTTTTATACAAACTGGAAAGGGCATAATATACATACATATTCTGGAAACATAATACGTTTGTATTTTAATCAGAAAAGAATATATACATATATATATGTATATACATTATATATGTATATACATTATATACCAACAAAGAAAATATATAAAATATACATTACAAAACATTTAATAGTTGTTACATAGCAGTAGGTACAAGTTTCTACTGCAGCAGCAGGTACAAGTTGTCAATGCAACAAGGAGGGTTTAAAGATTAAGAAGTAGCTATGATCGAGGTTTTTAAAAGAAGAATCCACCGCTTATATTATAATATTAGGGTTTGACATATATTCTTGTATTTATATGATAAAACGAATGTGTAATCACATCTACATGCACATCACATAGAGAGAGGTTTACGCCTCATGCTCGCCTCACTGCCTCAACCATGCAAGGCGCACAATTCATCCAAGCATTGAGAGCAACGCCTTAGGTTCGTTTTTTAACCCCCTTGCCTCGAGGCGCGCCTTGAGGTGTACGCCTCAACCGATTTTTAAAACCATGGAGGGTTTATTCTATTTAACATAAGTGGTTGTAACCACCTTTTTAATCAACACATCTGTTGGATCATCTCATTTTACGGTTGAGATATATTCTCGTCTTTTCGTAAATTAGAGGTGTTTCGTTTGAACACCCACATATATATATATATATATATATATATTTATTTCCTTATGTGTTCAATTCTCCCCCGTAGTATTTTTTGCGTATATTTCGGTGTGGATTTTGTGTCTAGTCTAGTATATATGCGTGTATATATATAGAGTCGGTTTCAAACAAGAACAATGATCAAATAAGAAAACACAAGGACGACCAATTCACATGTGATTTTACACAAAAACACATAAAATCACACGTGATTCGCGTAACCTTGGTCATGACCTAGGGGCTAGGTCGCGGGCCAAGTCACTCGTACACCCATGCATTGACGGTATTCTGTAATCGCATGTAATTTCAGTGGAAAATCACATGTGATTTGGCCGTTCTCGTGTTTTCTTATTTTGACCCTGTTCTCATTTTGACCTCCCCCTTTCTCTCTCTCTCTCTCTATCTCTCTCTCTCTCTATATATATATTATGTATTGACTGTATAATTGTATTATGTCCATTATCTAGTTAATATATTTTTGTTTTCCCAATTATAACAAATTATTTGACTTATCTATACTATATTATAAAGCATTTGAGACAAAGTCTTAAAAAACATTTTTTATGCATCAAGTATTGTTTATTGATGCATATTACTTAAAATTCGAGATTACAAGTAAATGGTGCATGGATACAACTTTTTAAAGCTGCATGTTGGAATTCATATAACTAACTGATAAATATAATCAAATACATAATAAACATATTAATATAATAATCGAAAATATAATTAGGATAATCTTTGAGTTCTAACAGATTACTTAAATATTATCTTTATTAAAAAAAAATTCATTATTAAACCTAAAATAAGTTACGTCGTTATTAAACCTAAGTTAAATTATAAAAAAATTGAATTAAACAAATTATATAGAAAACAAGAACTTTTAAATTGTTAACTTGATAAAATTAAATTAAACAAGTTATATAAGAAACGAGAACTTTTAATTTGTTAATTTGATACTAACGTCAATATACTTTTTAAAACTTGTATGGTGTCTTCAAGTTTATATTTTATTCAAACATAAAAACATTATTGCCTTCTCAGAAAAAAAAAACACAAAAACCGCATTATAAAATCGACAAGGACAAAAAATAAAACGAAACACTAAATCGAGATGTATCGTGCTGCATTGCGCGAGTACACTTCTAGTAATTAGTAATTTATGACTTCTATAATTTCATAGTTCAATATAAGATTATATTTTGCACGTTGTTTTTTGAATTTTGTTTATTTTCCGCCTCGAGACTTACTCCTCGGACCGCCTCGAGGCTTAAAACCATGATTGGGATCCAATCTTAGTATTAATATTCCCCGTAATCCGGTTCGACTTGCTAATGGATCTTCGTGTCAAACTAGGGGCAGAGGATCCACCAGCAAATTGTCAAACTTCATGTTTCCACTCTCTCAGATAGTCTAATACCTATTAACCAAATTACGAGGGAACTTATTCGTAACATTTTTTTTCCACACATTGTGCCTTTTAGGAATTGGGAACACATAAGTTGATTGGCACAACCTTTTGAGTCTCAAGGTCTTTATCGCTTGTCTATGATGTGATCTTCATCAACAAATCTTTGTGATTCCTGTATTAGTTAGGAAGGCTCACTGCTGGCTAGGCCACCCTATTTTGCATGTTCTGAAACAACTGGGTCGTCTGTTCGTGAGTTAACATGTGAGTCATGTCTGCTATGTAAAGACATTTGTTGTTCTTATCCCCTTAGCAAGTCTATTTTAATTTAGTTTTCATAAATTAATGCATGAAAACGGGAAAAAATTCAAAAGTATATATACATATATCTTTTTTTTTCTTTTTGAAAATTATGTTAGAATTTATATTTAATATGTTATTAAAATTTATTTAAGGAATTAATATTGGAATAAATATATGACAAAGAAAAGGAAAAAGAAAAACAAAAAATGTTGAAAAGGCTCTCGAAAAGCAATTTGTTATTGCACAAACCTCTATTTTGAACAAGCTTCCCACAAAGGTGTTCAACTTTTCAATCTATGTTTTTTTTTTCTTTTTCCGCAAAAAGATAAGCTTTTAAAAATGCTCCATTGTCGATGCTCTTAAATCACATAATGATATATGTGACTTCCATGCTTATGTCAAAATCCCGTTTGATGTTTCCATTAATGCAAGAATATTTTTCTTTCTGATTCTACATGTTACCTGTTTGAGCATGGTATTATGCATGAACTTTCATGTGCATATACACTCCCAACAAAATAGCATTGTTGAACAAAAGAACCGCCATTCCCTGGATGTGGCTCTCACCTATAGTGTACCACATAGTTTTTGGGCTGATATGGTCCATGCAACTAGTTATTTCATTAATCGTATGCCATTTTTTTGTCTTTAAAGAGTATACATCTTTTGTGTTCTATTTCGAGAAGGCATTTTGTTTCCCTTGACTCCTAAAATATTTGGATGTGTATCTTATGTTCATGATCATTGCTTACGACATAATAGACTTGTGGCACGTGCTATACAGATTGTGTTCATCGGGTAACTCATATGTCCATTATCTTTTTTTTTTGAAAATTATATTATAATTTATATTTTAATATGTTATTAAAATTTGGTTTAGGAATTAATATTGGAATAAATATATGACAAAGAAAAGGAAAAAGAAAAACAAAAAATGTTGAAAAAGCTCTTGAAAAGCAATATGTTATTGCACAAACCTCTATTTTGAACAAGCTTCCCACAAAGGTGTTCAATTTTCCATCTTTGTTTTTTCTGCAAAAGATAACCTTTTAAAAATGCACCCTTGTCGATGCTCTTAAATCACATAGGACATATGTGACTTCCATGCTTATGTCAAAACCCCGTTCGATGTTTCCATTAATACAAGAATATTTTTCTTTCTGATTTTACATGTTACCTGTTTGAGCATCGTATTATACACAAACTTTCATGTGCATATACACCCCAACAAAACATCATTGTTGAACGAAAGAACCGCCATTCACTATTCACTGGATGTGGCTATCACCATGATGTTTTACTATAACGTACCACATAGTTTTTGGGCTAATGCGGTCCATGCAACTAGTTATTTCATTAATCGTATGCCATCTTTTGTCTTTAAAGAGTAGACATCCTTTTCCGTTCTATTTCGAGAAGACATTCTGTTTCCTTTGATTCCTAAAATATTTGGATGTGTATCTTATGTTCATGATCATTGCTTGCGACATAATAGACTTATAGCACGTGCTATAGAGAGTGTGTTCATCGGGTATTCACGTGTCCAAAAAAGTTGTTTTATAATCCAACCCTTATAGATACTTTACCTATGTTGATGTCACCTTCAGCGAGTTAAGTCTTTTTGTCAAACAATGCTTCAGAGTCGACAACTCCAGTTTCTGACCCTTTTGATACTCCAGTTTTATGCTTCTGGTATATGAGCACCAAACATTGTTCCGACAATACGAATTGATACTCAATTCATAAAGGTGTATGTTCAATAACATCGAGACAAGTATCTGGGACCCAAGAGTCCTTACTAGAGACGGAAACGGGGCGAGATAATGGGCGAAGAATGCATCGCCCATCCTTGCCGCCCCATCTAATCCCCATCGGGTTCAGGGGGAAGGAATCCTCGTAGGGTACCCATTTAGTAAAAAATAATATGACATGTATGTATGTATTGAAAATATCAAAAAAGAATATATATATATATATTATATATATATCAGGATCGGGTTAGGTATAGAAATCAACCCCCATCCATGCCCAATTAAGGTAGGGTATCAACAAGTTAAAATTTCATCTCTAGTCCTTACCTATGCATTATGATTATGGTACACATTTCCCGTTCCACCACTTGATACACCTAATGAGCCTTATGACCCTCCTTGTACACCTCTCCTCGACATCCCAATTGCCATATGAAAGGCACACAACTTTGTACTTGCTATCCTAACTAGGGGTGTAAATGATGCGAGTTGACACTCGCTCGAGTATCAGTAAACTCGGCTCGAACTCGAAATAAAATTCTCAAGCGCGAACTAGACTCGAAAGCTCGCGAGTAGTGAAAATCCAAGATCGAACTCGACTCGATAACCAATTCCCAAGCTCGAACTCGAACTCAAATCGTTTCAAGCTCGAATCAAGCTCGAACTTGAGCTCGAACTCGAATCAAACTCGAACTCAAACCAATTCCCAAGCTCGAACTCGAACTAGTGTTCGTATTCGTTCGTTAAGGAAATAGGTATGTTCGTGCTCCTTTATGTTCGTCAAGTTAAAACTAAAAACAAACATATACAAACTTAAATAAAAAGAAGGTGCACCTGTAACATCCTCAAATATGGAAATAGCAACTAATTTAAAATTTTCTAAATACATCGATAATTGATTCATCTACAACCACAATTTAAGGTTTAACTTCAATACACACATTTCATTCTATGTAAACAGTCTAATAATAGGGACGGGTGCTACTAAAACCCAATAACAATCACTATCTCCAAACTGCGGAAGACTTCGCCAACTACTTACTCTTGTATAAAACTAGGGCTCATCTCTTCATAGTACTGCTAGAACCATTTCCTCAACTGGAACCTGATGCACATGCCGACAAATAAAAATGTTAGACTTAACGCCTAGTGAGCTCAAGAGTTTTCATTAGAAATATATAAAACAATAACTTTAAGAACGTTATTTAAATCGTGATTTCCAAAATGAAATACATTCAATCTGAAAGCAACCAAAATGAAATACATTAAATCTAAAACAATCTCTTTTTCAATATTCACCCTCTTCGTGATTAAAATCATAAAACAAAACGCTTCTTCGAATATAACTCCAAAAACCCAAAACTTACGTAAAACATGACTGCCACTTTAATAATTAAATACTGAAAACGTAGATTAACTCCAACTTCCAAAACGTCCTAAAAACATGGATAAGATTAAATATTCAAAACCTTTGAACATGGAGAACTACCCGTACTCAAAACGTCACCAAAAACATGGGTTATAAAACTCAATACCCAAATCAACACCTTTTGGTGACGGGGGAGACCCGATTACATTGTACGCGATGGAACACCAAAGTGGGTCACATAGCTATGTAGAAAACCAAAACGTATGGATTATACACATAAAACATATCGAGCTCAACTACTCCAAGCCTATCGCTCGAAAACATCAAGTCAACCCCTCTGAGTCTATTCTTGAGAGTTCCAAAACGGGGAACCCAGTTCCAAAACGGGAACTTATGCACAATGGAATTACACCTTACTGCCCATGGGACGCTGCCCAACCGTATAGGTCCACACCTTACTTACCATGGTGACCCGATGCCTATTCCGTGCCAAAGTGGTGAACTTGTCCAAAACGGGACATAAAGAATACCGTGCCTATGGATCCATTGCACTAACTAAAACATTTCATGACTCAAAACGAATGAACTAACGCATTCAAAACACGTAACTCTCAAATAGGATGCAGTAAGTGCAAATCATAATCAAACACTCTACATTGAGCTATTAAAATCGGACAAGTGTCCCTAAGACCCAACAAAATCCAAACCGAGCCATAAGCTCAACAAATCCAAAGACCCATCGTTGAAAATCATGAAATGAGATCAAACGTAAACGACCCGCATTTATGTAAACCCATACTCCAAAATATATAATTAACTCCAACATAGTTTAGATTGGGACAACTCATTTTCCAAGTGAATTATAACATTTATTCTTTCAAAAACGTCCCATAACCTAAAATCAAACATTTATCTAAAACACACAATAAAATGCATTTTTACTCCCAACTTTACTTCATGGAATAAATCACCAAAATACCAATGTATATAATTTATTTGTCAAAATGCTCAAAATCTTAAACGTGGGTGTTTTACAAGGTTTATAAAATCAAACACATCAAATAATCAAGATTCGCCAAATAACTCAACAGTTAATAATTTCATGTAAACCATATAGACACTTTAAAATAGACATTTTGGCATGTACACCGTTTTCACAAATCAACTTGAACTCACCTTGCTAGATTTAGGCTAAATCTAGATTTTACCCAAACTTGAGCTTCCTTAGAGAAACTTGAATCCACAAGCAAAACCTTCCAAAAATCTATATTCACAAGTTTCCAACCATGAATATACTCATTCAACCATTAAGAATCGATCCCAAACATTTTACATCAAAATCCCCAACTTGACCAAAACCCTAATTTTTGACCTAATTTCTCCAAAACCATCAAACCCGAAATTTGAGAAACCGAACACTAGGAAATCATCAAGAGAGCATTTATATCATATATTAAGGTTTATAAATGGAAGGGATACACTTACCACTTAGGTTTTGATGAAAACCTAGAAAACCTCAAAATTCTTGAAGATGGAGGTGATGATGATGAGCTCTTGATCTTTGCTTCCAACCCACCACCAAATACTCTTATATATTCCCAAAACTAACAATCTAACTTTGAAAAGCTCTCAAAAACGAAACCATAGCAACTTGAATCGCCAAAAACGGAGTAGAAATGAGAGAGGTATGAAGAAATGAAGAATGGGGCTGAAAATCCGACTTTTAACAAGTCTGGTACCATTGTGCTACAATGACATGTGACTTTGACATGTCATTGTCGCATGTCATAGTCGCTTAAGTGGTCCAGAAGCCCCCCCCTCCCCCGGCTGCTACTTTGCCAGTGCGACTATGACCATGTCATATGTCATAGTCACTGGTCATTGTAGCCGGACCCGTACCAAGCCCCGAAACTTGACTTTTTCTATGCCAACACTCACGAAACTCTTAGGGACTTTAAATAATGCTTTCCCAACCTAAATCCCACCATTTTCGAGTTGCAAAAACGTCCGGGTGACCTTTACTTACTGAAAATTACGGGTGTTACAACACCTGTTTTGATAGTGTGCTCCAATAAAACTCTTTCACTAGCTCAAGCAAAGAGGCTCAAGCCACTAGTAGAAGAATGCAAAGAAAATGATGGAGGCCTACCCATATATATACCAGAGCAAAGAGTAAAAAAGGAGTTAAGGGACCAATGTGGGATGGGAGAAAGTCTCTCTTCTCACTTCTCATCCTCCTTTTTTAGAGTTTTTTTTTTATTCAATTTTCAATTTTGATTTATTATCTTAACATTAATGTATTGTATTAAAATGATTCTTATTAAATTTTTTTACATTATACTTTATAATTTATAAATTATAATACAAATTAATTATATATATAATATATATTCGAGTATCTTACGAGCTTATCGAGTCGAGTATCAGGTCGCTCGACTCGACTCGTTAGTATGTCGAGTCGAGCTCGAGTTCGAGTTCGAGTCGAGCCTATCCGAGTTGAGTTTTGACTAAGTCGATCTCGAGTAGCTCGTGAGTTGTCTCGTCTCATTTACTCCCCTAATCCCAACCATGATTATCTTGCCTTGCCTCCTCTCATCTCTCCTCAGGGTCGTATGCTTACACAAGAACCATTGATGCTTAAGACCCTTCATCATCTTGGATGGGTTAAAGTAATGCAAGAGGGGATCTATTGAAGATTTATACATGGTTTTAAATCTTCCTTGTGGAAAGTGGGCTGTAAATGAGTATTCACAATAAAACATAATCTTGATGGTTCATTGCATTGGTAGAAAGTCTGCTTAGTTGCAAAGGACTATTCTCATGCCATATAAGATTTTCTATCTAGTAACCAAGATACCGTATATTCGTGTTTGTATAGCTTTGTTAGTCATTAAGCATTAGCCGCTTCATTAATTGGATGTCAAGAAAACCTTTCTTGATGACATTCATGAACAGGAATTGTACATGGAACAACCATCTGGGTTTGTTTTTGAGGAGGCCACAAAGGTATGGTGATTTAAATATGCATTTTATGGTCTCTAAAGCATGGGTTGGGCGTTTTTAGATGTTCTCAAGGAGTTTGGTATGACTTGCAATTCCCAGGATAATTTTGTGTTCTATAAGCACCATGACAATCGACGAATTATATTATTATTATTTTTTTTGGGAAGGAGTATCCCATACCACATTGGGTCAGACTAATCTCCGGAAAACAGGCCTTTGGTCCGCGGGCATTCATTCCGTGGCCTCGAGGATGACACCCGTGCCAATATTTGGCACAAATGCTGCGTGTGAGGCTCGAACCCGGGCAACCGCTATGAAGTCCCCAGACTCTTACCACCACTCCACACCCTTGTGGTTAGTGGTCTATGTAGATAACATCATCATCACCGGAATTTCAGAGCTGTAAAGGCTGAAGAATGAGCGTGTTCTTGGGCCATCGTAGAAACATAGATAGGGTCGACGACGGAACGAACAACGAAACTTTACGACAGGCTAGGTTTCAAGTTATTGATTTTGGAGGGCTTTGTTACTTCCTTGGGATAGAAATATCCTTGTCTTAACAGAGGATTCTTCTATCTTAACGGAAATATCTTTTTGATATGCTTGTTGAATGTGGTCTATTATAGGAAAACAAAAAACTTTTCCCGGTTGATGGAAATCATATGAAGGATCCAAAGATATACAAGAGGTTGGTTGGAAAATTAAAGTATTCGATAGTTATTAGACTAAATATATCATTCCCGTTTAGTGTTCTAAGCCAATTTATTTCTGCTTCTTATTAGGGGTGTTCGCGGTGCGGTTTGAGGCAAAACCGCAAACCGCACTGCATATGCGATTTGAACATTTTCCCAAACCGCACTACATATACTTCAAACCGAAAAAAATTGCACCACAAAATGTGGTGCGGTTTATGCGGTTTCTACCTAAAGCACTTTACGTCTACACTCCAATAATTATAAGATTAAAACTTCATTATAAAATCAACGATAATGTGACCGTAGTCCAAAAAACTGAAAAGTTTCAACATGTCCGATTCCCAAATACATATTACATAATTTAGAAATAAACTAAGAAGTAAAAAAATCAACTTCAAACTAAAATCGTTGAGACTTAGAGTAAACTAAGGCAGAAGGCAAAAGCCGCAAATCAATACAAAATTGGAAAGAAATGGTGAAATCATGTCTTGGATGTTGCTTAAAGCCTAAAAGCGCCTGATGGAATATTGGGTTACAATTTATTAATGTTATGGATCAAAGTCCAAAACTTTGGACTTATTAATGGATATGGAGAAAATAGATTAAAAATATTACACAAATTTAGCAATTGTTCTATATCTATACTGCTATATAAAAATTCTAAAATGGTTATTGTACAATCTTTTGTACAATAACATTTACTACCCTTTTGTACAATAACATTTATCACTCTTACAATGTTACATTTACCACCCTTACAATTACTTATTTAATTTACTTTATATCCTTTACTTTTTCATTTTTCATTTTACACCATTATCATATTAACACAAATAATTGTATATGAACAAAAATGCAATGAAAAAATACGTTTCTTTTTCTACAAATTATACCATTATAATCGTCTCGTCAATACCTTCAAAACGAGCCCAATATTGAATATTTTTTAATTTAACCGTACTATTAAATATCATGAATATCTACGAATTAATTTGTTTTCTATCCATACGTTTTTTTCCCACTGTTAGCACATTAAAAATACATAATCGTAAAATACGTTTCATTCTTATTATAAATTATATCATTATAATTTTTTTCGTCAATAATTGTAATATAAACTAATTATTGAATATATTTATGGGTTTAGGGTTTTATAAATTGTGATTCTTAGGTTATGTTTGATTGTTGATGACATGCCTATAAGGAAGTAGCATTAATTGTTCGTTCTTTACTTACATTCTGCTGCATCGCACGGGTATATGCCTAGTATATATATATATGTGTGTGTGTGTATAATATAAGATCAAAAATATATATAGTGTGCGGTGCGGTTTGAACCACGGTTTGATAACTCAATGCGTGCTGTTTGGTAAAAATGCAAAATGCAAACCGCACCGCGGAAGTTTTAAACCACGGTTTGCGGTGCAGTGTGGACGGTTTGTGCGGTTTAGATGAACACCCCTGCTTCTTATAAAAGTCATTAGGGTGTGACATTTCACGTTTTGAGGTATCTCAAGGCCGTTTGCCGAGTTGTTGCATGCACCGAAGAAGGAGATGGCTAGACATCTGAATTCTCGGATGCTAGATTGGGTTGATTCTCTCATTTCCTGTATATCAACTATAGGGTATTGTGTATTCATCGGGGGAGATCTAGTTTCTTGGAAAAGCATGAAACATCATATTGTCTCCCGAGCAAGAGTTGAGTTTGAGTACAGAGCATGGTAGATGTGGGTAAAAAGACTTCTAAGAGAGCTTGGAGTACTTACAAATGACTTGATGAGGCTGAATTGTGATAACTAGTCGGCCATTTATATAGCCAAGAATCAAATATTCCATTAGAGGACTAAACACATTGAGGTTGATTGTAATCTTATCATCGACCATGTTGTGGGAACTTAGACATACCCTCCATCACTCCAACCAGTACACATCTAGTTGTGTACCAACTTGCAAGCATTCTCACAAAGCCATTAGGAAAAGCCCAATTTGTAACAAGTTGTCCATGATTAACATCTTTGCTCCAACTCGAGGAGTGTTAGATATTGTTAGCTAATTAAGGTTTTGCTTTCTAGTAATCTAAAGTAGAGTTACCATATATAGGTTATCTTTTAGTATATAACGTATTGCAACCATTTATCATGGAATGCAAGGCATAAATTCTCACAATGAGTTGTTCCACACTTACACTTATAAGTTACAGTAAGCAAATTTAAATAGGAAGGCAAACGAATACTAATAAGTCATCTGAATGTGAACTCCTCTACAATCATTTGATTTCTCTTTTCCCTAGAATAAGTCATCGTTTTCGAAGTACCCAGATCTTGTGCTACTTGGATCGGATTGGATAGGTCATGCTTTATTGATACCTTGCTTCTATCGAGTATATGTAATTAACAAGTCCTTCAGGTTTCAAGTGTTCTCTATTTTGCATTCTCTACATTTTTGTGTTTCTCTGTCTTTCAATTAATATCTGTGGCTTCTTGTTGTTCTCTTTCCATTATGTTTTATCTTATGCGTTTTTGGTTAAATGTGTTAATGTTTTGTTTCCTATTATTCCTCAGACCGTTATGACTTGATGCCTGATAGCATTGAATCAAAGCTTTTGCCTTTTCAGCGAGATGGTGTTAGGTATGTGATAATATTGACAAATATGCGCTTCCATGGTCAGACTCGTTTCAGTTAATGAATTCATCATCCTTTTGTTGCAGCCCAAATTGTTTTTCTCGTTGACACTCAAATTTTCATGTTATTTCACACAGGTTTGTATTGCAGCATGGAGGGCGTGTCCTCTTGGCTGATGAAATGGGTCTTGGAAAGACTCTTCAGGTAATGCAGAGAAGATATATTTTTCTTTACTCAGAGTTATCTGTAAGATCTGTTGCTTTTACAGTTTTCATCGGAAGGTTGGGGGGAGTGTAACGCTTGTTTGGCCATTTTAAATTAGTTTTCCTTTTCATCCAGCAAGATTACAGCTATGTATGTTGGTTGGGTGATTATGTGGTGGTAGATGTCTACCATGTTCTCAACTCTTAGGAAATCCTGCTAGCAACTTGCGAGAAAGAACAATGAAACCTATTCCCAGGAAACAAATAATTGTAGACCAAAAATAATGATTTTTCCTCAAGAGTTGCTCGACAGCCAAATTATTCGTACTCATCTATAGCTAACTGAAACAAGACCAAAAAATGACCTATAAAGTTGTTTACCATTTCTAACGTAGTGGTATAACATCTTGAAGCAATATGTAATTTTTGATCTTTCTCATGATTTATTGATTTTTAGAACTTATGATTTGGGCTATCGTCAATTAAGCAATATACCTGTCTTTGCAGTATGGTCTCTAACATCGTTCTTCCACGAAAACCTTTCCTCTTATCTGCTTTCCTATATCAACTCTCTGTCAATATATTTTCCCTGTACTAAATCAGCATTGTTTCTTTTGTCTCCAGTTTTCTTCTCAGATAAGTGGCATGAACTTTGCTGCTTCTTTCATTCTTTAGCAAATAGCATTTATAAGTCCAATAATTTACTCATCATTCTCCCTCTTATGCATCTGCTCATGTTGTTTCTTCTATTTGTATTATTTTTACATTTATTCGTGTCACTCATTTTACATCAGATTCTCTGTAGAAAATTGTTCATTGTTGTTGATAGTTTATTTTTTAGACTGCATATCTAAGCTCATTGCTGCAATTTTTATGGATTAATGTGGTAATCCGAAGGCTTACCCATCATGCCACAGGAGGTTATAGCTCTGGATTTTTCTAGGGATGAGCAAACCGGACCGTTTTCCCGAACCGTGACCGTACCGGTACCATATATTCGGTCCGGTTTTCGGTTCCAAATAATATGCAAATTCGGGATTTCGGTATTCGGTACCAGGAATTTCCCGAAAATACCGAAACCGAACCGGGAATGTTAAAGGGTAGTGTCTTTTATACTTCTTTGATTATGCATATCTTTTCCTAATCAAATTAAATCATCTCTTAAACAACCCAAACTTTCTTCATAAGTACCATATCTCTTCTCCAAAAATTTTTTATCACCATCAAAAAATCGGCCCCCTACATACACATCAAAAAATCGACGGATTCAGGATTTGGGATTCGGGATTCGGGATTCAGCACCTCCATGGAATTTTATGAATGTATTTTGAGTTGCGATTGGTTTTGATACATATTTGATACATTTTAAAAATTTCGGTCCTAAGTGGTCCTAGTACCGATTTTCCTGTCCCGAAACCGAACCGGTACATACGGTTCGGTTTTTGGTACCGGTTTTTAGTCCCAAAAAATTTCGGTACCACCCGGTTCGGTACCGGTCCGGTCCCAATCTCATCCCTAGATTTTTCCCTTTGGTGGCTCGGTGGTAGTTTCATTGTTTACAATTTATACATGCTTATTTCTATTTCTTTCTTTTTGAAGGCGGGCTGCATATCCCTTCTTAAACACTTTTAAAGATCAGACTAATGGTGGGACTCCCACCATCATTCCTCTCAATCTGTCAGGACACACCCCAAGATCAATATGGATAGCACTAGTCAAACCAGATAAGCAAAAGTGGTCGGAACACCGTCCATACTACATAACTAATAAACAAAAATAGAGACAAATACCATAGTAACAACTTAAAGCTCTATACTCTATAAATCTAGAGCATGTCTATCTCTTGTCAGACCTCAATGTTTCTTCATGCCAAATCTGACGGTCCATCTTTATCACTACCGGTTTAATTGGGGTTTTTTGGGGTGGGAGAGGGGGGGGGGGAGCAGCCACCCGAATTCTCGGAAGATTCCACATTACTATAACTTTTAAGACAAAATGTTCCGTAAGAGCTACGAGATTACCCCAAGGACGTCACTTTTAGACGGAGAGGTGCTAACGTGGACCAAGCGGAGTCTAGCAACAGAAAGTTTTACTTCCCTACAATATGGGGTAAAAAAGCCAAAATAAGTGACATTTTGTCTTAAGTCATCTTGTTTATAGAAGTGCTTTTCCTTGTGTGGATCCTATTTCAGTGGGGCTGCCTAGTAGATAGGTTCATTGATCACTTATGCAAATATGAACCTGATATTTAGGTACGTAACTCAACAAGAAATTTCCTTACCCCTCGATCTTTTCAATCCCTCTAGTAGAGAAAGGAATATAGGAGTTTTTTGCTAGGTATTTGACCATACAAAACCCATACTGGTTGTTTAACCATACAGTTCGTACTGCAGATGTGATTCCTGGATGTAGTTGGATGTGATTTGTGAAGTCTCTATTCCTTGGTAATCAAAGCCCAAAAATCTATGAATTAGCCCATGCTTAACTAGCCAAGAAAACATCCCCTGGGAAAGCCTCACGGCCTGATTGTTTTTGTTACTGGAACAGTGACATTATAAATCACATGGAATACGCCATCGGCAGCCTTTGACGCCAATTTGAACAGTCTGAGGTTTCTCTCTTGCCATATATAGTAAACCATCGCTGCAAGAACCAAGTGCCTAAGGACACTCATAATAGAGTTTACAGTTTACCATAGGTTTAATTCGGCCAATGATCTCATCCCAGTCTTCCGACAAATCCTCCATGTTCACGAACATCATATACATAACGACCCTTGCTTATTTCATTATAAAAGCAATCCATATTTTGAACAAACTACTTCCTACAGTCTTAAGGTCATATGTTGCAGGAGAATACTAGATTTATTGACCAAGCTGGTATACATTTCCTCAGACTCTGTGTTCCACAAGCAACAAAGCATAATTTGGTAGAGTGATAATCTGAAATTTACATGTGCATAATCGGTTGCTTCTAATTTCAAATTTGGAAAAACACCTTCTATGGTAACTTAATATTTACTGTTCTTGAAGTAATTCAGTTAACTTAATACTTGATAATATGCTAAACTGTAATTTTCAAATTGAGTTCATGTTTTACTTATGGAGTTACATTTCAAGAAAGAAAGGGAATGAAATTCTTATTGTTTACTTATCTAATCAGTCCAACTGCCTTGTAAGGAGGATTGGTCAACTGAGGTTGCTGTTACAGTTAAAACTGAGAGAATAATCATGCAACTGAATAAAATAAACAACTAATCATGCAGGTTTTACTTAAAGTCCGAGACATTTACACTGTTACCATTTAGCCTCTACATTCCTGTTCTGTTATTCAATACTATGGCCCTTCACCGTTACGGAGATAGGTGCTCTTGGGACTAGATATCTTAGGCATGTCATATGTTATTGGTGTTCCTTCTTTGATGAAGGCATTCAAGTGTTGGATGATCTGAGGATCTGTAGAATGTTTCTGAGTTAAGAAATACCATAGATAGACCCCCTTTTAGTAGAAGAATGACGAAATATTTTTACATCTTCATTTTGCAGCCAGGTAATGTCCTTTATTTTTTTGCAGGCTATTGCTGTAGCCTCTTGTGTTCAAGACTCATGGCCTGTTCTTGTTCTTACTCCGTCTTCATTACGGCTTCAATGGGCTTCTGTCAGTTTTTTCTTTAAGTCTTGTTTTCTGAGAATGTGAAGAGTATGCTCATCATGCACTTACAAGTTATAGTTCACGCTTTACACAGATGATTCAGCAGTGGCTAGGCATCTCTTCGTCAGATATACTTGTATGATATTTTTAATCTACTTAGTCCTGCTTTTTTCATTCTACATTTATGAGAAATGTGAACATGTCACACTGTTTTCTTTTACCCAAGGCCTAATGCTATTACTTCGCATTCGAGTTTCCCCTAAATGATGAATCGCGTAGCTGGTCTAATATCAGTTTATCTAGTAGGTTGGGTATATAGAGGAGGAAGAGAACACACCGTCCAATCTGTAGAGCCTTGCTTGGTATGAACACTGAATGGAAACTATGCTGCTGCTTTTGGCCTACTTATAGAAACCTTAACTGTGGACTTTATCGTCTTCATCCTTTCCCTTTGGCCAGGGAGGAAAATCCAGGGGTCCATTGGCCTTTTCTCTCACTGACTGCTGTCTGTTGTGAGACTTAATTGATCTTAATGTCATTGCCTGTAAGTCAGTGGTGGTCAACCAAATGGTGGTGAGTTTGGCTGAACCGTTTGAGAGAGAGAGAGAGAGAGAGAGAGAGGGGAAGGGCTTGGAATATGAAAGAGATGTATGGGAGAAAGAAACTTGTATCGAGTTTAATTTTATCTTAAATCAACTCTGTGGAGTTTGATTTATGGTAGTAACTAATTTGGGAAGAGAGGTATTTCAAGCAAGAATAACCATCATGGCAAAAGTTGTATGCAAAAAGGGGTTTCGAGAAGTTCTCTATGGGAATTTGAAGAAAATTTATTCATTTAGATATATGCATAAAGCGACTTTTTATTTATTTATCTTGTGCTTGGAGCCTTGGACTAACTTGCTTTATTTTTCCCAATAGCTGAATCCTAGTATTAAGATACCAAATGAACTTGTTCCCACTAATAGGTTTATTTTTCCCACTCAAACAAAGTTTTCTCAAGTGTGGGTTGTGCTGTGTCACATTCTACTGTTACAACGGTCAAAATACGAAATCACAGTTAGTACTGTGATTTGAGAAAGCAGTTATCACGGTGGTATAGCGGTCCAAAAATAGCGGTTCAAATAAATATTTAGAATTATATATGTAATATATATATGCATAAAATATAAGTAACTTAACATATTATGTTTAACCAATTAAAACATATAAATAACTTAACATATCTCGTGGAGGCTGGTGGCTGGAGCACCAAGCACAAGTAGCGTCGAAGGATTAGGAAACGTGATTGAATGCGTATCGTGGAAAGGGATGAATCAATGATATTGAAAACCTAAATCCTTATAATCGTTGACCGATGACTTAACGTCGTTGGATTAAAATAAAACAAGTTCATGTCCAAAATATAATCCCAAATCCATATAAGTTGGTTACACCAAAAAAGCCCATCCACAAATAGCGGTTACATGGACTGCTATTTTGTGTTAAAAATCGGTCATATAGCAGTAAATATCACCGCAAATATTGGCACCGGTATTTGACCACAAGATTTTGGTCCTGCACCACTAAAGCGGCGCAATTAACAACATAGGCCTTTGCTGTTACAGCGGTCAAAATACGAAATCGCGTTCAGTTCTATGGTTTGAAATAGCAGTATCGCGGTGGTAGAGCGGTACAAAAATAGCGGTTCATATGAATAGTTAGAATTATATACAATATATATATGTATAAAATATAAATAACTTAATTTGCCTAGTTGAGAAGTTGACTAATGAAGCTTACGAGGAGGCCGGAAGTGGATAATTAGGTCATGTTGCTCAGTTTGAGAAAGAAGTCCCTATAAGGCTACAAGTGGGACTAGAAGCCAGGGCCGCCAAAGACGGTCCTTCAACCAATAATGCTTCTCATGATTCTCAGTTGAGGGTGGTTAAGCATCCATAGGAAGAAGTGGATGGAAGAGTAGCGCATCCAAACTGATCACGTGAAGTTGGTGGCTGGGTGATAAGGTTGTGGGCCATTGATGCGTCGACCATGGTTTTGCATATGGCATTGAATTCTACACAGCACATGAGATCCCTATTGCCTTCCTCTCATTTTAAACTCCTATTTAACTAAAAAGTTGCATTTAGCGAATTTGTCTCTGTTGGCCTATTCATCAAAGCAAACGACTATCACCTGAAATATATTTATTCGTGGAACTATGTTTAAGCTGATGGTATGCCACATACATAGCAATTTGGAGCAGAGGTCCAGATGGGTCCACATCATTGAAGATTATTTTAATGTGCCACATATAGCAAACACCATATCAGTGCCTTAAGGCTGCTATGTGATATACCTGAACCTCAAGTGAAGTGTGGATCTAAGCTTCGTTATCAGTTAGAGATTTGATGTGGAAATAATGTCTAATCGCCGAGGATAGAACCAAGAATGTATAGTAAATTACATGGATCCTGTGAACTGACAGATGAGACATAAAAATGCTACTATTTCTAACAACGGAAAAGTCCAGAAAAACCCAATGAACTTTCCTATTTTGAATGATCAAGTCCATGAACTTTTTTTTGAATAAATAAACCATTGAAATTTTCCATTTTAAATGATAAGTCTTGGAATTTTTTGAATAAATAAACTATTGAACTTTTAGAAATTGGTGACTTACTTCCTTTTAACCCAAAAAAGCTACTTGTAACCGGCGAAAAGTTTTTAAAATAAAAAAAACAGCAAATCTGTTTTATCATTTCCAAACCCTACGCCATTCAAACCCCTCGCACTCAACGACAGTGCCTCCCCATCGCCGTCCGCTTTCTATCATCGCCCAACACCTTCGTTGCCCCTTGCCATCAATTTCCTTCTTGATCTGTATTTTTTTGTCTTTGCATAGTTGTTAAAAGCGCTTTTGAGGTTTGCCTAGGCTCTGAGGCTCATAAGGCTCAAGGTCTTATACATGAGGCTTGCTAAGCCCTGCGCCTTGGCTGAGGCGCCTTGTGGGCCTAGGCGCACCTCATAAAGAGTTACTAAATACCTAGTCAAACTCTAATATTAAATAAGTTTTCTCATCTTCTCATCTCCTAACGTCTTAAAAAAAGAGTTACTAAATAGATGACACAAGTCAAATCATAATATTTAATTCCCGGTCGTTAAAACTTCAAGCTTCCTTCTCTATAAATGCCCATGCCTTAAAACTTCTCCCTCACGGCTCACGTGCTTTGAACCCTGGTTGTTGCATCAGAGGCTTGTACTTGCTGCATATTTGAGCTGTGTGTAACTCTGTGTGTACATATTGATAAGATGCGCCTCGCATTCCTGAGCCCCGCGCCTCATGCTTGCGCCTCGCGCCTAGGCTCCGAGACCCCTCGCGCCTAGGCCCGAGACCTCTTTGCTCCCAAGTACGCCTTGAGCCTTTAACAACTTCAAGTCTTTCGACTCTCCATCTTTTCCTACGATTTAATGGAGTACATATAGACAAATCAAAGAAAGAGAGAATTGAAAAACAAAAAAAACACGGATCAAAAAGAGGGAGATCGATGGTAGGGGCCAAAGGCGACGAAGGAGCGGCGAGGGGGAGCGATAAGCGTTGGATGCAAGTGGTTTGAATGGTATAGGGTTTGGGAACGGAGAAACCAATTTAGGTTTTTTTTTACTTGAAATCCTTCGTAGCCAGTTACAAATAGCTTTTTTTGGGTTTAATTTCTAAAAGTTACGATGGTTTATTTATTCAAAAGAATGTTCAGGGACTTGATCATTCAAAATGGGGAGTTCAATGGGTTATTTATTCAAAAAAAGTTTAGGACTTGATCATTCAAATTGGGGTTTTTTCTGAACTTTTTCTTAGTAACAATCGTTATCTATTTTTTTGCAGGTGGTTTTGTCTAACTCTAGTGGGTCAAACAAGGGTGGATTCACAATAATTCGACCGAACACCAAGGGAAGTATACGTCTTGATGGGGTATTCAACATTGTATCATATGATGCCGTGGACAAACTTCAAGGCATTCTAATGAATTCAGATTTTAAGGTAAGCTTAGCTGATAATTTGTATCTTCTATGTGTAGAGGGTGTATTTTACTTTTTACCCTAGAATTCCGAGATTTCCAGTTCCTATCTTTTTTTTTCTTTTCTGAATTGATTCAAATGAAATGGTCATTGTTTAAGTATTATATGTATCATTGTTTGAGTATATCCTCTGTGGGATATAAGGGGTTTGTTTGGTTTGGTTTGGTTTGGTTTGGTTTATGCATGTATATAAAAGGGATTATGTACCACATGACATTGGTTGCTATTGGGTGAATGAATGCATTCTTTTTTCATCTGTATAGATGGAGGAGCTGCACATTATTTCCATGTATCTGAAACACTGCTTAGAGTTGTACCGGAGGCAACTAGTTGGCTTCATAACCCTTGGTAGTTAGATTGCAAGTCACCAAGTGGGAATTACCTAAATTATTTTAATAAAAGGAGTTCTTAGATGAACATGGGAGGAAGCTGAAAACCCAAGAGAGGGTGCCAATGATTGAAGAAACTGTTTTTTACGTGTTCCTTGAGACAAGAACATAGAGGTAGCATGATGTAGAATGTAACCGGTAATATGAGTATGTTTCTGAGATTATTCAAATCAACATCTGAATGTGACTGGTCTTTTTATTATTCTGTTACCATTCGTGACTTTGATCAACAGATATATGTTTGAAAAAAACCATGTGTATGTCCTTTAGCTTTTCATCCCTTGGGATTTTGTTTATCGAAGAAGTTTTTTGTTAATGAGGAATTCACTATTTAGGTTGTGATTGTAGATGAATAACACTGCTTCAAGAACATCCATTGATAAAAATATTTAATAAAATAAGAAACATGGGCATGTGCGTTACTGTTGCATTGCTTGTGATTTTGTCCTTCACATGCTTTTTTTGATGAAGATTTCTTTATTTAGGTTGTGATTGCAGATGAGTCACACTTCTTAAAGAATGCCCACGCTAAGCGAACTAGTGCATCCCTTCCCATATTACAGGTCTCTCTCTCACATCTCTCTCTCTCTCCCCATCTCACTAGCACATGCACACAGAGCCATGAAAAAATCTGGGCCCAGGATGTTATCTAGAACATAAAACAGATAATATTATAACAATTTATTTTCAAATAGGGTTATTACTTATTAGTCATTTAATCATCCAAATCTACGTGTGCTTCTTGAAAATCTATGCATGTATTTTGTTGAGGGGATTCTTAATTTATTTATACACTTTACAAGCCTATAATGATAATGATAAATTACATCGTTATAACAATCACAAATACATCTGACACATATTGATATACTTCATGTTCAGAAATACTTCAGGTACTTGTACATCCTTATCAGTAATACGTATTCTAACACTCCAAAATGGAGCATTTATTTATTATGCCCAACTTGTTGCAAATAAAATCATTTTTAGTCTTTCAAAGAGGCTTGGTGAGGATGTTAGCTAATTGATACTTGGTCCAAAAATGAAGTCGTCGATTAGTTAGTGGACCGGATGAGGTGCTAACCACCTAACTTCTTGTGGAAGACATTCAATCCCTATATATTTGGTCCTTGCACGAAAAACCTTATTCTTGATTATATGAATCGATTATCGTAGTATAGCCTTATGAGTTGGGAAAGATTATGTTTTTTGTCCAAGTCATTTCAAATGTAACATGTGTTATCGCTTGATACTCTTATTTGACACTTGATTGAGATACAATGCTTTTCCAAGACACAAGGTTGCCTTCAATAGATACACGGTTGCATGTGGTAGATCTTCAAGTAAAGAGATATCCTGCCCAACTTACATTGAAGAACCTTGATCTCTTTCCATGTCCTTTGGTAAAAAGCACCTACCCTCTAAATATAATGACTGAACAGACGGTTCATTTTTGCCCGGAGAAGCCTTTAGATACCTCAATATCTATAAAACAACATTCGAGTTGCCAATGTAGGGATTATGTAGAAACTAACCAATCACACTCACGGGAAGTCTGGTCTTGTAATTGTTAGGTAATTAAGTTTCCTTGATGATTTTCTATATCTGTTTAGATCTTTTAGTGGCTCCCTATCTTCAAGCATTTTTCCCATTTTGAATCATAGGTGAGTCTACTGGCTTGCAACATAGTCACCCACATACACAAATAGTAAGTTACGAATGTATTTTCTTTGGCACAACACTACCCTTTGATGAAACCAAGGCACCTCAATCCCCAAGAACATAGTGAAGTTGTCCTAAATGGGTAACTTGAAATTGTTTCCCATTATACTACTATAGGTCAAGAACGCCGTTAGCGTCACTCTTGTGAGCACATGATTACCTAGATGATGTGTTTGTAAAATGAATGGTTGTTGTTGCTCGTGGATAATCCAAACTTGAGGAGAAATTTTGAATAACGACCACCACAAGCATTAGGAGATTCTTTGAGACCATATAGAGTGCTGCAAATGACAAACTTTTGATGGCTCATCGTCTCCTCTAATCATTCAGGTTTGTACCCATCAACTTCCATGTTCACATGATTATACTTCACAATCATAATTTTGAATGCTACTTGTGAGAACCAAAATGCTACTCATGTGAACTCTATTGAACACCTAGACATCAACTATATGACCCTCTAGAGTCCCCATTCTATGAAAAGGCACAAGATTTTTTTGAAAGGCACAAAAACTTGTGCGTCACATCTTGTTCAAAAATTTCGTTCCTATATTGGCCTTCCTTTTGATTCTTGTTTTTTTTGCCACTGCTACACTCAATCTGAAGCACCAAAAATCAACCATACACAATCGATGAGAGAATTTTTCTATATTCTATTAAGATATACAACTATAACTATTTTATAAACTTTATGTACTCTGCCAACTATGGTAAAAGATATGTCAAAATGAAAATGTTATATGTTGCACTTGCACATGGTATATAATAGTACCTGATTTGATTTATTTTTTTGTTTATGTCTTGATTTAGTTTCGTAGTTTAGATCCAACATTGTATATAATCGAGGGGTTTTCCTCACAAAAGTCTTTCCAAACACATTTACATGGTATCAGGATAAGGTTGTTGTTTCTTTGTTTGACGAAACCCTAGCCCTTGCCTAGATACCCTATTGCCGACCGCTGCCTTTATCATGTTCAAAATTTGTCATGGGAGATGAATTTAGGAATAATCAACTTTTTTTTTGTATTGAAAATTTCAGGTAAAGTCAACTCCAAAATTTGTGTTCAGTGGAGTATGTTTGTCCAAACTGGTTTTTTGAATGTTTGGACAAGGTTATTTGAGTTAGTACCCTCAAAACCTTAAAACCTGGGAAGGGAAGCTCCATGATAGTTGGTACTTGTTTGCCCTAATAGAATGCATTAGAACACAAGTTTTAAACATAGCACAAACCATGAAAAGGGGGACTGCTTGAGACCATGTAGTGAGCGTCACAACCAACATATTTTTTAGGTTTCCTCCTTAATAACAAACCCATGTTGTTCCATGTCTACCTCCTCCTCGATAATGCAATTAAGAAAGACATTTTTTATGAAGTATATAATATCTATATACAAAAAATGAATTCACGCACCCTTCTCATCTTTGATGAGGTTTGGACTGTTGACCTCCTGGCTCCTGGGAGGTTGGTCTACCGGTAACCCGGATACCATTAGGCCAAAGGCCCTTTGGTAGGAAAGACACTCTTGATATCCAACTACTGGAGCAGCCAATGATTAATAGTAGTCAAGACCATATAATGCCTATTTCGGATAAATTGAGAGTGGGAAGATTGAGGTGGTTTGGGCATGTTCATAGGAGGCTACAGACGACACTGTTTAGGAGGGTGGAGAGAGTCACGATTGAGGGGGAGAGGAGGTGAGGCAGGCGGAGAAGGACGTGGGATGAACAACAGAGGCAGACATGGAGGCGTTGGTACTTTTCGGAGGCATGATCTTAGATAGGAGTTCTGAGAGGCGATGGATTAGAGTAGTTGATTGCTTGTAGAGGGGAGGGTAGGGGAGGGTGGGGTGGGGGTATCTTTTGATATTAATAGGGAGCTTTTTTTGTTTGTGTAAGTGCACTTTCTAGCTAGGTAGGCTCTTTGCTTTACTTTAAAATTGTCTAAAAGTCTATTTTGGAAAATCTGTGCTTGCTATTTTTTATTATATTTACTTATTTTTTTGCAAGTCAGGGATCTTCAACATAGGTAAGGTATGCCTACATGACATACCCCTTCCAGACCCTAGACTACTTTAGGTTTCATTTCAATGGCTCCTTTGGGGTTTAAAGCTTTAGAAGTGGGTTTGGCAGCAATTTTTTTTCTTTCCTTTTCTTGTATTTTTGAACCATCAGATGGTGGACTTGTTTTTTAGAAGTTCTTGCTCGACTGTTCATTACATATTGAGCATTTCATGGAAGGACCTCTCTAGATCATGCATGTTGTAGTTCCTGTTGGCTTGGTTTGATAAGGATATATACATGCGAATAGACAACAATTTGGCTTTTGGAGAGAAGGTCTCTGATGCGTTATCAATGAATTAACAATGCAACAAAATGATTTGATTCACTCACAGACTCACAGTCGACAAATTCACTAAAATCAAATGCTTATCCCCTGTATAAACAGATCCCTCCTCACTCTAGAACGTTCCAGGATTTTGAGAGCCGGGTTCCTCTCTCTCTCTCTCTCTCTCTCTCTCTCCTCACGGATCGAGTAACTAGACAAGTATCAGAATGAATGCAACTTCTAACCCCCCATCGATTTATACATCCTAGCCACCGACTTATTGCCTCAAACTACCACTACAACTACCACTAACAGATTACCACCAACTCCAACCAAAAAGACCAAAAAGTCCTCATTTGCTCCTTCTGGAATATGTCTCCAACTCTTGACTCTTACTGGTCTCTTCGTAAACAACTCCGTAGGCCTGTAATAGCCCTCAAGGAGAAGTGTTAGATATTCTACAGTGTATAGTATTTTATTTGATTTAGTTTCCCCGTTAGGTCTTGATTTAGAGCATTTGCAACAGATCTAGAAAATGGATATTTTGGTAAATACACATAAATCTTCGAAATACGCTACACAAGACAACTTGCCAAGTTGCTTCTGCAACTTGTGAACCTGATGACAAAGATGCTCTCATGGGAAACTAATTGACCGTCTGTTAGTTAACTAAATTGTATTCTCTAACACCCCTCAAGTTGGAGGGTACTTGGACCCCCCAACTTGCCAAGAATATGATCGTGAGTTAACTTGTGGAAGATTTCTATTAAAAATATCTACAACAGAAATCGGAAATGGTTGAAATGTCTAAATCGTCAGATTAACGCTAGCCCCTCGAGAGGTCGCTGGTTCGACCCTTGATTTTAGCAAATATCCCGTTTTTCACCTTTAAAATTTTGGTTTCTAATACTTTTGTGAAAAAAAAGGAGAGCAGCAGGGAGAAAGGTTGAACCCACGACCTTCCCTAGCGAAGGATAGCAACAAACCAACTAATCTATCATGATATTATTGAAAATTCTCTATAGCTTTTACCCTTAGGTGCGTTTGGTTCGTAGAATGTTTTTGGATGGAATGGAATATGTCAAAGAAATTTGACTTTGAAGGAATTGGAATGGAATGTTGTCAGGTTTGACTACCTGGTTGGCAGACATTAGAATGGAATATGTTAAAGAATTGGAATCTGTCTGTATGGTTCACATAATGTAGCTTTGGAATTAGAATGAAATATTGGTAAATGACCAAAATACCTTTTTTTGAAAATTTTAAATTTTTTTAAAACTAAAAATACTTTAATAAAAATAATCATTTAATATGTAAAACAATATAAAATACACAAGCCAAATATAACCATAAACCAAACGACGATACAAAATCGGTATTAAAATTGTTTCAATATAACTAATTCTTCATATGTAAAATAAATACATAGTAGACATGATTCAGTTTTTGTTATATTAATTAAAAAATTATTTATTATAGTACTGAATAAATATCAAGAAATTTTTTGCTAAAATATATTTCAAAAAAATAAAATAGAAAACAAAATTAAATTAAATGAAATAAAATATATTGCTGGCTGAAAAAAAGTATATTTCGAAAAAATAAAATATGTTATGAGAAAATAAAATAAAAAAACAAATGTATTAAAGTAAAATTAAAATTAAATGAAAAATAAAAAACAAGAGTATTAAATTAAATTAAATCAATTAGGTTACATATATGTTAAAGGGTATACTTGGGATTATGAAATTACAACATTCCATTCCATCAGAAACCTAGCTTATAGTGAAGTAATGTTGAAATCCTTTGGTTGTGGTATTTGATGGATTTTAAAGATTCCTTCTTTAAAAAAGAATTAACCAAACAAGGGAATAAAATTTGGTCAAAGGAATTCAACATTCCAATTCGATCAGATTCCTTCAGAATCTGCGAACCAAACGTCACCTTATGGTCTAATGGTGCCAGTTGAAATTTTTTATGAGTCCACCACTGAACTTACATGCTTATGTACTCTACAGACTAGACTTGAGAAAAGAACAAAATAACTTACCAACTTGCTGCAACAAAGAATGCTGTCATGGAAAATTAACCAACTTAACTGATTTTTTAGTTAAGTGAATTGTATTCTCCAACAAATTGCGTCTAAACATCAACACTTGGTATCAGGTTATGACTTGAGTGAGCTCTAGTGTGTATTAAAAAAACAAATTGATATCCCTGGGGATTGTTGTCAAATAAGTCAAAAAGGGTGGACTGGGTTAGGTAGTTAAACAAGTCAAATATAGTAGGCTGTGGTAGGATTGTACAAGTGGTTACTGCTGTGATACAAGTAGGTAAAGCAGAGTAGTAAGTCGTTTAATGGCATCTAGTATAAACAATGGCGCTGGGAATGTGAGGGGGGATCGATCAGTTTTGTTTGTCCATTTTGGGTGAAAGCTGTGGGAGAGAACTTTGTCTCTCGAAAGCCGAAAACACCTACTGTAATCATTCAAATTCGTCTCTCCAAGTTGTTTTGTAGCATTCAATTTGAATTTCAAATAGGAATTGATTTACTTCTATTGGTCCAGGTTTTATCCGTTGATACTAAACTTCATCTGTGTGTGCATCATTTTGACCACTGTTTGCTGAGTGTACATCACAAAGCAGTGCACCACACAAGTTACACAAACAAGGATGTGTCAAGCATAGACGTGGGCTGTTCCTTTGTCTCTCTCACTACACTATTGCTGACATGTTTGTTATTTTCATAAATGTAGAAAGCTCGTTACACAATGTTGCTTAGTGGAACTCCAGCTTTATCTCGACCTATTGAGCTGTATAAACAGGTGGTAAATTCTTCCTTGATATTTTGATTAGTTTATAGTGAATTAATATTTCTTCTCTGGATTAAACCTTCGCATGTTTTGACAGCTTGAAGCGTTGTATCCCAATGTATATAAGAACGTTCATGAATATGGAAACCGATATTGCCAGGGTGTAAGATGGTTTTTTGCTAGCAGCTTTAATTTTCATTACTGATTTTTTTAAAAATTTATTAATGGAAGTTCATTCTGATACTTGTAATGTTTTTCCAGGGTATTTTTGGAATGTATCAAGGCGCAAGTAATCATGAAGAACTGCACAATTTAATGAAAGCAACTGTGATGATTCGCAGACTCAAAAAGGATGTCCTCTCTGAGCTTCCTGTAAAGCGAAGGCAACAGGTACACAATTTATTCAACCGTGTTCATACTTTGTGCATGCTGGTCATAATTTTTTAGCTCAAACAATTGATATATAGATTTTTATATTCCTTTTCTCTTGTATTCCGATGCCACTTGAACTTGCTTCTAAAACTTTTCTTCTTCATTAAAGGAACTATTAAGCAAGAACATACATTTAGGGATTGGATTATAAAGCTGCAGCCTCTTTTTATGCCATACGAATGAACTCTGTAGTTATTATATCTTGTGATTTTGATCTAGTGCAGTTGTGGTCATATTTGTTCTATTCTTTTTTTTTTTCCCAGGTATTCTTGGACTTGGCAGACAAGGACATGAAGCAAATCAATGCTTTATTTCATGAGGTATTTTAAATTTTGGGCGTTGTTTTTTGTTCGAATGCACTGGGAAAAGTTTATTTTCTGTAGTGTTGATTAAGAACCCTTAGAGATTTTGAATGGGTTCCCTCTTATTGGAAATCGTTGCTGTGCTTTTAGACATGATGTACCTTTTACTATTTCTATAACGACTTGCTTATGTGATGTCATTTTTGGTATCTAGATTCTATGTTTTTCGTTGTACTAGGTTCATCCATTTCACCATGTTCCTTCATTTTTCATTTCAAATTTGGAAATCCTCATCTCTTTTTGAAAATGGAGTGATAATAATACACAGATTTATAACTTTTTTTTTATACAGTTGGAGTTAGTTAAAAACAAAATCAAGGCCAGCAATTCCAAAGAAGAAGCCGAGTCACTAAAGTTTACAGAGAAGAACATCATCAATAAGGTACATAGGCAATCTTTAAGCTTGTTTTTAGCAAAGTAACACATAGGAAGCCTGTAGATGGAGTTAGAATCTAACTGAAGTTTGGAGCTATTTTGTACTTTAGACGTCTTTGAGGCTTGAAAATACGTAAAATTTCAAAGAAAATGTTACAAACTGCTACCAATTATCAACAAAACTAAGGCAAAATTTGATTATAAACTCATAACCGAATGATTAAGAACCCTAGGGTTACACCCAATTGAATAAAACTCATGCCTCACTGATCCCACCGTCCTATTTATAATTCTCCTAATAACAGGCTTACCTTGCTTATTGACTAATTGACCTGCCCCCCACAATTGACTAATTGACCATCCACTATCATCCCTACAATCTATATGTGTTACAGAATGGTACTCTGATGACACTCTATAAAGATAAGGAAATATTTCGGGGTTGCACAAAGCTATAGCAATCAAGTAAAGGTGCTAAAGCAAAGGTACAACGTGTTATTGCTCTCTAAAGCAAAGGTTTAATAGAATCTGAGGCCAGATTTTATTATATGTCTATATGACGTCAAGTTCTAGTCAAGTAAAGGTGCTATAGCAAAGGTAACCTGTCGGTGCTTATATTTGGTACTCTCTCTAGTCGAGTCTAGACTAAAATCTAAGATGGGAGATACTATGCACCAGGGATCCTTGACTTTGCAAGGATTGGGGAGGGCGGAGGGAAATGATAAATGTTTAAGGGGCATTTGGTTCGTTTTAAGGAATGAAAATAGGAAATAGTAATGAAAATAGAGTAGAATGGGAATGATTTTTTTCGTTCTATTGTATTATAATATTGTTGATTCCCTTGCATTATTAATGTTAAAAAGAAGACATGACAATACACTCCATCACAGCACAACACAACATCTTCATCTTCCCACAACACATCTCTATCCTTGTACCACATTTCTGCATCACAACAAGCATCTCCAAGACAACAAGGTAGCATCTCCATCTCCAACACAACATCTCCATCTTCATCTTCAAACACAAAATCAAAATCATGCCCAGAGAGAGACGAAGAGCGCACTTAGATGTCCATCTTCATCTTCTTGATTTCATCTATGTTAGGAGGTGTTGTGCTGGGGGTGGGTCTAGGGTTCACGAGTAGGGGTGTAAATGATGCGAGTCGAGCTCGAGTATCATTATACTCAACTCGAACTCGAAACCCTATTACCAAGCTCGAACTCGAAAACTCGCGAGTAGTGAAAATACAAACTCGACTTGAACTCGATAACCAATTTCCAAACTCAAACTCATTTCAAGCTCGAATCAAAGCTCGAACTTGAGCTCGAAAACTCGAATCAAGCTCAAACTCGTTTAATGCGTAAAAGAACTCAATGTGAATAAATAGCTTAAAAGAACTCAAGGTGAACCCGTTTTCATGGGGTACTCCTATTAAAACAATCACACAGGCTCAAGCCCTTTAGCAAAGGCAAAAGATGTAAAAACAAAGGAGAAAAGTATATATATAGTGGAGTTCAAAGCATTAGGTTCTATATCCCACTAATGTGGGATGGATTAGACACAACCTCAAGAGTTTACCCATGTCTTTTACACCATCATTTTCCTTTTTTTCCAAAAAACTTGAGTTATTATTATTATTAATAATACTATTATTATTATTATCAATTAAATTAAAATAATATTACTAATTGTTATTATTATTTTGCTTATCGAGTATCTCACGAGCTTATCGAGTCGAGAATAAGGTCGCTCGACTCGACTCGTTAATATATTGAGTCGAGCTCGAGTTCGAGTCGAGCTTATTCGAGTCGAGTGTTGACCGAGTTTTGACTGAGTCGATCTCGAGTAGCTCGCGAGTTGTCTCGTCTCATTTACACCCCTATTCACGAGAGAGACGAAGAGGACGCTCAGATCTATTGGTCGTCGGGGATGGGATTGCAAAGGCGGAGTGATGATGTTGCCACGGAGACAGGAAGAAGGGGTATAGGATGGGCCGTTGATGGTGCTGCCATGGAGACAGGAAGAGGCGAACTTGAAGAAAAGTTTCTATTCTCCACAATTTGGGAGGAATGATTTTTACCTAAATTATAATGATTGATCAATTATTTGCAAGATTTTAATGTACGAAAACGCGGCAAGACGTAAGCCTCGAGACGGAAAATAAGTCAAATTAAAAATAATATACACTCACAAAATATTATATATGCAAGAAATTATTATACTCTGAACTGAATAAAATATACATAAAATACATTAATACTATATATATATAGTGAGACGATGGGGGACTTGGATTATATATATAATAGGTGTGTGTCCTACTCATAAATAATATATACGGAGTGGGATGGTGGGTGGTTTCACAGATGAGAGAGATTAAAGCACCATGCTTTTATGTAGATTCGTCATTCGTACAAATGAAAGCAGTCAACAAAGGTGACCACCTCATTACCGCCTCACCAACTCAGTCCTTACCTTTGTCAATCAAGGCGTATGACAACCATACCTGGAGGGGTGCCTCACATTCGTTTTGGGCCGCCTCGCTTTGAGGCAAACACTTTTTTACATCCATCATTATTTGAAACCAAACACCAATTTTCATTCCATTTCCATTCCTTGTTTGATCCAAACCTTATCAATGATTATCATTTCCATTCCTTGTTTCAACCAAACCTTATCGATGATTATCATTTCCATTCGTTACCTTCTAATACCCCCAACCAAACACCCCCTTAGTCAGGATAACATTATGGCAGTATATTGGTCAATTGTTTATAAGGACTTTCAAGTCCATGACTGTCTCACATGAAATGCATTGATATAATTAGATTATCAAACCAAGATGAGGTTAATTAAACTCTATTGCTTTATACACACCGTATTGTCCTTTCATTCGAATGGAACTTAATAGATGGGTTGTTGTTTTTGAACTGAGAAAATTTGAGGCAACAATTGTTGAATTATTACAAATGAAAATCATTAGATTTGTTAGAAACGGGAAAAATGGAGATGATAACAGGACCGGATGATCTCAAAGGGTCGTGTGTAAAGCACTTTCCAATAAATAATTCGACCCTAACAGGTAACAGCCTTGGGTTCACGAATTTAGTATTGGGATAATCCTTGAAATTTTTTCTCTATTTCAAAGGCTATGAAAATCGAGATAGATATACCCAGATTCTCGTTTTACATATTTATATGAGAGATTGACTGTTACGGGCGGTTAAACGGGTATAACCGTTAATGGATAAGATTGAAGAGCAGTTACAACCGCATCATAGTTCCAGGTCCGAAGTCTGACTCGAAACTCGAACTCTTAACTCAAAAGACTAGGTCTGGGTGCACATATCCGAACTCTGACCCTACAGATCAGAGTTTCAAACTTAGGTGCCGTTTGTTTTGTAAGAGGTCTGAAGTCTTATTTTACTTCTGATTAATAAGAGGTGGTGCTAAAGTCTGAAATATGAATCAACAAGACTGTATGTTTCTGTAACGTTTGGAGGCGTCTTGAGAGAAAGAAGAACATATGAACTGAGGTGGCGATAAGAGGTTTTAAAAAGTTAGGTCACCACTTCTTATTTCCGACGTATTTAAGAGTTAAGAGGTTCTGAAAACTGGAAAAAAAAAACAACCTAAATGTAAAAGAAGGTCTAAACGATTCAGACTTAAGAGCCATTAAGAGGGTTTTTAAAAAAACAAACAACCCCTTAGTCAATTTTCTAAGTCTGGATGCAAAGAGATCAAGCCTGACTCTAAAGGTCCAGAGTTTTAGACTTGGTCAATTTCACAGACCATAAGTCTGGATGTAAAGACCCCAAGTCTGGATGCTTAGTCCTGACTTCAGACTTGGCCAATTTTCAATGCAACTTCAGAACTCTGTTCAGAAGGATCAGATCTCTGATTACACTACCTAGACTAATGCTTAGTGAGATTTACACTAAGTTCGACTCTTCATAAATTCCGAAAACCTCGAGGTGCTGCCCCGAACCACACTAGGGGCGTGCCCCCCTTGACCCCCACTTTATGGCGATCTAAGGTGATAGGGGCAACATTTGTGAGTGTGCACTCTGCACCTTCTAACTCACATATGTTTGCCTCTATCACTTTAATCGATCTCAGGTAAATCACAAATTCACAATTACACCAAAATGATTGATGACACTAAAATCACCAACAAGATTCACCCCAAGGGTCTAAATATAGCTCGCAAGAACGATAGATTCAGAAATTAGAACTTTTCAGTCTCCATAAAAGAACCCTATCCTAATATGAGGGGTGGACTTCGTTTTCGTGTTAGTCACACTTCTCACATAATTCACTCGTACTTTTTGGCTAACTTCTCCGGATTCCACCAGTCTCATCTACTCTTCACTCAGCCCTATAATGCCCTTCCCATCATTATCATCTTAATGCACTTCTAGTACATTGATTTCCCTATTTTTGCACTTAGAATCTGGTCTTTGTATGTACCCCTCATCACGATGGAATTCGGTACCTTCTTTAGGGACACCCAACCTCCTCATTGTTACCCTTGAAAACTTGGTTTCTATAGCCCCACTCCAACTTTTCTCAATATTCCATATAGATCGACTTTTATTCTGCCTAATACCCTGTTTTTTTCTTCAATGTTTGATGTTTGTTCCATTGCTTTCCCCAACTGACAGGAGACATTAGTCTCAATTTAGTATGAACTGTTGGGTCCAGGCCATTAGCAACTTGACTCTGACAATCTTTCTCTAAAATTCCATCTACTGGAGCTACTGCCAGTGTCATACACCTATGCAGATATTTGTCCTCGACTCTTTCTGCTTAAGAGTCACGAATTGCTCACAAAAACGGCCACACACGTCCTAAATTGATGAGACAACATCGTCTTGAGTTCATTCCATCTCGTAAACGAAAGGTGTCGGTTCTCCCACCAGAACCAACGTAACACATTGCTCTCAAAACTATTTATGGTGACTTCAATCTTCTCTTCAATTAATTGATTCAATGCAAAATAGCGTTGTGGCCTAAGGATCCATCAATCGGAATCCTTCCTGTCGAAATTTGGAATCTCTAACTTTATATCTTTAATTGAGAAGATACAATTTACTTCGCGTTGACCCGCACCTGATCCGCCACCTCTATTGCCGCCTTGTTCTTCTGTCCGTGCATCCTCCTTCAACGAGCCAACTATGACCTTCACATTTCCCAAACTCTTTTCCATTTCACCCACACGCATCAAGATGTTTCTGGTCATATTCCCAAATTGAGTATAGATCAGAGGTGCCGCACAAGTTAAACAGAAACCGATTTTTTTTAACCCGCTAGATTCACCACACTCGCTCATAAATCCGTAAACGGTGATTTCTCCACTGATCAATGAGACGAAGATGATACTACCAAGTTCCAAATCAAACCAATGACTATGGCAGATAAGAAATCAGGATCGAAAGATGCTCTGATACCAACCATCAAATTGATGCACACACAGAAGAAATTTACCGTCAGTTGATAAACCTTAGAACAAATAGTATGGTTTAGAAGAAATTGAGCAGAAGAAATTGGTGATTACTGATAGGTTTCACGGCTTTTCAGAGGCCGAGTTCTCTTCCATTACTGATAGTTGTACTAATGCAGCAACCATTGGTACAATCCTTCCATGCCCACCCTTTTTGACTTCTTTGACTTCCTAACCCAACCACCTATCTTGACCATTTGACCTCCAGCCAGCCCTGGGTATATCAGTGGGTGTCTTTATTTTACATGGAAGTCTAAACAAAATGAAGATAAATCCCAAAATTATTAGATTTTCATATATAGAATTGGAATTTATTTGCAAGTCTTTGTGTGCAACCTTTCCCTCTGCATTTTGCAAAGAGGTTACTATGACTTTTTGGGTAGAGAAGTAACCATACCAGCCATGGACCATGAAACAGCAAACATTACTAAGGATCTGGTTTGAACAAAAATGACCCTCTAATGCTTGCAGACTTGTTCTTCATCCATATTTGTCATCTGCTCTTCACATTTTATCTATTTATCAATTTTTCTTCCCTTATCAAGTTCTTTATTGTTATTTTTCTTGATGGTGTCTTGGGCCAGATTTATACAGAGTCTGCAGCAGCCAAAATTCCTGCCGTTCTGGATTACCTAGGAACCGTCGTCGAGGTAAGTAGCATTATTAAAAGTAGGCATGCAGATGGCACCATCCTACTTGTACAATCTTGGTCCTTCACTACTGGTATGTTAAGTGCATGTTGTAGTTGTATACATGGTATTTTATGGAGGGAGCTCCCTTCTCTTGGTGAAAACTGTTTGATATAAAATAGAATTCCCCTGAATTTTTCATAAGCTAGCAAGCACCATGCGATGCTCTTGAGTCATTTTCTTAATCCTCGAGTCAACCCACCTAGCATGAGGCCCAACCTAGTGTTGATCATATGTATAATGCATCAAAGGACATGGCCCTAAAATTTGCCTTCTGGATTACAGATGTGTTTCCATTATCAGTTTTATAGGCCTTTCCAGTTTTCTATCTCAGTTTTCATTTTGGTGGTTGCTGGTTGTTTTTAAGCTTTATATCCTGATATGCTTGGCTGCGTTTTGCAGAATTATAATTTTCAACTGAAGTACACAATACTGGCTATATGAAAATTATAGAGATTTAGGCCATGACAGACGAAATAGTGCTTGTGATAAACTCTCATCTGTAGAACTTGACATCTTAAATGACAGCTTGATCTTTCAAATTGACTTAATTATTTTATCTCGTTTTACTAATTTGTTAATTCCTTTTAACAACCTGAACACTGAAGACCAGTAACATGGCATGTTAATACCCTAGAAATAGTTACTGTTGGGCCCCACCTAAATCTTTACCTCATTGTCCCCCAATCACCACTCAATAGTACGGGCTGTCAAGTATGTAGCTAGATGATGTTTATATCATTGTGCTTGAAATTGCTAGCACAAGAACTTCATCAGAAACACATATTGAAATATACTAAATTGTTGTCTTGCAATATCCTCATTATGGGTTCACTCGAAATATTCAATACATAAACATGGAGTTTGTGTTTCTTGATACTTCACAGAAAAAAAATCATAGTATAAACCCATCAGAAATCTGGTCAACACCTATTTGGTTTAGGCGAGCGCTAAGTATTGAAGTCGCTTGATTCACTGTCCAAATGCCATTGAATCAATGCAGCTTTTTAGCTGCTATTATTCTCAGAACACCTCGTCACATGGCATAAGTTAGCCCCTACGTTCTCTGCAGCGATCAGTTTAACTATCTGATCTTATGTGCATTTTTGGTTCAACATGGGAGATAGTTTTCATAAGTCATCCTGTTATTGTCTGTTTGTTTGTGGACATGATACAATGCTTTATATTTTCTGGATCGGTTTATCTGTTTCACTGTAACTCATTTTGTGCTGCAGGCAGGGTGCAAGTTTATTGTGTTTGCTCATCATCAGCCAATGATTGATTCAATACATCAATTTCTTCTTGTAAGACCATTTAGTCTTGTGTGAACTTTTCAAATATGAGATTCTCATTATCTTTGCCTAATTTTCAGAGAAAGAAGGTTGGTTGTATTCGGATAGATGGTGGTACTCCAGCAGGATCACGGCAATCCTTGGTTACAGATTTCCAGGATAAAGATGCTATAAAAGCAGCAGTGGTATTACACATTTCCCTCTATTTTTTGTCGTCAACTTTGGTATGAAAAGTTAAAGTTTGTTGCCTAATTGTGGGAAACTGTCTCCATTATCCGTTTACTTCTTTAGCTATCTATCAAGGCTGGCGGCGTTGGATTAACATTAACAGCGGCAAGCACAGTAATATTTGCAGAGCTTTCTTGGACTCCGGGCGACATTATTCAAGCTGAAGACCGTGCTCACAGAATTGGTCAGGTAAAAAGAATGCTCTTTAAAACATTCAGCCACAGGATGCATAGTAAATTTTATGCCAAGTTTATCCAGTAAATTTCACAAGAACTTTGTAAGACGGTTCCTTGTTTCAGCATTGGCTTGGGTTCTTGTGATTTTTTAATTGAATCTTGGTGTCAAGCGAAACACCTTTTTGCTAATTTTTCGATTCTACTTGCAAGATGTGATGTCCTTTGGTTTTTGTTGGTATGTTTAATTTTGATTTGCCATCTTTTTGCAGGTGTCATCAGTGAATGTATACTATCTCCTAGCAAATGACACAGTTGATGACATCATATGGTATGTCCAGATTTAGCATCTTTTTGGATGTTGACATGGGATCATTTGGAAATGTCTTGTGACAAGGCATCATATTATATTCTTTCATTTTTCTTTCTTTCTTTCAGGGATGTTGTGCAAAGCAAGTTAGAAAATCTGGGACAGGTTTGGTTTTCTTTTGCCAATTGTCATCGATCCCTTTTTGTCGTTGTGGTTAGATTTGGATGAAAAATGAGGAATATGTTTGTTACAGATGCTGGACGGGCACGAGAAGTCACTGGAAGTTTCAGTTAAACAGCAGCCAAGAAGTAGCCCTGGAAAGCAGAAAACATTGGACTCATTTGTGAAGCGTTGCAATACACTCAACTCGGAACAACAGTCAAACCCGAAACATCCGAGGCACTGATTCTGTATAATAGAAAATCAACCAACCAATTTGATAGGTGATGTTATTATGTATTATAGTAGGGTGGTTAGTTTGTGGGTTTGAGGTCGTATATTGTAGTGTATGATGTTTGCTTTGATGTGGCCATTCCTCAATTGTACAGGTTTTATTGAGGCAGGATATGGGAAAACTGGTTGGTTAACTGATGAGTTAAATCATCAAAGCCTTGAACCGGTCCTCCCTTAACTGCCTTGGGTTCGGACTAGTCTCTCTAGGAGAAAAAAAAATCATTAAATATCAACATTTTTAAATGATTCATAAAATGTCAATTTATTTCAGTCAACTCATTTGATATTCTAAAAATTATTGTTTAAATATCAAGTAGATGAAATTGTTTAAAACTTTTAAAATTTTGCTTTTGTGGGATATATATCAAATGATGTGTGTCTTATATCCGGTGTCCGCTAACGAAATAATTCTTGAGACCCTCGAGTGATTTTGGTGTAAGCTTTCATAAACAGCCTACTACTAAAAGAATAAGTGAGATTCGTTCGTTAAAAACACCCTCCTCTTACTTAGAGAATCTCTGAAGTTGTGCTAAAATTATAAAATTTTGAAGGTTTAAGAATTTTTTGCTCCAAGCTTGTCAAATGGTATTGCTAAAATAGAGAAAAGAAAGGGTGGAAATTACCAAATTTAGAGAAATCTTTAAAACTCTATAGAAAAGGGAGAAATAGTGTTATAATTTTGTTTTCTCATCAATAAGAGTTGTTTAAATGAAATGTATAAGAGAGAAAAACAACATTTTATTAATATAGTTTATGTTATAATTGTTAAAATAGAATAGCGGTTGGAATTGAATGTAATTTTTTTAAAGATTTGAACTTTTCATACTCTTTTATAGAAAAATTATAGCAGGATGTAATTGTCATCATTCTACCTACATGGATAGACAGTGGAATGTTGAATTTGCTACTCATCATTTGAATGTGAATATAAGATGGTAATATTGTATTTTTTTTTTCTCATTTTTTCTCATTTCGATAAGTCATGAGATTTTGCATCTCTTTCTCAGTTGTTATCATCTTACGCTGATAATATGTGGTGATGTAGTTGTAACTCTAGTCCTATCTGTTCATCATTTTGTAATCATTTCATTAATCAAACTGTAGCATTGCATAAACATACTCGGAACCCCTACTTTTATCATTTGTTATCACTCTTCCCACATAAACCTTGTATATTATTGAACATCAAAGGCATAGTATATATTGAATATCAGAGGAAAGCAACACTTTCGTAGACATGATTACAAAGAATTATTACAAGCTAGAATGACTTCCATTTCAACTTGTGGATTTCTGTCTTTGCAATCTCCTTTCAACAAGTATATTTCAACTTCTTTATCTGTCTTCTTCAGCTCTTTTTTTTTTTGAGCAATTCCTTTCGTAACAATCGGCATTCCCTATCGTTATCATCAAACCTCTTTTCCTATTAGCCATTGTCATTTGTCAATTTTTTTTTGTTCCTTGGCTTCTTTTCCATATTGTACTAGGTATATTGATACTTCTTCCAACCGTTTTGTCATACCTTTGAAACCCATGTTTTCGTGCGCACAGGGTGGGGGGTAATGAATATTGACAGAGAAAGAGAGAATGTAAAATACTTTTGTTGAATATTTTAGTAGGTAAGATGGATGTAACTGACCTTTTATATTCTTTTTGTAATCATTAGTAAACGGATCGTAAAAAAAATGGTAAAGTTTTGTAAACATATTATAATCAAGTTATGATAGTTTGTAATGAATTGCATAAATACGACTTAACAATTTCATAATTGGTTTTAAGAAAATGTTGTGATGAGATGATAATAATGTACAAGTTAAAGTGTTAAGATGTATGTTAGAATATTAAAATGTATATGCAAGTCTTTCTTTAGTCAAAAGATATAAGAATTTCATAATTATATTTTAGAAAAATGTTAAAACATTGAGAGATAATTAGACCTCCTATTCCTGGAGTGTCAGAGAAAGAGATGTTTGTCACTAATAAGTGAGTGGGGGACTAATGTCAAACAAGAACAAGAGAGAGAATATTAACTAAATAAGGAAATATAAAAAATGATCGAATCAAATGTGATTTTACACTAATCACGTACGTGAAAAATCACATGTGATTTGTGCGACTAGGTCGCGGCCATGTTGCCATGATGTCCTTGCATTGACCGTTAGTGTACGTGTATGGATGGTGGGAAAGTTCAAACGAGAAAATTAACCAAATAAAATAACACGAAAACAACCAAAATGTGAAGGTGTGTGGGTGACATGACTTGCAACCTTAGATTGCGACCAAAGTCGTATAAAATTATACGTGATTTTAGTGTAAATTACGTGCTTTCTTACTACTATTTTATCATTTATATGAAAATAAACTTAGATTGAAGTATAGAAAGTGGGTCACATATTCTTATATCGGAATTATATATTCACTTGTGAATTTGGGTTTGAATTGATTTGGGAATAACTATAAATATTATTTTATGTCAAAATAAATTTCTAAATCAATAAAAATATGGAATGCTTTCAACTTGGATAAACATTCAAACTTGACAATATTTTTACATTATTATATTTTGAAAAATAAATAAATATGTATTTATAAACATCTAAAAACATACCATGACCTAATAACTAATCCAACACTTGCAGCATAATACTTGCATTAATTTATTTGAGATTCAAAAAAAAAAAAAAAATATATATATATATATATACACACACTTGTTCACAGAGCTGGTGCTGGTGCTGGGTTTACCACCATGATATTCTTCTGACCAAACAAGTAGTGGTTGACAATTGAATCAACATCCTCCAATCCTACCCCCATCGCCATGCCCATGCATAAAGGAACAGAATTATTGCTGCTATTAACTACTTTTACATTAGGACCATCTCTGCACTTTCCCATACATTTGCATCCCACCACTGCAACTTCCCCTTCCCCAACAACATTACCAACTGCCTTTTGAATATTCTCCAACAACACTGCTGCTCCTGATTTCTTGCACTTTCCCCCCATGCATACCTCTATCTTATTATTATTATTAATGCTCTTCTCTACTTGTGCTTCACCAACCAACGATGATGGTAATAATGTTGTTGTTTCTCCATGGCTGACTATTACATTTGAGGATCTCACCTTCTCGCATTCAGACTCAGAAGAAGACGAGGACGATGACTCCTCCTCATTGTCCTTGCATTTGTAATTCATCATCATCTTAGCCGCTTTCTTTTTCGCCTTCTCTTCTTTTTTCCTCCTCTTTAATTCCATCTTCTCTGCTTTTAGCTTTTGCAATTGTCCAACTAAAACCTCTGTTGCTTCCTGCACATACCATTCCCAAATCAATTCTCAATTCTTTTCTAATTCCTAATTTCTAATTCAATCAAAACCTTCAATCACAGTTAAAAAAATAATTAAATTAAAAGAATACAAAAAGGGGAAATTAATTAATTATTCATACCGATATCATCTTCCCCCTCACTAGCTCATCCAATTCATTATCAAGATTCAAACCAAAACCCATATCATAGAAACTAGACAAGTTCTTCGACAAACCCTTGACCAATTTCAGCTGTTTCTTCATCTCTTTCTTGTCCTTTAAAATCGCCATCCTACTGTCATCGTAATACTGTATGTGACTCTTGTCTGAAAACTCATCACAACTCGCCAAAGCAATAAGGGACTTTCGATTCGAATTTTGTTTAGGACAGACCGATCTCGATTGCGAAAAAGAGTGCAAGTGGCGGGACTGTGAGGCATCGTTGGAAGGAAAGCACGGAACCTGACGGAATACAACCTCCATTGATTATTATGTTGTGATAAAAAAGAAGAATGATGAAGAAGAAATTAAGGGTTTGTGTTGTGTGTGGGATTTTGAATGGAATTTAGAGTTGGACTCACTCAAATTAATCAAGCGTGATTTTCGTTTTATTCAAGGAAAGGAAGGAAGGAAGGAAGGAAGGTAGCGTGCAAGTGTTTGAATTCAATGTGGAGGTGACTTCAATCTGGATCGTTGGATCCCTATCTCAATATCTCTTCACCGTTGGATATGACGTGGCAGTTGAAGGCTCGCCTGGCACTCGCGCGCTCGAGTCGGTTATCAGTTTGCCATGCTCTCTAGCCTTCTTGGCATGCGCATTTATTCAATATTTGCTGACATGGATTGCCACGTAAACATGCATGGTGTGTATGGACTGGACCCACGTTTCCAATGAAGTCGGCCGAATGGTTTTGATTACAATTTGGTTTGACTTAAAAGGGAAGCCAAACCATCATCATTATCTTGATTAATTTGAGGAGAAAAAGAAAAAATTATGTTCTTGAGAACAAAAAGGAAAAAAAAAAATATTATTTTTACTAAAAATATATTATTTAAAATAAAATAATGGATATTTTGTATTTTAATAATTTTTTTAAGATTCTAATTTATTTCTTTTCCTTTTCTTTTCTTACCTAAAAAAAAATTCAAGAACATGATTTTTGTTTTTCTACACGTTTTCCTCCGTTTTCCTTCCCTTACTTCTTAAAAAAATGTTTCAAGAGCACAACATAAAGTATATAACGGTTGGTTTTTATATGAGGTTGAAAAAGATGCCTTAAGGCCATAGTGGTAAGGAAAAATGCAACATTTATGTTAGTGATAAAAATTTGAAAATTTCATGTTTATTGTAAAATTAGTAATCAATCACTAGTTTATCGAAATAATGTGTGCAATATATTTCCGTGAAGGTGGAGATGTGTATTACATTACACAAGTATAACTTGATATTGCTCTTAACTAGGTCAAAATCGATGAGTTTTAGAAACTGGTCAGATATTTGATAGAATTTATAAAATCGAATATGAGCCCAACTATAGTGGTTCTTGATCGTATAGAATCAGAAAAGAGTTATCTAAAAAGTTTGTTTATATATTGTATTCAGAAACCTCTTGGAGGCATGAGAAATATTTGAGTTTTCTAACGTGTTTAGTGCTGGAATATTTATGCTCCAGTTTAGTCAATAAGGAACGCATCAAGGTGCTCGATCTGGTACAACCACACATGGCAGCCCATTCCACACTCACTCGAAAATCCAAGTGAGTTTTCATTACTCGTTTCCCCAAGAGGAGGATATACAACTAATATGAGACAGTTATACATTATAATTAGTTATGCATTTCGATTATGCAATGTTTTTATATGTAACACTCTCAAATCTGGAAATAGAGACTAATTTATAATTTTCTAACTATATCAATTGAAAGATAAATTTCCTTCTAATGGACAATAACCGAATCACATAAGATGACAATTTAAGGTTTAACATCAATGATTACAATTTAAACTTTACATAAGGTCTATAATAGGGGCGAGTGTTACTCAAATCCAACAATTGTCGCTACCTCCAAGTTATGGAAGACGTCCCCGAATGACTATTTCCTCCTCATGCTTTTAACTAGCACTCAACTCATCACAATGTCGCTAGTACCATTTCCCAAAGAGGACCTGATGCACATGCCGACAAATAAAAAGGGTTAGGCTTTACGCCTAGTGAGTTCAAACAATTTTCATCTTTAATATAAAATAATAGAACTAAAAAAGATGTTATTTAAATGACAATTCAAAAATGAAATGTATATATTGTAAAAGCGACATCTTTCTCAAAATTATCATGCTCGTGATGAAAGCTTGGTGACCAAAGCACCCATTTCACCATGAAGTCAAAACCCAATACTCACCCAAAACACGAATAAGATGTAGGATTCAAATACTGAAAACATGGATAAAACTCTATTATCCAAGACATCCAAAGAACATGGGTAAGGTTAAATTCCCAAAACAACAAAACATGGATAAGTTCCAAGATACCAAGACCATAAAGTAGGGATACACTGCATACTTAATACAACCTCGAAAACATGGATAATAACTATCCAGAAATAACACCTTTTGGTGACGGGGGAGACCCACTTCCATCAAGTGTCGGAACACTAAGTAAGTCACATCGAGATGTTGACGAGTAAATCACCCTAGCATACAATCGTTGGCAATTACTGTATTTGGGGATATGATAAGAACATCAAAACGTCTTATTTAGTCAGTCCCCAAGTTATAAGATGAGCATATCAAAATTTCTTACTTGCCTAAACTCAAAGGTTTTAAAGCGAGAACATCAAAACGCCTCCTTTGTCCCCAAACCAATGATATCAAGAAGAGAACCTCAAAACTTATCTCTTGTCACAACCAAAAAGGGCTCAAGCTAAGAACATCAAAACTCCTCACTTGGTTAAACCTTATGGCTCCATGATGAGAACATCAAAACTTCTCGCTTGACAAACACGACTAACACATATGCTTATAGATCAAATGGATTACAATATAAATTTCATGACTCCAAATGAATGACCACCCCACTTAAAACGTGTAACTCTCAAATAAAATGTAAGGATGCATATCATATCCCAAGCTCAATGTAGAGCAAATAAAACTGGACAAATGTTCCCAAGACTCATTTGAATCAAAACCGAGCAATAACTCAACATTTCAATTGACCTTTAATAAAAGTCGGTATAAACTAATAAAATACAATTACCTAAAGTTTATACAACTAATGCTCAAAAGATGTAAATATATATTTATTATTAATTCAAAGGTTGGGTAAAATTCCCAAAACACACCATAACTCCAAAGAACATTTCCAAATAAGTAATGTCACTCAAAATGTACCCAACAACTCAACCATATGTATTTTTCTAGTGATTTATAAAATCAAAATACCAAAAGTGTATAAACAACAAATAATCCCATAAGAGGAATAAACCATAAAAGAAACACTCTTATGATTTATCTATCAAAATACTCAAATACCTCAAATATATGTGATAACTTTCATTTTTTAGAGTTATTTGTTACTTTTTTCTAGCTTTTTATTTCGTTTTATACCCACTTTGCTTCTATCTTCTTCATTTGGTCCATAATGTTTGCAATTTGGGATAAAAATACCAAAAGATTCAGTTTTGTTAAAAATAATGTCTACTGTTCGACATTGGGCACAGTCTGTCCACTATGGGCACCCGAGATCCATTGGATAAACAATGTGTTGTACTCTTATCTAGTGGTTATGAGTTGGAATGAGCTGGATTATATCTTCTAAAATATTGTAATCATTGTCCTCTTTTAACCTTTGGATAATAGGGTATTAACCAATTGGTTTTGGATTCTCTCTCCATTATAAATAGAGGGTTTGGAAGGGCTTAATGATCATCCAATCGTAGATAATTCTAAGCTTTATTTCCAAGAGAGTTGAGAGCTTGAGGGCATCGTTTGTAACTTTATTTTTAATGCAAGTAGTTAACATGTATTTTCCTTTCATACATTATGTATTTCATTATTATTATGAGCTAAACACCTCTTGGGTGCGGGTGTGAGCCGACTTGAGACTAGTAGACAACACTTGGGTGTAGCCATCGTTACTAGCTCTTAAGCTTGGTCACTTGAGTCGGGACTTAAACTCAACGCGAATAAGCCGATCACTTTGAAGTGTTAATATTAGATCTTGACCTCGAAAAGGGCGGATTCGAAATATGGCTTAAGTGATGCACAAAGATTTGAGAGAGTTTTTGATAACCACGTAGAGATACGAGCTTTGTATGATTTACCAAGGTTCAAACGTCGGTCGAGATTTATATCACAAAAAGTGATTTGGGTATAAATCTCCATACTAATAGAACTTGATTCTTTTATCAACTTAGGGGTTGTTTGGCAGTTGCTAATTGGTTTAGTGCAGAATGATTAAGTGGCCTGAATGATTAAGAGGTTTTTATGATATAGTGTAAAATGAAATATGGTTGTTTGTTAATTGTTCATAATGAAATCAAGGCACTTAATGGTTAAGGGAGGGCCATGATACAAAATCATTCAGAGAATTTTGGAACCATTAAGAGGCATCCATTTTTTTTGCCAAACAAGATTTACCTCTTAACGATTCAGATGTTACCTTTTAATGGAACCATTAAGAGGTAGACAAACAACCCCTTAGTTAAATCGTCAAGATTAAGAGTTGGTAACAATGGACACTTTATGGGCATTCTGTAGGATCGGTCTATAAAGATCCACTTTCGAGAGATCGGGCTTTTTATAGACATTCTTTACTACAAAGTGTCTAACCATTTTTTTACTACGTTTATCTCAAGGAAAGCTTACACCCATACCCATTCTTTAATAAAAAAGTACATTTCATATCTTTAACATTATTCCACCACCAAAAAGATAATTTTTCTCACAACCAAAACTTGTGCAAGAAATTCATGAAACTGTCTGATTCTTAGTAAGTCAATCCATGTGTAAACGATACTCCGCTTTACTACCATTATATTACTTGTGGCGATCCCGGTGTTGTTATATACTTGTGCCCACATTGTGAATTACACCATAATTAGCTACCAACATGCATTTTTCAAAATCTATTAACCAAATGTACCAAATATAAAAAATGTAACACCCTAAAATTTGAAAGGAATTTAAACTTGAATAATAATGTAAGATTGACATCTATAAAATATAATCACCCAAAAAGGGGAAAGAGTAAAGCGTTTACAACTTATAAATGAAAATAATAATTGACAGCCTACTAATCTAAACTATCCTAGCTTAGATTATAGATGGACGTCATCATCATTCTCCAAAAGAATTCATCAAAAGCCATGCATGCTCAAGGTTCCAAAAATCACTATTCCCAAAAGTTCGTCCTCTATGGGACTAAATCCTCCTCTCAAGGCTTCGTCATCCCACCGCTAAAGGAACTTGATATACACATCATTTTAAGAAAAAGTGATAGGCTTGGAGACTAGTGAGAACAACCCACGATAACTAAATAAATAAATAAATCAAAGAACTAAATACAACGTCTAACCTTTGATAAAATTCACTCTGGGTAGGAGTTTTGAACCAAACTTTCCACAAGGCATTTATCATTGAAGTAAGACGGGGGAGACCCGCTTCATCATAAGTGGTGACGAACACAAAAGTAAGTCACCAAGTATAATAAACACGTATCAAGAATGGGTAATTACAGACATCAATCATATCCATATCTTTAGTCATTTTGAACATCACCTCTATCCAAGTCACTAGTTCGGTATAAGAATGGGTTCAACTCTATCCAAGTCTTTCGCCCAAAGAATCACCAAGTTCAACCCTATCCGGGTCTTTACCTTGGGACCTCACCATTCTTGATACATATTCCTTTTAAGAAATTATCATGCATTCAATATCAATTCCAATCATGTAGATATTAATACATAATTTTACAACACGAAAATAGCCCGACTAAACATGCCTATAGATCCACAACATTTTAGTCTAACATGCTCATGTTCCACACACCATACCTCCATTCAATATTGTTTGAGGTGTGTGAGAATTGTTTATGTAATCCTTTTTGAGATTCACTTAAAATAGAACTCAGCGCAAGTATACACCTTGAACTACTATCGTCTCTTAACAAGTAATAATGGTATAAGTACCAAGTATCGATCCCACAGGGAAGGTTGGCGAAAGCTCTTTCAAAAAGTCAAATTTGTAAAAACCAATTTCAGATGACGAATTTGAGGAAATCTTTTATGAGAGGTTTGAATTGTGAGTTGTAAATCAAATTTAAAGAAAAGCTTAGGATGCAAAGGTTTGTTAAGACACAGAACAAGTAATTCAATAAAAAGATGTTATAACACCTGGACAATCCTACAGGATAGTCCTATAGTATTTTCACAGTATCAACTATCGGGTCAAACGGCCTCCCAGGAGTACACACAGGCTTACGTGCTATCGATACGATATCATTTATGTTAGACCTCGTGAATCCTAGCACAACACAGTGTTAACATCCTACACTGTATGAGTATAGCATTTGTCAGATGCTATAGCTATTTATAGCCTTCTCATATTATCTCATATTTTTATATTTATCTTAACTCTGAAAGTTAATGCATTTTCATACACAAAACTAGTTGTCAATTAATTTAAATGTAATCTTTAATGAAACATTAGTCACCTGATATAAATAGTAGATAATTGTGTTATATTTGATACACCTCTTTTCTTTTACACCATTTTGGTCTTAACTCTGCCTTACACCCCAAGCTAAGGAGATTAGCTCATAATAGCTTGAAATGTAAATGATAGGAAATTAAATAACTGGAAAGTAAAGTGCAGAATTGTAAATAACTGGAAAGTAAAATTGCAAAATTGTAAATGACTTGGAAAGTAAAATTGCAGAAAAGTAAAGTACGGGAATGTAAATAACAGTAAAGTAAATGGCAGTAAAGTAAATGATAATAATGGAAATTGCATAAATGTAAAGATGAAAGCAGAAAATGACAATAAGGAAAAATCAGAAAAATACTGCATTACTGCTGCAGTAACTTAGGCTTCAAGCTACGAAACTTGCAGCCCAAGTAATGTCGCAAAAGATGATTTCTAGCCTTGGAACTTGTAGAAAACTGATTTATAGTAACTTGGAGAACACTTTTAATCTTTAGAAGAATGTTGGTTGGAAAAGATGAGTAAAAGCTTGAGTTTGTAACCGAATAAGTAACTGAAAATTACCTAACTTTGAAAATGAGAGAACTAACTTGAAATCTGGAAAGAACAAAAGCGTACCATGGATGGAAATAAATTTCACAACACAACCTTTGCAAAATGATTTTAGAAAAACCGAACGCAAGAGAATTCCAAATAACTTCCAAAATACTTATGTATTGAACCACCGTCGAAATTAACCACAAACAAGGAATATTAAAGCTAAACACTAGACGAGGTCTAGTGTTGGATGTTCAAGTGGAACACCCTCAATTCTGGAAATAGCAACTAATTAAAAATTTTCTAAATACATCAATAAATGATTCATCTACAACCACAATTTAAGATTTAACCTCCGTACATACATTCATTCTATACCTACAGTCTATAATAAGGACAGGTGTTACTAAAACCCAATAAGTGTCGCTATCTCCAAACTGCGAAAGACTTCGCCAAGCTACTCACTCTCACGCAAGCTAGTGATCATCTCTTCATAGCACCGCTAGGACCAACCCCAACTGAAACCTGATGCACATGCCGACAAATAAAAGGTTAGGCTAACGCCTAGTGAATTCAAGAGTTTTAACATGAATAGATATATCTTTAAAAGAAAGGAAATCAGTTCAAATCAAGATCTTTCAAACTAATTTACTTTAGAAATAGAGACGACTCGTTTTCCACAGTTTGCACCATTAAAGACAACGTTCCAAAACAACCATTCTTTATAAAACGATGTGATCCAAAACTCACTTAAAACGTGAATCTAAATCGACTCCCAATTGTGATACCGTGAATAACACTTCACATCCCAAAACACCCAAAGCACGGGTGGGGCATAACACACAACCCATAAATCATGGTTAATAAATCTCATATACAATATGTCACCGAAAACATGGACACAAGACTCAGTACCCAAAACAACACCTTTCGGTGACGGGGAAGACCCAATTCCATTGAATGTGGCGGGTACACAAAGTTAAGCCACATATGTATGTTATAAGTGTATCTTCAAGGATAAACAACCATTGACATCAACCCTACCTAGGTCTTTAGTCACGGTAGACATCAACCCTATCCAGGTCTTTAGTCACGGTAGACATCAACCTTATCCAGGTCTTTAGTCACGGTAGACATCAACCTTATCTAGGTCTTTAGTCATGGCAGACATCAACCCCATCCAGGTCTTTAGTCATGATAGACATCAACCCTCTCTGGGTCTTTAGTCATAATAGACATCAACCCTCTCTGGGTCTTTAGTCATTTGAACATCAACTCTATCCAATTCTTTAGTTCCAAAGAATCACCAAGTTCAATCCTATCCAGATCTTTACCTTGGGATCTCTCCATCCTTGACACACTTGATTATGTAGGACTTACATCGTATCATCAACGCCTATTTCCAGATTAAAACACAGGAATCTTATCCCATTTACACGATAAAAACCAACCTCTATGCCTATGGATCCATTGCATTACAACCTAACACGTTACATGACTCCAACGGATGAACTAACGCATCCAATACACGTAACTCACAAATGAGATGCAACTAGGTACACCATACGACAAGGCTCCTTAACAAGCTACCAAAACTGAACAAGTGTTCTAAAGACTCATTTGAGTGCAAACCAAGCCCCAAAAGGCATAATGTACGTTCGGCTAAAATACGAGAGCCAAAGTGGTTACATAAACCAAAATACATCTTTCCCAAAACTTTGTTTCTCAAATCACAATTGGCCTTCGACCCAAAACCCAAAAAGGATTATCATTTTCTAAAGCGTTCCCAAGGTCGGGATCAACCCAAAACCAAAGGACTCACACCTTCGTACTTTTCAAAGTATCTCATTTCATGAATGATGCATAAAACCCGACAAACACTTAAAAGTGCATTTTTAACCAAATACCCATTTATGCAATAAATCACCAAGTCACATTCCTTTGTGACACATTTACCAAAATATCCCAAAATCCCAAATGTGGTGTTTTACAAGGTTTAATAAGCTAAACACTTCCAATAATCAAAAGTTACCAAACAACTCAACAATTGATAATTTCATGTAAAACACATAGATGCTTTAAATAAACATTTTGGCATGTACAACGTTTTCACAAATCAACTTGAACTCACCTTGCTAGATTTAGGCTAAATCTAGATTTTGCCACACTTTGAGCTTTCTTAACGAAACTTGAATCCTCCAAGCCAAAACCTCCAAAAACCTAGATCCATAAATTTCAACCATAAATAAACATATCCAACCATATAGAAACATTCCCCAAACATATTACCCCAAAATCTCCATTTTGGTCCAAACCCTAATTTTCCATAAATGAAGAGAACAAGAAGTTACCTTAACTATGAATCCAAACCACCAACCAAAACCCATGTAGGTCACCAAAACAAACCATAAGCTTCCAAATCTTCAAATGATGCAAAGGTTGGATAAAACCCCAAAGAGCTTGGTGAGGAAGATGGAGATGAAGATATTTTGGGGTTCTTGATTCCAACTAGTTAGATGATGAAAATCATGTGGTTTAAGGAGGAACCCTCAAAATGGGTTAGGGTTTGTGGGGAAGAGAGGAAATGATTTGGGAGAGAATGGGAAGGGATTAGAAAATGAGAAATGAGGGAAATGGGTGAAAGTTCGGACTTAACATCCTCTCAGCCCCCGCAAGCGATAGTGACATGCGACTATGCCCTTGGCATGCGCGGACCACACGACTCACGGTACAAACGGGGCGATTGTGCCCCGCGATTGTGACACCCTGTCACTATCGCGGGCACAGTCGTGAGCACTGTACCGAAATCCAATTTAATCAGTTTTGTCAACTTTCAGCCCACGATGCCCAGAACAGATCAATTCATTATTTAACGATAAATCCCCAAAACACAAGTTAATACGATAACTACCATAACGATATTATAAATTTCGGGGTGTTACATCAAGTCTCTCTTAAACCATAACAAGGCATACATATTTATACTAAAGCAAATTTGGGTCCAAAGTAATTAAAATTACACAAAAGTTAATAACTAGAGGTAAGCCCATGGAAATTTCCAAAAATTATGATTTAAGCATAAGGGCTTGGCCCGGTTATCTTCCATCTTCGGCCCAATCATCAGTGGCGGCCCAAAAGCATAGCAGTCCAGTTGCATATCCTCCAGCACTCCTACAACTTTGAAATCAGACTTCTTCTAATTCCTCCAGGAAGTTGCAGGGTTTTTTTTTCGTCATATACAAACATAAACATCTAAATCTAAATTAGACCAAATATTACTGGAAAATAGCAAGATTAAACACAAACCTAACGGACTACTAAAAAGCCTAAAATAATACTAAAAAGAGACACAAAGGGATAAATTGGGCAAATAAAACAAGTGTAAAATCTACTAAAAAGTGACATAATAGGGTTAATAAACTAACCCTATCAAATATATAAGAAAACACCTTCATTTCAAAAAAAGCCTCAAATGTATAAATCTAAATTTTATAGACAACTCCACATTGTTCTAACTACCCATATGGGTTCCAAAACTTCATACAACTTAAAGAAATCATTATTTATAAATATGCAACCATCTTCCATCACCATTTCCTTAAAATGTCTAAAATATGTCAAAACCTTAGTTTTGACCTAGTTATGTCAAATAAACCAAATAAAAGGAAATGATGTAAAAGTTTCAAGAAATATAAAAGGAAGGTTTTTAATGTGTATATAATTTTAGAAATGTAAGGATGAACTCACGATAATGGGTTTTAATAAAAACCCAAAACCCTAGAACTTCTCTTTGAAGAGGATGAAAATAGAGGTGAAGTGTTTTAGCTCCTAGCTTCCAATACTTGTTGGTGACCCTTAATCATGCAATAAATGGTGTAGATGAACACTTGGTAGCTTTCAAAATCGTATTCAATGAAGTGGGAGGTTGAGAGAGTTTTTAGAGAGAGTTAGATGGAGTATTCAATTAACGTGTGCAGAAAGTCAACCGATCCAATAGGAACTGACCGATCCAATTAGAACCGACCGACCATAATTGGATATCCAATTGTAATTGGATCAGATCAGATTGAAAACTTCAACATCCAATTTGGATCGGTCGGTTCTTGGATGGAAGTACAAACCGACCAAAACTGACCAAACTGAACCGACCAACATTCAATTACCCATCCAATTAACCATCCGATTACCATCCAGTTATCCATCCAACTATTATCCAATTATTTTGTTTGTTGTTTGCTTAAATCTGAATTTGTTTTTGTTGGTTTTTGAATTTTTAGTCTCACTTGTGTTTTTAACACATATTAAAAGTGATTAGTCAATTTGTTTCATTGTTAGAAAATTGGATTAAATTAATACATTGAATGGATCCGATTCGATTTGGTCATCCATTGGAAATAACAACTAATTTAAAATTTCCTAAATACATCGATAACTGAATAGGAAATTTTAAATTAGTTGTTATTTCCATATTTGAGGGTGTTACAGATCCAATACGATCCAATGGATTTCCAATAAGAATATACAATGGATGGAACTGAACCGATCCAATCATCCATTAGATTGAAAAAATTCAACACCCAATAGATGATTGGATCGGTTCGGTTGGAAAAATCCAACATCCAACATCCAATGGATGATTGGATCGGTGCGGTTTCCCTCACATCCATTGGATGTCAACCGATAAACAACCCTATATTCAATGTGAAAAGGGGAAGAAAGTCGTCGGGCACAATTGCCCACTCCAGGTGTCCCGCAGTACCATCCTCGCGATTATGACCATGCGACAGTGACCCTGGTACTATCATCGGGCACAGTCGCCCAATGTATAGTACCGTGAGTGGGTTGGGGGTCGCGATTGTGACATGCGACTATTCCTTATGGCATAGTCGCTGGACACTCTCGCCCTACCAGTACCAAATGATGTCTTTTGCCTTATTCAATACGTGGTTCGATTGTTCGTTAAGGAAATAAAATAGAGGCTCAAACACTTTTCTCAATATAAACAAAATTAGGGAACGACGTCACAAAATTCACCAAATTTCGGGCCGTTACACAAAACTCCTCAAATAACCCACATATTTGTTATATATCAAGTAAACACATTAATACTTCAAAATGAATATTTTTGGCATGTACATATTTTTCACAAAGTAACTTGAATTCACCTTGCTATATTTATGCTAAATATAGGTTTTACCCCAAATCTTTGAGCTTCCTTTAGTGAAGACTTGAAATCCCCAAGTTACATTTACATCATATATGCAAAGCTCTTAAGGACACTTCTTTCACTCCCAAAACACAAACAAAGAAAACCCAAGAAGAAATGAGAGTTGTTGGTGAATATGATTCAAACCTTAGATTTAAGAAATGGTAGCTAGATCTTACTTTTAGCTTCTACAAACTTCAAACCATAAGCCAAGTCCTCAAGATCCTCAAGAAAATCGGCCAAATAGGTTTTTAGGAGAAAACCCTTAAAAACCAAGTCAACAATGGAGGAAAAATGGTGAAGAAGATGAAGATCTTGAGCCTCCATGCACATAGCTCGAATCCTTAGCTCTTAATCTCGTAAATGTTTCTTGAATCATCAATGTGGTGATAATACTTCACTAGGACCGATTTTATAGAGGGTGGGGGGGATGAGTAGGTGAGAGTTGAAATGAGAAAAATGGGGAAAAGAAGACAAAAATCAGATTTAAAAGGATACATGTGATTCCACTTTCTGCCCCGCTTCACGTACGTGAAGGGTGCCTTTTCACTGGAGTGAAGAACAAAAAAGAGTTTTCTTATCGTTTTAGCACCAAGCCTAACCACTTTAAGGTATTGACTAAGGTTTATTCTAAAGTCAAACATGCATTTAAAACCCTAAAATATGTCTTAAAATCTGGGGGTTATATTATGTAACAACCCAAATCTCACAATAACATAATTGTATAATTACAACCAAAACGGTCCCAAATAAACTAAATACAATATACCCAACTCATGATTTTACCGCATAGATACACTTTCACAACTGAGATTATACTAACATTTATCGAAAATTTCGAGCTTCCACCAAGACTCTTCCACGACATCACCTCCCTTCTTTCCCTTGGACGAACTTCTAACTAAACTCGTATCTGAAAATGGTTTTAGTTTTTAAAAAGCGAGGGTAAGACCATGTGGTCTAGTGAGTTCCTTCTAGAAGCAAACTTTCGCGCCACACATAACATTTAAACAGTTTATAAGCATTTATAAACAATTCGCAACTTTAAAACATCAAACGCATGAATGACACATGTAGATGGCACACGATAAAGTCACACACACCTCTGACAACGTGTCTGACTCACACTGCCTTTAACTGGGACCCCCCCCCCCAATTGGCATAAACGGGACACACCCCTCGGTATGAGCATTTGCGGGACACCCCCCGGACTTAAGCCATAACATGCCCACTTTCAAAATGTATGCATACATAACTTATCACATTTTAAATCAATATAAAACATGCAATTTCATAAACATCCCATGCATTAAAATTCATACGTCAACAACATTTTCAGTTAGAAAGACTCGCCTGTCGTCCTTGCTTAAATATTCCTCACCTACGCTTTTGATCTTTAGATTGAATGCCTACGATTTAAAAGCAAAAGTATTAAGTCACTCGATCTACCCTTGCCATCAATTCTCATCCGAAAACTGCCCTGAGCGGGTTCCCAGATTCACCCATGAGTCCCGCTCGGGTTTCCGCCTCCCGGATCCCTCGCCGTCTCCTGGGGTTCCTCCCCCCCCCCCTCGTCTCCCAGGGTTCCTACCGGGTTCCCCCCGTCTCCTGGGGTCCCTCTCGGTCCCTCGTCTCCCGGGTTCCTACCGAGATTCCCTCGTCTCCTGGGGTCCTTCCAGTCCCCCGTCTCCCTGGGTCCTACCTGGTCCCGACTCCCGAGAATCCCCCCTTCCGGGTTCCCCGTATCCCAAGGTTCCCGTCCGGGTCCCAACTCCAAGGATCTCCATCCGAATCCGGGAATTTTTGTAAACCGGGTTTGGGCGATTTCCTGGATGCACAGAGTTTTGGTGCAAACTGGAAAACCCCCTTTAAGAAAATAACTTCTTTTTAACCAGATTTTGACCTCCAATTTAATGGGTTACAAGTCTAAATCCTTCTTAACAGTGTTCCATCATTAACCATTGTTACCAATTAGATTTTTCATTGAAATCAGTATAATACTTACCCCCTATTTGCCTGTAGAATCCAACTAATGAAAAACCAACCAAAATCAAAGATAGGAGATAGAATTAGAGGTTACCTTGATAAAGGTTGATATAGAATTTTCTCCCAATCCAACAACTTATCTTGATTTCTCCTCCAAGACCCATTCTCTAACACACACTGATTTCTAGCCTCCACAATAGATGGTATGAAAGAAGATAAGGTTATTAGGGTTTTTAATCCTTTCTCGCTAATTACTCATTAGTCTTTAGACTTTAGACTTCCAACCAAAAACTCACCAAACACTTAATTCTTTAAATTTATGATCTCGATTATTACAATATCTCCCCCTCAAAAGAATTTCGTCCTCGGAATTCCATCATCGAACAGTTGTGGGTAATTGGACTTCATGTCCGCCTCCACTTCCCAAGTTGCCTCTTGTCCTTTGTGGTAGCGCCACTAGGCTTTCACAAGGGCAATCTCCTTTGTCCTCAACTTCTTGACTCTACGGTCAATGATTGTTCCCGACCCTATGACAAAGGTGACCTTCTTATTCACTTGCATTCTTTGTAAATGTATCGTCATACCAACTTCCAACCATTGCTCTCTAGAATACAGGCGGAAAACACAATATGAATTCTCCATAATATCAACGGACCCAAAAACGTGGTCCGACTCCACTTTTCTCTCGAATACACCACCCCATTCTATGGGGATATCTTCCGCAACAAGTTGCCCCCATCTCAAACTCGAGATTTTAAAGATTTATGCTTTTCAATCCAATAAACTCAATTCCACTCAGTTGCCAAACCATCCTGATCGAAAACATGGTCGTACCAATTCCTTCAGAACCGCCCCTCGGTTAACCACCACTTTCTTATGTCGGGATATTTCGTATAATATACTTGCAACCTCTCCGATCAACTATACCAGATATCGACTGCTTTGCCCACACACCTGGACTCCTGGTTTTAAAACGCGTCAAAACAAGGTTTTCACGTACAACATTACTTCCTTAAAAGGAAGAATTTTACCGAATTCAACGCCATGACAACATGTATCCTTTACAAAGCACACAAAAAAAGAATATATATATATATATATATATATAACCATTCAAATCGCCAGTTTAGCACAAGGTCAACCTTGAATATCCCAATGAAATCACAGTTATGAGTTATTCATCGGATATCATGCATTTCTAATATCACTTCCCCCAGTACGACATACGTCTAACGCAGATAGCGCCTTCTTTTCTGAATCACACTGACTACAACTCATAAATGTTAACCAATTCATACGCTCCCACCGTATCATCACTCCACACTTATAAATAGCTAAAAATAGGAACCTCCACTATCCATCATCTGAAGCATCCACCAATCCAAACTGAACCAATCCTGAAGACACACATTCACATTCTCACTGCATCCAACAATCGTCCAACCATATACGAATTAAATTCAAGTTTCACTCGCTCATCTAGAAGGTGTGGCTATGCTCACACCAAACTATTCCCATTCGCTTAACACTGACAACGATACCAAGTCTAATCCAATGGTCCTACATTTCGAGTACTACATTCAACAACCTTTTTCCACTTCCTCTTCGAAAAAATAAAACAAATACTTCTAAGAACAACTCCCTAGTAGGTGCATGCTTTCGACCAACCGCACAAGCTAGCTTTCCTCGACCCTTGAACCTTAACATACACAAAAATCCTCATTCCCATACTGTCACTAGAAGTTTATGTGCCGGCGATGACAATCTGTAAGCATTGCTTCACAATTTCTATGTCACTTACTTATTTCTTACTTCAAGCTTACCTACTTATTTCAACATACCATCTCCACCTCCTCATGCTATTATGGAGCATTGTCCACCCAACATAGACCACTCCATTATTCGACTATTCCAAATGCGTTGAAAGCACATTTACATTATTATGCCTAACTGAATGGTTTTACCACAATTCTCACTCGAGAAATTTAACCAAGTCATCCCGAAATACCACCCAGTGCTCGAAGCCACCACACACTTCTCGTACCCCAAATGGGGTTAACCCACTCATGAGAATTCATTTACACACAATGAATAATTCAACATTCCCAATGCTTACGTATCTACTACAAAGCGCCATAAACTAACCAATCCAACATCTTCATAAATATCTCAATGGTACAAGTCAAACTTGCCCATCAACTCATTGCAACCAACGAGCGTATGGTTCTTCTTTTAGGTAGCCCCCAACTACCACTCCACTCCTTTATTCTCAAATTAGCAATATCACAACACCAACCAATCATCCATGCATCTCAACGCACCTATTTGCCACTTGAATAATTTATTAGCAATCTCCGAGCAAGGATTCTCACTTACGCTCATCCCATATCAACAACACCAACCCACCACTTAACCCCACAACAACTCATTACCATACCAATGACTTGCATATCTACTTGTATAAACTACCACTAACTTATCCTCATCACCACCACACCACCACATACCAACCATAACGTAAATATTTGGAATAAGGTTAACCCGTGACTTTGACTTTCTCGAATTTAGGTGAACCACAAAATTTTGATTATCTACTTCACTCGAACAAGTTTTTGTCCCCAACCGGATCTTCGGGATCTATGCGAAGAGGGCTCAACAAACGAAAAGTAAGACACTCCCTTACAGACCAACATAATCAATGTGCTCCACTTTAGTTGTGCTAACTACTTCATTCATTCATGAATCATCAACCACATAGGAAGTCACTTATCCAACTAGAAATCTTCCACTTTCATAACACCCACACAAGGCGGTCCAGCATCCTGCCAGTACACATCTTTCCTCGAACGACCTGTTACATCTTTGTATAAACCCGACAAAATAATCACACCAGGGTTACTTTTTCCAATTCCAGCATCATAAAAACGATATCAACAAACGGTCGTTGACCTCAACATCAACAACCGACATGGTAATGTTTCACGGTGTCCCCGACAAACAAGGATTCCCAACATAATCTACTCCTTCCAATGCATCATAACTAACTTTGCTCCCCCACAATCCTCACATAACGAAGGCACCAGACTTACTTGTTACATAATCTAATTACAAGGCCACCTCAAACTCCGGCTCCACGCCGATGCCATTTGATCAGAATACCACAACGCTACTTATTAACAAGTTACTTTTAGAAATATCTTGACGACTTCAAATTTCCACCTACCGGCAACCACATCTCAAGTTACCGAACAAGAGTGTAAGCTACTATAATACAAACAATATAAAAGTCCATTTCTGACACTTCCACTATTCATCTCACTTCCCTAATGAGAATACCAAGGTCACGAACCAACCGTCAACGGCTCGACCGACACATTTCCACTCTCGAAACCTTTACTTATCTTTAATGCAATAACCTCTATGACCTAGTGAGTTCATAGCCTTCATGCATGAAGACACGATAATTTAAATTATTTCACACATTTGAAAATTTAATAAGTACAACACCGGGAAACAAGCTTGAGTACACACGACTCAACACCAACAAAACTACATATCCATGCACAACGATCTCGAGGATCGTTAACACGCAACTTTACGGTAAAACACAACCTTGGCCAACCCGATGGATGTTGGTACAAATGAAAGTATATTCAATAAACCTTTTCTCGTGCGATTATAAACATTTCAGAACGAAATCATGACACGAAGTGAGTCAGACATCTCCCACACTCATTTGTATGATAACAACATGTTCATACCAATTTCAATTATAAAACCATGCAATCAAACGTTTTCATGATCTCTACAAGGAAGATTAACTTACTCATAAAAGAGGTGAAGTAATTCACCAATTACCAAGTTCAAAATTTTATCAAGCAACATAAATATTTTTTTGTATTTTTCCTTCGAACATACGCTTGCACACACCATCCTGTTTTCAGAACAAGAGACTCACAAGGCATACATATATCTTTAACATGAAGGACTTATGTAACTCGTTTAAAGACACAATGCATGGAACTCATTTCGCACTTGAAGGTTATTCACTCTTACAAGGTCAACCATTGTACTCACAACAACTTATCACCAATATCTTATTATTGACCAACGGTCGTTGTCCCACTCTTGCAACCGCTTTTGGTATGATGCTTCACGACCTACCTGATTGACCACCCCACCCAGTTGACTTCCAAATCATGTGGTTCAAATCTTTAATCTCTACAGGTCGATGAACGATTACTTACCTCACATTCTACTCTTACCAATACTTCAATCTAACACTGATATCTTCCCTTCCTCATCCTTGCCACTCTACCGTTTGACTGAAAAGTCAAAGGCTCACTTCTTTCACCCGATCTTGAGTTAAAGCTTTCAAAATCCTAATTAGTCCTCTCCTCCCATCCGAAAGGATCGACACATCAACTCCAAGCATAAGGACTCACTAGAAACTAGGAGTTTACCCTTAACCAGTCATTCACCCCATTCGAACCCATGAAGTTCTACCTTTAGTCAGCTCATTAACATTTCGAACAACACTTCTTCGAGAAGGTATAAACATTACATCATAAACGAGCTCTCACAACACATCAACCCTTTGCTACTATTGCAAGGTTAGGACTTACAACAACTACCACATCCATCGATCATCTCAACCATAGCAGTTGACCACACTCATGCACCTGTAAGTTCATAATGGCATTGGCCAGATACGATTCTGAACTTACCTTACATGCGAGTCCTCACTACCATCGTCATGATTCTCGATGATCAAGGTATTCCCTAATAGCTCCCTATATCTCAGTTATGTCCCCCCCCCCTCTACTTCACAGTTTAAGTTTAGGCTCATTCGGTCACCTAAATCCCTTAAACTATGGCTCTGATACCAATTGTAACAACCCAAATCTTACAATAACATAATTCTATAATTACAACCAAAACGGTCCCAAATAAACTAAATACAATATACCCAACTCATGATTTTACCGCATAGATACACTTTCACAACTGAGATTATACTAACATTTATCGAAAATTTCGAGCTTCCACCAAGACTCTTCCACGACATCACCTCCCTTCTTTCCCTTGGACGAACTTCTAACTAAACTCGTATCTGAAAATGGTTTTAGTTTTTAAAAAGCGAGGGCTAGACCATGTGGTCTAGTGAGTTCCTTCTAGAAGCAAACTTTCGCGCCACACATAACATTTAAACAATTTATAAGCATTTATAAACAATTCGCAACTTTAAAACATCAAACACATGAACGACACATGTAGATAGCACACGATAAGGTCACACACACCTGTGATAGCGTATCTGGCTCCCACTGCCTTTAGCTAGGACCCCCCCTCCCCATTGGCATATACGGGGCACCCCCCCCCGGTATGAGCATTTGTGGGACCTCCCCCCCCCCCCCCCCCGACTTAAGCCATACCATGTCCACTTTCAAAATGTATGCATACATAACTTATCACATTTTAAATCAATATAAAACATGCAATTTCATAAACATCCCTTGCGTTAAAATTCATACATCAACAACATTTTCAGTTAGAAAGACTCACTTGTCGTCCTTGCTTAAATCTTCCTCACCTACGCTTTTGATCCTTAGATAGAATGCTTACGATTTAAAAGCAAAAGTGGTAAGTCACTCGATCTACCCCTGCCATCGATTCTCATCCGAAAACTGCCCTGAGCAGGTTCCCAGATTCACCCATGAGTCCCGCCCGTGTTTCCCGCCTCCCGGGGTTCCCACCCGGGTCCCCCCGCCTTCTCCCGGGGTTCCTCCCGGTCCCCCCCGTCTCCCGGGGTCCCTCCCGGTCCTCCCCGTCTCTCGGGGTTCCTACCGGTCCCCCCGTCTCCCGGGGTCCCTCCCGGTCCCCCGTCTCCCGGGGTCCCTCCCGGTCCCCCGTCTCCCGGGGTCCTACCGGGTCCCGAATCCCGGGGTTCCCGTCTGGGTCCCGACTCCCGAGATCTCCATCTGAATCCGGGAATCGTTGTACACCGGGTTTGGGCGATTTCCTGGATGCACAAAGTTTTGGTGCAAATTGGAAAAAAACCCTTTAAGAAAATAACTTCTTTTTAACCATATTTTGACCTCCAATTTAATGGGTTACACGTCTAAATCTTCTTAACAGTGTTCCATCATTAACCATCGTTACCAATTAGATTTTTCATCGAAATCAGTAAAATACTTACCCCCTTTTTGCCTCTAGAATCCAACTAATGAAAAACCAACCAAAATCACAGATAGGAGATATAATTGGAGGATACCTTGATAAAGGTTGATGTAGAATCTTCTCCCAATCCAACAACTTTTCTTGATTTCTCCTCCAAGACCCACTCTCTAACAAAGCTTGATTTCTAGCCTCCACAATAGATAGAATGAAAGAAGATAAGGTTATTAGGGGTTTTAATCCTTTCTCACTAATTACTCATTAGTCCTTGGACTTTAGACTTCCAACCAAAAATTCCACCAAACACTCAATTCTTTAAATTTATGATCTCGGTTATTACATATTATATGCACTTTTAGTTATGTAGTATTTATGTGCTTCAGTTTTTCATGTTTCAATATGTAATATTTACATTACATGCTTATATCTAGTCATTGCGTATCATAGATCATGGATTATTACTTATCGATATATTGTCCATATTTAATAGTAGACGATGTTAGTTAGGAATACAACGTTGAGAAGTCTAGTATAATAGGTGCATCGAAATGCACTAGAGATCAGTAGTAGTTATTACTTGTCAAGGTCAGCTTCCTTCTTTGTCGCGAATCCTTTATTAGTATAGTATGTGCATTATTATGCACTAGTTGCACAATGATCAGTGGTAACTTATTAGTTAGTGATAGTCAATTTATCACTTATGTGATTAGCTTTATCATTTTTTATGGTCGGACAATGTTCCTATAAAGATTACCGTAGTTGGTACGTTATTGTTTTTAGTGTCATTTAAGTGTGTGCTTGCTAAAGCACGACGGTTCAACAATATCAATATTTTGTCACTAATAATTTCCCATTAGTCAGGATCCAGTTTGGGTCTTCAGTTTAGTAGTGCATCAAGATGCACTAAATATCTCATAATCCAAAGCACCGTTTTGTGTTGAAGTAGTTTTAGTATGTTGTTTAAGTTCTTAGCTTTATTCAATATTAGTTATTGGATTGTTCTTTTAAGTGTTTGTAAAACTAACCATGAACTCACTTAGCTCTAAAAGCTAACATTTGTCGTATATCTCAGGTGGCATGCACACAAGACTTAACAAGGGGAAGGATTTTGATTAGATCGTTGTAGAGTATTTTTATTGATCTTATGTTGTATTAACTTGTCTGGTATGGTAGAGACTAGTTTGTTAGATTATTATTTTAGTTGTAAGTCTTATGCTATAATAGAATTGTTGAAATGTAATTAATGAAAATTTGATGTTTCTCCATTTATAGTATTTTATTAGATATTTTATCGTGATGCCTTTCGAGATTTAGAGAGAGTGTTACATTAAAGTTGTTCCATACACTTGTTTTTCTCTTAAATTCGTGACAAACTAATGGGAACCAAATATATGTTTTTTAACTAAGCAAAAAGAATAATCGCAACTCGGCCTGAATACTAAAAGCACGAACTTTCAAAATCATCATTTGGCACAGTCATGCCACTGTATACAGCATCAACACACCAAATTTGAAAATTGTTTATGTTACTCCCACTGAATTGAAATGGAAGTCAGACATGAAATAAGAATTTATGGACAACTGTAGAGTGTAATTTCTCGATTTTTCACATCACTTTTTTTTTCAACATTATAAACAGACAACCAAATAAACAATTAATTATTTTCCATGATCTATCTATATTACTAATGAATAAAACAATAACGTTTAATCAATGTACTAATAAAATTAGAAAGAATATATTCTTTAAAAAAAATTACTGAAGCTAAACAAAAAATAAATAAATAAAAATAAAACCTCCTCTTTTTTAGGTCAAAATCAAATGTATTGATATAATGTTAAATGTGTTTGTTTGACTATATTTTTGTTTTTTAATGGAAAAAATAAAGTAATTTTGAAGGACATTTAATTAACACTTTGCCCATGTGATGCAAATAAAAAAGAGAAAGCACATACAATTTGACCTCTACATGTTCCATTCCGGTGTCTCTTCTAATATTATATACATTTAGATTTTTATAAATAAACCACATATTCAAATTATTACTATTTTTAAACCTTAAACTAAAAAACGTTTACAAATTTACTATAATATTTTAGGTGGTAAAAATTATTTAAAAGTGAGTTGTTTCGTATATAAATTTATTATAATTTCTTTAGTAATAAGAATAATATTTATTTTGTAAATCTAATTATTATTTTTTTATTAAGTTTCATCCAAAGCATTTGAGTCTTTGTTTTTAAATTTAAGGATATAACTATCAAAATGTTATGTATAAATATGAAGTTTCTAACTTTTTAAATATCTTATTTTACATTTTCTTGAAATGATATGAATAAAACTTTAAAGCTATTTTGGAAAACTAGGAACATTTTTAAGAGATTTTCTACAATAAAACAAAAATGGAGATTTTGGTTTTATTTTGCTTTAACATATTCTTTATATTGTTATCTAAAATAGAGAAAACTCTCTAAGTTTAGAGAGTTTTTTAAAATTTAATGTGAGGAGAGAGAAATGTTTTTATGATTTATTCTCACCAATTACTATTATTTTATATAAATTTATTTAAAAAAGGTGTATTGGATGATAATACTATAGAATATATATATATATATATATATATATATAGAGAGAGAGAGAGAGAGGGAGGGGGGAGGGTTCAAACGAGAACGTTAACTATTTAACAAAACACGAAAACAACAAAAAACAACAGAGCGTGTACAAAATCATATGTGATTTTGCACTACCCGAAAAATTCAGACGTGGGCGATGTCAACCGTGACTCACAGGTCGCGCGCATAGCCGCGTGAATCACATATGATTTTGTACGTGAATCATATGTGATTTTGTATGTAGTCGATTGTTTTCATGTTTTCTTAAATAGATGATGTTCTCGTATGAATCCACCTCTCTCTCTCTCTCAGGATCATTCGAGAATGATATCTATTTAAAAGAATAAGAGAATAATTATAAGTCAATCATTTCATTAGATAACTAGGTTCGACCCCGTGTATTATACGGTAGGGGTGTTCATCCAAACCGCTCACACCGCATTGCACCGCACCGCAAAACGCGGTTTAGAACTTTCACGGTGAGGTTTGCGGTTTATATTTTTACCAAACCATACTATGCGGTGCGGTTTATGGTTTTGAGTTTTCAAACCGCGGTTCAAACCACACCGCACCGCATCTTTTATATTATTTTTATTTTTTAATTTTAAGCATATATATATATATAATAGTTTAATTTAATATTTATATAATTGGGTTTTGTGTTTTTAATTATGAACTTTAAGAGTTTAAGTTTTAGACTTTGCTAAATAAACATTTTAATTATAAGCCTCTTAAAAGTCTATGGGCCAACAAATGAAAAAATGCCTTAGGTTAGGACGTTCATGACTGGAGACGTCACTTTATCCGTTTATTGTATTAAAACAATTTATTTTTTTAAAATATTTCTTTGACTATTTTTAATTATGCATTTTGGAGTTGGATGTATTCAAACTCTTTATTTTTTTTACTACGGTCACTTAATCGTTGACTTTCTAATGTATTTTAAACTTATAATTTTTTGGATTGTACGCATAAAGTGCGATAAGGACAAACCGCATAAACCGCACCGCATTTCGCAGTGCGGTTTGAGGTATATGCGGTGCGGTTTGCGGTTTGGGAAAATGCTCAAACTGTACACGCGGTGCGGTTTGCGGTGCCCCAAACCGCACCGCGAACACCCCTGTTACACGGGGTAATTTAAAAAATTAAATCATGTCAGAAACTTATCTTACAGATATGAATGATCATCGAAAGTACGATGCTATTTTTCCAAGCTTTTTTCCTCTTCAAAGTTGTTTTTTTGCAGTTGGTTACAAAATGTCCTTGTTTTAGGTAATTTTCACAAATGATGTTTTGCAAAAAAATTAATAAAAAATATGAATAAATATTAAGAATTTATAAAACAAAATTTATAATAGAACGTAAATGAAATTATGGAAAAGTACATTGTTAAAATTGATATGAAATTGCAAAAAGAAAATCACGACAATTTAGTGATTATTTGTATCAAATCTCATACTAATCACCAGGGGCGGACCTACCCTTCCCAAGGGGGGGTCCCGTGCACCCGCTCAAGTTCGTTTCGTAAGGGCGAAATTTTTTTCGGTACGTAAGGTGCATCCACCCAACTACAGGGGTGCTCCGTGATATATACGTTTTTTAGGGGTGAAAGGTGCACAAGTCCCAAAAAAACCAAAATTTACTCTCGAAATCAATCAAAAAATCGAAAAATATCTTGAAATCAATAAAAAAACACAAAAAATCCTTCGAATCAACAAAAAAAAACCATCGAATCAACACAAAAGCTTAAAAAATTCCTTGAAATCAACCAAAAATATAAAAAGTCCCCCAATAAGGGGAATTCGGCTAAAAACACACCCGACAACAATTTCTTAAGCTTTTTGTTTGTGCACCCACTTACCTAAAATTCTGGGTCCGCAACTGCTAATCACGACACATTAATTCTTATATATTTATGATATTTAATAATATAATTAAATCCAAAAGTATTCAATATTAGACTCATTTCGAAGGTATTGACGAATCGATTACAATGATATAATTTGTAAAAAATAAAAATGTTTTTAATACATTTTAGTTCATATATATTATTTATGTTTATATGATAAGAGTCTAAAATGAAAAATAAAAAAGTAAGTGATTAAACCTAATTATAAGGATAATAAATATAAGGTATAAATTAAAAATATTGAATTAAGGAAAAATTTAAGAAGGAATGAATGTGAATGTGTTAAATGAACTTATAATGTAAAATGCGTCTAGATACATGTTTAGGCGGGAAAATGAAAAAAATTGGCTTACCAAAAGGCGACACTTGTCCTTCAAGTTACTTATTTATTATATGTAATAGATAGCTTAAATAATTAATTCTTAAAATAAATAAATAAGGGTATAAAAGTAATTTAGTTATATAAAAATTATACTTTTACCATATTTATGAATTTAATATGATTTATTTATTTTGTAATAAATTTTTTATATTTAATTCATTTAAAATATATGTATTTAATTTTCATTCAAAGAATTCATTTTTTATTTAGAACAACATTTAAAAAAATTAAATTTTTTTTATCAAAATCACATGTGATTCACAATGAATTTTTTTTTCAAAATATTTTCCTAATCATATATGATTTAAAGTTTGAAAAACAATAATTTAAATTAAACGTTGAAAAGAAAATTAATGAAAACAGAATCATATTTGATGTGTAGCAAACCACATAAAATATGTATAAGATCACATGTATTTCAAAACGTAATTCATAATTTTTCATCTAAATCACATGTGAATTAACTTTGTTTCAAAATGTTTTTCCTAATCATATTTGATTTAAAATTTGAAAAACAATTATTCAAATTAAACATTTGTAAAAGAAAATTAGTGAAAACAGAATCATATGTGATCTGTAGCAAAACAATTTAAAATGCATAAGATCACATATGATTTAAAACGTAATTTACACATATCACTTGTAATGTTGCAAATAACTTACATTTCTTTTCTACTATGATCAATATCACATGTGATACATTGATGAAAATTAGCGAATCTTTTTTAGAAAAAAATGTCGATTAATTGTGGATATCACATGTGATTTTTGACAAAAATTGTAGAATTTTTTTTAAATAAACTAATTCAATAAAAATAAATATTTAAAATAAAAAACTAAATCACACTTATTTTAATGTTGTAAAAAATAATAAGTAAATAAATAAAAAATTAATCATGCTTAAATCATGGAAACTAAAAAAAATCATGAATAAATACCTTAATTAATTTTATTACATAATCTGTATAAAATAAATTAGTTTCCACATATAATATGTATACAACAAATGACACATATGTCCTTTTAGACCATTTTTAAGAAAGTTTTATTTAAGCTATTATTTAATAAAATGATTGGCCTAGAATTATTCTCTTATTGTTTTAAATAGGTATTGTTCTCGTTTGAACCTAACTCTCTCTCTCTCTCTAAATATATATATATATATATATATATAATGTTGAAATCTTAAAAAAAAAAAAAGAATACTCAAATATATTATTTTCCATAGAATCATCAATTAATTATTAGCTATATGTTCCCATCTAGGGGTGTAAATGAGACGAGACAACTCGCGAGCTACTCGATATTGACTCGGTCAACACTCGACTCGAACTCGAGCTTGACTCGATATACTAACAAGTCGAGTCGAGCAACCTCATACTCGACTCGATAAGCTCTTGAGATACTCGATATATAAGCAAAATAATAATAATTATTAGTAATATTATTTTAATTTAATTGATGATGATGATGATAATAATAATAATAAAAACAAACTCAAGTTTTAAAAAAAATGGAAAATGATAGTGTAAAAGATATAGGGTGTGTCTCTAATTCATCCCCCATTGGTGGAATATAGAACTCAAAGCTTAGAACTCCACTATATATTGACCTTTCGCTCATTTGCTTTTACGTTCTTTGTTTTTGCTAAATGGCTTGAGCCTATGTGCTTGTTTTAATAGGAGTACCCTTTAAAAGTGGGTTCACCCTGAGTTCTTTTAAGCTATTTGTTCACCTTGAGTTCTTTTATGTATTAAACGAGTTTGAGCTTGATCCGAGTTCGAGTTCAAGCTTGATTCGAGTTTTCGAGCTCGAGTTTGAGCTTGATTCGAGTTTTCGAGCTTAAGTTCGAGTTGCGATTCGAGCTTGAAACGAGCTCGAGTTCGAGTTTGGAAATTGATTATCGAATTCGAGTCGATTTGTATTTTCACTACTCGCGAGTTTTCGAGTCGAGTTCGAGCTTGATAATCGAGTTTCGAGTTCGAGTCGAGTAAAATGATACTCAAACTCGACTCGCATCATTTACACCCTATTCCCATGTAGTAATGGCCAAATGGGCCCGGCCCGACCCGAACTGATCAGTCAACCGAAGCCCGACCCGGTAAAAGACCGATTCATAGCCTGAAAACACAGACCGGTTCAAGTATTTGGAGGTTTTGGCGGCTCGGCCCGATCTGAGTTTTTTAAATCTCTAGCCGTTAATATAGTCGTTGGGATCGATTTTGTAGCCGTTTTTCCCACTTTTATTACCGTTTTTTTTGTCCCAATACCCCCCCCCCCCCAAAACCCCTATAAATACTTGTGTGAATTATGGAGATACACACCGATCGCCTTGATGATAATACGACTGTTGACCAACTTGAAAAGTACGGAACTCTTGAAGACTACAATCCATACAATTACAATCCATGGGGTGAGGGTGGGATTTCGGGAGCGGGACCTTCGGGTTTTTAACAAGTATGTTTTTTCTTAGAATTGATGTAATAACTTAAAATTATAAATAAAACGTATTTTTAAAGTGTATTTGATTGATCCAATCCACTTTTTATTTTTTAAAGTTTAGTAATTGATATAATTGAAGTTTTTTAAAGTTTATTAATTGATATAATTAAACCTATTTTTTAAAGTTTATTCTATAATTAATTATATTATAAAGAAATTAATTTAAAAAAAAACAATAAATAAGAAGGTCCGATCGAAGGACCGGTTCATGGCCCGACCTGATTTATAATAAACTGGTTCACATACGAGGTTAACTGGTCCACCGATATTAGTTCAAAAACCGGCCCGACCCAGCTCGAAGCCTGCTTGGCCCGGTCCAAGATGTTACTGTTTGGGCCTGGAGCCCGTTTTGGCTCGATCCAAGTTCGGTTTTTGGCCATCACTATTCCCCTCTATAATCGAGACCAGAAAGAGTGTAATCTTTTCATTCTACCTCTCCTGATATCTCATTCATAGCCCATGTCCTTAAAAAGATTAATCTTGTCTTATAATATAACAATTTGTTTTAATTTGAAGATATGAAAATAATACTTTTCAAATTTGAAATTTTTTATCAATAATATTCTTACTTTTTTTTCATTTATATTTCTATGTACTAATGTTATTTTTTGAAAGTATCATCATAACTATTAATTTGGAATTAAAAAGCTAATTTATTATTGTTTCTTTTTTTTATTTTGAAAAAAAATATTATTGTTTCAAAAACTTTAAAATATTTAATTTGTATTAAAAGGACCAAAAATACTATAAAACAATATTTTCAAATTTTTATATGTGATCAAACAAATTATGATAGAACATAAAATCTCTTAGATTTGAAGTATTAAACTATGTAACACCCTCAATTTTGGAAATAACAATTAATTAAATTTTTTCCATAAGACCTCAAAGAAGGATAAAATCACTTACAACAAGTCCAAACTTGAAATACGATTCTAGATTTAACCATCAACAAATTAAATAAAGCCTTTCATAAAGACTAATTAAAGGTCGGATGTTACTAAACCCAACAACCATTGCTATGTCCAAATGTCCGGAAGATTTCACCAAGCTACTCTCTCTCGAGCATACATATAACACTCATCTCTTCCCAGTGTCGCCAGTACTATTCCCCCAACCGGAACCTAATGCACATGTCAACAACAAAAAATGTTAGGCTAATGCCTAAGGAGTTCAAAAGTTTTCAACATGAATGAATATATCGTTAAAGAAAAGAATGCAACTTAAATCATAATCTTTCAAAATGATTTACTTTAAATATGAAAATGACCCGTTTTCCATTAACATGCAATTTAGGTGGTGGAAACATCAATATAAACGCTTTCCAAACACACAATTTTAAAGACAAAAACCCCGATATAAAACGTTCATTCGTAAAGTAAATTCAACCCAAAACTCACTCAAAACGATAATAGAAATCGAACTCCCAATTTGTGAAAGTGTGGATAAAACTTTATATCGCGAAACACCCAAAACACGGGTAGGGCATAATACTCAAATCATAAATCATGGATAATGATCCATGTATATATAAAATGTCACTGAAAACATGGATACTAAAACTCAATATCCAAAACAACAGCTTTCGGTGACGGGGGAGACCCGATTCCATCGAATGTGGCGGACACACAAAGTTAAGCCGCTAATCGACGTTCTCGAGATTCGCATATGGCCATGGATCCCCGTATACGGCTCCTCTGAGCAACCACCGCGAGATACACAAATGACCCTAACGTCTACTCGACCTCTAGATGAGTGTCACCACAAAAGTCACAAGTCCCAGTATCCGGCTCACCATGGGCACCACCGCAAGACTTAGCTCCGTATACGGCTCTGCAGAGCACCACCGCAAGCTTACATAAAAACATGACTTTGGGACCACTCACTAGATTCAAACGCGGACACCAAAATTCCACGTTGAATAAACAAACTAGATTACACGGACATTGAGTTCAACGACCTACGATCTATACCTCGAGTCCTTCATTAAAGGTTACACGATCATCGAGTTCAACCACCAACGATCTATACCTCGAGTCCCAGTTAACCATAAATATTTCCAATATCAAAACAGGGATAAAGTTCTCAATTAAATCAACTGACTGACTCATATGTCTATGAATCTAATGCATTACATTATAAAACATTACATTGTAACACCCGTAATTTTCGGCCTGCAGAGGTCTCAGGACGTTTTGGATTGGTGAGCGGGAGGAGTGTGTCCGGAAAACATTATCTAGGTCCCTTGGTGTATCGAGAGCTTTCCGGTGCGAAAAAAGGAAGGATTCGGGGTCCTGCACAGTTTGGGCGACAGTGCCCGCGACTGTGACATGTGTCACAATCGCGGGGCAAGGTCGCGAGCATGGTGGAGGCCACGGTACATCTTCGGCGAGAGTGCCCGCGAGAGTGCCAAGGGCACAATCGCGGGGCACAATCGCGAGCGGCCCCTGACCTCTTTTAAAGCCCGATTCTTCACCTTCTTCTCATTTTACTTCACACCCCTCATATCATTTTCTCCCAAACCGTTTCCCCTACACCCAATACTAACCCTAATCCATTTCAAGACCATTTCCTTGGATCTTAAGGTGTTCCATCGTCATCAAGTTTGCTACCCCAACCTCAAGTGCTAGATCAAGTGTTCTTGATCATCTCATGAGATTTCTAGGTTTTGGGGATTTGCTCAAAATCCAAGTGGTAAGCTATTCTTCTCTCTTCTAGATCTTCTCTTTAAGTTATACATGTTCATTTGATGACTCTCTAGTATTTGTATTCTTCAGATTTTGGGTTTGATGGTTTTGGAGGAATTAGACTAAAATTAGGGTTTTGGTGTTTTGATAGGATCTTGGGGTAATATGTTTGGGGATCAATTATTTATGGTGGAATAAGTATATTTATGGTTGAACTTGTGTATCTAGGTTTGTGGAAGTTTCGACTTTGAAGATTCAAGTTTCTTCAAAGGAGCTCAAAGCGGGGTAAAAATCTAGATTTAGCCTAAATCTAGCAAGGTGAGTTCAAGTTGATTTGTGAAAACGGTGTACATGCCAAAATGTTTATTTTAAAGCATTTTACATGAAATTGTTAACTGCTGATAAGTTTTGTTAACTGCTGATAAGTTTTGTTAAATGCTGATAAGTCTGGTTAACTGCTGATAAGTTGAGTATTTCAAAGGTGTTTAATTTTATAAACTCATTTAGCACACATCTTTGGGATTTTGGAGCATTATGATAAATAAATCATGTATTTTGGTATTTCTATGATTTATTTTATGGAAGTAGATTTTGAGTATAAATGTGTTTTGATTTGTGTTTTAGAGAAATTCATGGTTTTGTGTTATGGGACGTTTTGAAAGAATAAATGTTGTAAACTCACTTGGAAAATGAATTGTCCCAATCTAAACTACGTTGGAATTAATTATATGCTTTGGAGCATGGGTTTATATAAATATGGGTTGTTTATATTTGATTTCATTTTATGAATTTCGACGTTGAGTCTTTGGATTTGTTGAGCTTCTGGCTCGGTTTGGATTTTGTTGGGTTTTGAGGACACTTGTCCGTTTTAATTTCTCGATGTTGAGCGTTTGGTTATGATTTGCATTTACTGCATCTTAGTTGAGCATGTCATGTTTTGAATGCTTTGGCTCATTCGTTTTGAGTCATGTAATGGTTTAGTTAGTGCAATGGATCCATAGGCACGGTGTTCCTCTGTCCCCGTTTGGGAAGTTGGTTCACCCTTTGGCACGGAATAGGCATCGGGATCCATGGTAAGTAGGGTGTGGGCCTATACGGTCGGGCAACGTCCCATGGACAGTAAGGTGTAATTCCATTGTGTCCGAGTTGCCCGGTTTTGGGGACTCTCAAGAATAGACCTGGAGTGGTTGACTTGATGTTTTCGGGCAATAGACTTGGAGTAGTTGAGCTCGGTGGGTGTTTTATGTGTAACCCACATGTTTTGATTTACTACATAACTATGTGACGTACTTTGTGTTCCGTCACGTACAATGTAATCGGGTCTTCCCCGTCACCATTAGGTGTGGTTTTGGATATGGAGTTTTATAATCCATGTTTTTTTTGGAGACGTTTGAGTATGGGTATTTATCTATGTTTTAAGGTTTTGGTTATTGAAACTCATTCGAGTTATTGGGATGTCTTGGAAGTTTGAGTTATCTATGTTTTCAACGTTTGATCATTATAATATCACTTATGTTTTACATGCGCTTGGGGTTTTGGCTTTATTTAAAGAGGCGTGTGTTTTTATGATTTTAATCACGAAATGAGGTGAATGATGAAAGGAGATTGTTTTAAGATTTAATGTATTTCATTTCTATTTGTTTCCAAATTAGTTGTATTGCATTTTGGGAATTCATGATTTTAAATAACATTCCTAAAGTTATTGCTTTATTTATCTCTAACGAAAACTCTTGAGCTCACTAGGCGTTAAGCCTAACCTTTTATTTTTCGGCATGTGCATCAGGTTCCAGTTGGGGTTTGGTTCTACCAGTGCTTTGAGAAGTTTAGCTATAGACTTACACGAGAGTAAGTAGATTGATGAAGTCTTCCGCAGTTGGAGATAATGACTATTATTGGGTTTTAGTAGCACCCGTCCTTATTATAGACTGTATGTAGAGAATAAATGTGTTTATTGAGGTTAAATCCTATATTGTGTTTGTAGATAAATTATTTATCGATGTATTTAGAAAATTTTAAATTAGTTGCTATTTCCGAGTTTGAGGGTGTTACATACATGACCCAAATAAATGACTAACGCACTCAAACATGTAATTTCCACCAAAACGCAATTATTAATGCATTGTAAAACCAAAGCTCCTCATTGAGCCAATAAAACTGGGCAAATGCCCCCAAGACACCTTTGAATCACAACAGAACTAAAAGCTTCACAAATCAATTGACCGTTTGTCAAAAGTCATGAAATGCAATAAGACGCAATTGACCCACGTTTATGCAAAACTTACGCTCCAAAACACATAAATAAACTCCAACACAAATTTTGATTGGGACAAATCATTTTCTAAATACGTTTATGCCATTTATTCTTTCAAAAACGTCCCATAACACAAAGTTAAACATTTCTCCAAAACACACACTAAAAGTGCATTTATACTCAAAAGATTTTTGAACTCACCTTGCTAGATTTAGGCTAAATCTAGATTTTTCTCTAACTCGAGCTCCTTTGAAGAAATATGAATCCTCAAGCCAAATCTTCCAAAAACCTAGATCCATCAGTTTTCAAACGTAAATATTCATATCCAACCATTTAGAATCGTTCCCCAAACATTTTATATAAAGATCTAAACTCATACAAAAATCCTAATTTCCATAGATGAAGAAAAGAGAAGATTACCTTTACCATAACTTGAATCCACCAACAATATACTTCTAGGGTCACTAAAATGACCTCAAACTTTAATTCTTCAAAAGAAATGAAGAGGGTTTGGTGAAACCCTAAAAGTTTAAGGATCCTTGAAATGGAAATAGAGGGTGAAGAATCCTTAGTGTAGTTCCCAAATCTTAACATTGAAGAGATCTAAACTTGAAAGAGTAGGTGAAATGGAGCCTTGGATGCAACCCAAACCGACATTTGTGAGGGTTGGAGAGTTGAGAGAGTTTAGAGTAAAAAAAGATGAGGAATTATGGAGAAAAGCCACCCAAAATCGGACCTTAAAGACTTCTGGTACCCGCTGGCGATAGTGATCAGGCAACAGTGACATTGTCACAATCGCCAGTCACAATCGCGTCATATGTATCCCGGCCTCAGGCCCCTCTACAATAGTGACCAAGTCACAGTCGCTGGGCATTCTCGCCTGATGTGTACCACGGGTACACCCCCTTCCGCGACTATGCCCTCAGCGATAGTGACAGTGTCACATTCGTCGGGCATAGTCGCCCCCACTGTGCCGAGCTCCAAAATTTGCATTTTGTCAGGATCTAATTCTTAACAAGAATAATGAACTCAGAAACAATATTAAAGAAGTTGTGGAATAACACTTTAATATTTAATACTCAATGTAATAGTGAATCAGAAATCACAATCTTGTAAACTTTATTGAATGATTAAAGTTACAAGATTTCAAACAAAACCTCAATATTGATGAACAGGCTCACCAATACGAATTCTACTTCTCTAGAACTAGGGTTCTAAACCTTGAGGTTAATTCTCTCTATGAAAACAAAAACTCAGAATAATCTGCTAACTTGATATATTAAACTATTCTCAACAGGTCTATACATATACTGAAAATAAAAGATAATTACAAAAAATAAAAGATCTTCAGTATATTCTTCTATCATTATCTTCAAACCTTCCATGATTATCTTCAGTCTTGATCTGCACGTATCTTGATTATCTCTTAAGCAGTATTAAGTTGTAGCAGCATTAACACTCTGAGCAGTACTAATTTTCACCAGCAGTAGTAACTGTGCTCAACAGTATTAACTTTGATCTGGCAGTACTAACTTCAACAGTACTAACTACTAGCAGTAGTAATCAGTTGTGCTAGCAGCATTAACCATACTTAAGCAATTATTTAATTCCCAACAATCTCCCCCTAACTTGACTTTTAGGAAGAGAAGTCAAGTTCTTCAATTATGGTCTTCAAGATGCTTTCAACACTACAGCTTAGTTGCCCAAATTTGGATTCAGACCCAGACTTTGATTGATTGTCCTTCTTACCACAATTCTGGCCATTTCTGATCCCTTTGCACACACTAGCTTAGCTTTCAGCATCCCATTCAGCTTCTCCTTGCTATGATCATATACTTTGTCCACCAGGTAGTATTCATGATAACAGTTATCTATTGTGATCATGTATACACCACAGTTTTCAAAGAGTATCCACTTATCAATCTTCTTAAACACATACCCATGATGTAGATCCTTTATCCTGTGCACCACCTTTTCTGGTTCAAACATCATACTCAAGTATTCCAGTGCAATCTTGAGTAGACTTTCTTCAGTTCCTTTCAAAACAGGCTCATAAAGCTTCATTCCTACCTTATGCATTTCTTCTAGGTCAGCCCTGGAGCAACTTCTGATTACTTTGCCCCAAGTTGAGTAGACTTCAAACACATCACCAACTCTTTTGAGTCTGAAGTACTCCTTTCTGTTGTCCCTCAGAATATCCCAAAAGATAACTTCTGGTGCTTTCACAGAAATGGGAACAACCTGTACTGGTTCAATTACAGTCATATAAAGACCCACATGCTCATCAGATTGCTTATTGGACTGCTCTGGGTTTTGCACAGATTCTGCTGAAGGTGTAACTGAAGGTTCTTCCTCTTTTTCTGCTTCTTCAATCCTAGGCTTCTTGAATTGTTTCTTGGAGGCTATGGTCTTTACTCTTTTTGCAGATTTGGCTTCCACAACAACATTTTCTTCTTTAGTGTCTTCAGCCTTTTCTTTAGTAGGAGTGACTTCCTCAGGGAATGGTTGTTGGATGTTGAGATCATGTCTCTCCTTCATCCTTCTTTCATCTTCTTCCCTTTGAGAAGAGTCCCCTTGAAGCTTAGCCATTTCCTTCTTGTATAGCTCCTCAACCTTGCTGTATGCCATGTTAGTGAACATCTCTCCTTTGACACCAATTGAGCCTTTCAGGAAGTTTATCATTTTTCTCCTTTCCTGATTGGCCAAAAAGGTCTTAGAAGGTTGTCTTTTCTGCTTCTTGACTGGCATTCTTTGCTTTGTTGCTTTTGCTACACTTTTCTTGGCCTCAGCTGCAGTTTGCATGCTCTTTTGATACTCTTCATTTAGCCTTTTAGCCATCTCCAGTGCAAGTTCTCTGTCCTTTTCAGATTGTAGTTGTTCCTCTTTTTCCATCTCTTCTTGAAGCTGCTTTGCCACTTCTGCATCTAATTCTATCTGAGTCCTCTTCTTTACAATTGGCTCAGGTTCAACCATCTTAGCTTTTCCTTTCCTTTTCAACTCTGCCTCACTGATCTCTTTGCTTGTTTTCTTTTCAATACCTCCTTCCTTAATGACCGCTCCCTTGGCCTTTTGAGTAGCCTTAGGAGTGTCATTCTTGGCTTTTACCAAAGTTTCTGCTATTTCCAATTCTTCAACAGATAGACCTGTTACTGCTGCTACCTGTTCTGTTACTGCTGCTGCTTGAACCTCATCTGTTTCTGCTGCTTGTGGTTCTGTTTCTGCTTCTTTCTCCCCCTCAAAATCAAATCCCATCCCAGATGTACTTTCCTTCTCTGCTTCAGCCTCTTGATTCTCCCCCTTGTTGAAAGCATCATTAGCATTTTTCCTCTTCTTCAACACAAATTGCCTTCTCCTCTTCTTGTGCACCAATTTTGTCACCATTTTCTTCAGTTTGGTAATCTGTACTTGTTGTGACAGAATTACCAATTTCATCTCTTCTATGTCTTTGCCTTGTTTGATAACATCCATATTAATGTTGCCCATAGTTTCCATCAATTCATTGTAGTCATATCTGTCCTCACCTCCTTTGGGTGTGTTTACTACCTTTGGAGGATCATTGGATCTTTTTGTAGTGGAAGTCTTCTGCCTAGCAGAAGCACCCTCCACCCCCTTGGTTTCTTGGCACCTGGGACCTTTGGATGATTGCTCCCCCAAAGTTGTCATGGGGAAGGTCTTATTGATGTTACCACTGGCCTCCTCTGTGCTAGCAGGAGTAGTGGCAGCCTTTGCACCCATATGCTCATGCATCTCCTCAGTGAGCTCCTCCTTGGGGTTGGGAGACACCCCTGTGGTTTCCCTATAGATATTCTCTAATGGAGAATTCTCCATTAGAGGGCTTGAAGGCTTAGAGGGTGAAGGTACAAGAAGGGAAGGAGCCTTCTTTACCTTTTTCCGTATGTAGGTATTGGTGATTGGAGAAGTTGGTTTTTGAAGAAGGGACTGAGGGATTGATATACTGATTGAAGGTTGGGATTGGCTTTCAGTGGGATGGTCTAGTGAGGGCCTTGACCCTAAAGCCATACCTTCTTGAGTGTGGGACACCACCATCATTGTAGAGAACAATGGGGTGTCAACTCCTTCCAAGTCCAAGGCAGATCTCTTCATATTTGAAAAGACCTTACCCTTGGGGATTTTAGGTACATATACCTCATCAAATTGAGGCATATCCGTCAATTCATTGGTTATAACTGCCTGGACAAATCTTGGGTACATATAAAAACTCTTTTTGTTTCCCAAGTTTGACACAAGGTCATTGAAAATCATTTTAGAAAAATTGTACTTTCTGGCAGTGGCCAAGCAGACCAAAGCATAAGCAATGGTACTACTGAACTCACTCCATCCAGTAGTCTTTCTGGAAATACAGTGCATCAGGGTATGGACTAAGAAACGCCATTGGGGAGAAAATTTGTCTTTTGAGAACTTGAAAACACCCAATGGGCCTCCATACCCCATTCTAGTTAGAGTGGAAAACAATTCATCATTAGAGATAGATGAGATACCTGAAGCATCGTCTAGACGTAGACTGATGCGAATAACCTCTTCAGAAATTGTCAAGGGTTTGTCACACACCCTTGTCTTGATAACTTGCACACCATTTTCAGTAACAATGGTGGCATTAGACCAAAATTGTTTCTGGTGTCAATGTAGATGGATGGCGACACTGTAAGAGCATACTCGATATGGCTTGTCTTGAGGAAATCGACTATCTGGTGAAATCCATCAGCCTGCTTTGGCTTTTGAAGCATTGCGATTTCGTTGTGCTCATCAATGAACTCCATGGATGCCATCGAGCTTGAGTGTTCTTGCCTGAAACTTACTAGGTGCTTGAGAGAAAAAGGGTTAGAGAGAAGATGAACAATATTCAAAGAGTCGTTATTCATAGAGAGAATTAACCTCAAGGTTTAGAACCCTAATTCTAGAGAAGTAGAATTCGTATTGGTGAGTCTGTTCATCAATATTGAGGTTTTGTTTGAAATCTTGTAACTTTAATCATTCAATAAAGTTTACAAGATTGTGATTTCTGATTCACTGTTACATTGAGTATTAAATATTAAAGTGTTATTTCTCAACTTCTTTAATTCCCAACACATTTCTCATCCGAACAGCTTCCAACGCTTGACAGTGCCTAAGGTAAGTCATTAAGGCACAAATTCCTACAATCATATAACATAATTTGATTCATAAGGGAGCTTATTGCTTACGAAAATATACAGATGTTATAAAATGTAATACAGAGATTTTTCTTATATATTTGACTTATCATTGAACCTTACAAAGTCTCTTTTTTAGAAAGTTTTTTTGTTTATTTATCGTTTTTATTATTACTCTAATAGGGGCTAAATCATGTGAGGACCAAAAATATGTTGAGAACCATGAGGACTAATCTAATCCATAGATTAGATTAAATCAAGGGCCATTTAAAAAAGAGGCCTATTTGAAATAAAATGGTGAAATATGGGTACATTTGTCAAATTAGAATTAAATTGAAAGGTTATTTTGGGCATATATCATATTCGATTCCATTTTTAAAACTAGAGTATCATATCACATATCACGTCCAGAACATATGAAGAACAAATCCAATTTAAAAACCCCACCTCATCTCTCTCTCGCTCTCTCGCTCTCTATGCACTAACACCATTAATACTATGAAACCCCCCACGAATTGTTTATTTGAATGGGGATCAGAAAGAATGTCCTTCGAGATCTCAGATGCTTGAATAGGGATCCATGGAGGAAAGTTAGGGTTTGGTTGGGGACGTTTGGGACAACGGAGCAAGCGGCGAGAGCTTACGACAAAGCCGCTATACATTTCCGTGGAGAGACAACAAAAACAAATTTTTCGGAGAGTGATTATAAACAGCGGGAGGAGGAGGAGTGGCGACGGTCGACAGCGGTGAAGGTGGAAGGAGAATGTGAGAAAAACATGGTTACCAGATTTCTCCATTAAATTTCTTGTTTTTAGTTTTTTTTTTCAAGAGTGGAAGTCTGTTCCCAGATTTAGGGTTTTTTGTGTTTGATTTCCCAGATTTGGTAAATCTTTGTGTTTCATTTGGTGAATTTGTGTGTTTCATCTAGTGAATATGTGTGTTTCATTTGCTAAATTTGTGTTTCATATGGTGAAATAGCATATAAATGAAACATAGTCATTATTAGTCTTATAAAATAATAATTTTTATTATGATTCAATTGGTGAGTATGTGTTTCATATGGTGAATCTTTTTTAACAAAAATGACAATTATACCCTTTTCATGTGGTAAAACGGTTTTCAACTTTTTTGTGGTTCTCATTTGATTATCGTCCTACTCTAATAAATTGAATATATATATATATATATATATATAGTATTCAATGAAGAACTCTATATTTTGTGAGATTCAATTTTAATCACAAATCAAACGTTAAAGTAGTAAATTAATAATTGTGGTAATTTTGACTTCAAATTTTAAATAAATGACATTTTTGGTATTTAAGAAATCTTATTTCCTCTCCCCATCTCCCATCTAATGTGAACATTTCATTGTGGTACCCACTGTATATATGTTGTGATACATTAATACATTATCAGCGATACACTATGATCCACAAATACATCGTGAGCATTACCCTGTGACACAGGTTGTGATACATTATGAACATTCAACATATTAACATTTATCATCCAAAAACATTCAACAACCCTAGCATATCACACTATGATATCCGAAAATAATCTAGTCACTCCATATTAGCATTACCATCCAAAAACATTCAACAATCCTAGTATATGACACTGTGATATCCAAAACAATCTAGTCACTCTAGATTAGCATTTACCATTCAAAAACATTCAACAACTCTAGTATTTCACATTTGTGATATCCAAAAACTGTAGTGAAAGGGATCTGGTGGTTTTCCGGCAAGATCTAGTGGTGTGGGTCATCATTTTTTGTGGTTTTTCGACAAGAAGTGATATGAGGTGGGTGGTTGCCAGAGGGACATAAGATAATAATTGGGGTGGGTGTCTGACTGGGTTTTGAAGGAGGGAGAGAGACGGGACTCTTATAGTTTTTCTATCTTGTTTTATCTATTTCAAAGAACATTAGAGTAGTTATTTGAGCAAAATAATCTCTATTTTAAAGTATTTGTTGAAGATGAGAGCATCCACAATAGTTGTTTTATGAAGTTCTTCAAAATGACTTTTAAGCTAAGAGCATCTCCAACAAATTCTCAAATGTTGGAAGATTTTTGCTCTAACATATTCTTCAAAATCTTTTTTAAAATGGAGAAAATATGAGAGAGATGATGAACTTCTCCAAATGTCGAGAACTCTCCAAAAATGATTGCTTATGAAAAAGAAATGATCTTTTATTCTTTCTACCAATAATTTTTTTTTAAATTAAATCTAAGAAAAAATTATTCATAAAATGGAAAAAATTGTTGGAGATGAAAGTAAATTTCTTTCGAAGATGTTTTTATTTTTGATTCTAATGAATCTGTAACTGTTGGAGTGTTTTTATTTTCGAAGATGTTTTTATTTTTAACATTTGTGTCCTTGTTTGTATTAGGAGATTTTTCAAAAGAAAACGAGAAACTTCACTGAGGTTTTTCACCATAGTAAGATTTTTTTTAAAGGTTTTTGGTCAAATATCGTAATTACACGACTCGTCTTTTCAAAAGTTTTTCATATACAGTTACTTTTAATTTATAGAGCTCTATAAAAAAATATAACAACTCATTATTGATAGTCCAAGATCTCTAAATCCTAGAGATAGAAAGTAGAGAGAGAAAGCAAGAGAAGCGCAAAGAATGAATTGATATTGAATGAGCGTTCAGTGTTCCAAGACACAAGGACCAAAGGGACTTAAATACTCTTGGTCAATACAACATAGTATGCGACACTAACCACAATATTATACCAAGCCTATAAATACAATGATTACTATAAAATCAGACTTAACACATTTGTTAATATATTTTAATAAAAAAGATATTGTAAAAATCTGAAGATTTCTTAAAAACCCAAATTTATTAATCTAGTTATTTATGTCATCATTACACCCTTCATAATGTTATTAGCAAATGGAAGAATATCACTCCCATTTCTTGGTATATTTTTAGCTTGCCAGCCCAATTTCCAAAAAATAAAATAACAGACACCTGTTTTTCCCATGGAGGTTGGTTGCATTGATTTAAGTGGATGTTAACTTGGAAGGGGTAGTGGAAAAGCATTGATTGAGCTAGCTAAGTACTGAATTAATTAATGTAGCCAGACTAGTGTTTAGTTTTGTTTCCAGCCTATACTAGTAGTATTAGTGAGATCAATGGGTTGAAACCTCAATCTGGCATGGTTCAAGTCCAGATATAAAACAAGTTAAGATAAGATGGATGCTAATGCTTTTCAAAATGATAGCTGCATGGGCTCAACAGGAATGAAACCAGGGCGAACGAAAGGTGTTACCGAAACTGGAATATGAGGTGAATGACTTGGGCAAGCGTAACCACCATCAGGAATGAATGGGTTGGGTATCATCAACATCAACATCAACATCAACAGTAGAGTGGATAGAAGATTGGTTAGCCCTTACAGGCAGTGGCAGTGGCAGTGGTTTGGCCTTGGTTAGCTAGCTGGGCTATCCATCGGGTAAACCATTTTTAAATTGAGATCCCCACACCGGATTAAACTCTACCAAAATGAAATCCCACGACAAAAACATTGAAAAACAAAATGACTTCCAAAAATTCATACACTAGATGCAGAGCCACTAAAGCAATATATACAGATATTGTCAGTCAGTCAGTCTTGTACTTGTAAATATAACTTCAAAAATAGATCATATATGATTCAATCAGCTAACCGACTATATAGTCTCATGAAGGAACTCCCAGTACCTGTTTAGCATATGATCCATTGGTCTCACACGCTTCCACTGCCCTGTACAAAATATTGCATATGCATCCGCTGCATACCTACATACATGCATACCTAATGTAACAAAAAAAATGATGTAACCAAAAAGGAAAAATAAATCAGCCAGTTAACTTACTTCCCAACACCATACAGGTCAGTCACATGTGTCCACTCGTCATCTATATATTGTTCAGACAGTGTTTGAATTATTTTTGTCCTCTTTCTTTGTAATCCAAGTGGTTGTATAACCTTTTGTATAATCTCTGCAGGAACCTCTGTAGCAGTCTTTGCATCTGGGCATAAGCTAAAGAAATCCGATATCACCCGTTTAACCTACAAAACAACTTCATTGCTTACCATTTTCGCATTTACCAAAAATTCAAACGTCTATCTACACAACATTTTGTTTTCTATTTTACTCCACAAAATAGTTTCACAAGCAGCTTCCATTTCCTTATTCCTCTGTTCTTGTTGCTACTAATTCAAAGCCCAATGGGAACCTTTAACGAAGTTAGTTGTACAACTATCTACATCAGTAGTAACACTAATATATATATATATATATATATATATATATATAATACTGCTCAAGAAATGGTGCGACACTTGAGAAGAACGGCTGACAATAAAAAAGAATGCATCAGAATTTAACAGAAATTGGCAAAACTTTCAAGTGCATCAGCAGTGAAGCCGATAATGTTAAAATAGCTGGTGGAAAATCAGAACAAGACAACGCATGGATTGCTTTAAAAGCAAATTGGAGGAAATGCTAAATAAAAATTGGGCTCAAGTTATGTCTTTTTGGAAAATGATTAGGCACATTATTTCTTAGACAACTTTGAGGTACTACCTTACTAGCATCTTCACAAGTGACAAATCCAAAAGGTTATATTTAGTGCTGAACTAGGCAAACATTGGTTTATGCAACAAATATAAGAAATCAAGCACATTACAAGGCTCTGAAAAAGGGGACTGAAATATATACCTTGAGTGAAGATATCCCCCAAAACAAACAGAAGACCTTATAAAATCCATGTTCTGTATGTATGGTGAATTATCAAATACATAGAAAGTAAGTTTCAAACTGAGCTGGAGACATTTTATTGTGCATTAACAGATCAATACAGACAAAATGTAAAAGAATATAGATTCAAGAAATGGGTTTATAAATCATGTCATGATCAAATTCCCATAATGTTGCTTGCAAATTTCCAGGAGTATGACGATACTTAAATGCCATTAATACATTAAGTTATGTTTGCCAGAATGTAGAACATGTGCATTATTTCAAACTGTAATTACGTAACGGAATCAAAACTTCAAAAAAGACAATAAACAAATAAAAACCAATGAAGAGAACCTTCCAAATAAACTGCTCAAGAGAACAAACCTGCACACCCTGCGTAAGATTTAATAGTATACATATAGTCACAACCCTCCAGGGATCATGGTAATGATCCTCCTGGATGAGATTATGATAAGATCGTGGAGGCTTCCACGTGTTATCTGGAGTCTTCTTTTTGTAGGCCTCATCTCGCTTTTGTGCAGCGGTAAGGTTTTCTGATGGATCTTTCTTCTTCCTCTTTTGATTTTCTTCTTTCTTGGCTTTCTTTTGCAGTAATTTTAATTTAGCTCTCCCTTTCTTGAAGCATCCAACAGAACCTTCTTTTACTTTTAGTGCCTTTTGAAAGTAAGGCGACACCTTCACGGTCGACATCTTCTGATAACCAACAGAAGCTTCTTTTTCTTTTACTGCCTTTTGAAAGTAGGGTGACACTTTCACGGTAGAAGGTGGCATGCTTTGACTGCCAACAGAGTCTTCGTTTTCTTTCAGTGCCTTGTCAAAGTAGGGTGACACCTTTCCAGTGGATGGTGACATCTTAGGATCACCAACAGTGCCTTCTTTTAATTTTACTGCCTTCTGGAAGTAGGGTGACACCTTCACCGTAAAGAGTGACTTATTTTGATCATCAATAGATCCCTCGTTTTCTTTCACTTCCTTCTGGAAGTAGGGTGGCACCTTCAAGGTAGAAGGTGAAATCTTTGCATCACATTGTTCCTTGGAAGCAATCCCATGTGAGTTTGAATGGCAAAGCACACCTCCTCTGCCTGTCTTATTTGAAATTGAATGACATCCATCACCCTTGTACACAAATTGAGAAAATAGATTATCAAGATCATGTTTTGACATAATGTGGGGATCATTGTGTGCAACCTTGTCCAAGCAGAAAGCAGTGGTATTACCGTCATCTAAACCCTTCCTCTTCTTGTTCTTCTTTTTAGAAACTTTATCTTCTTGCTCAACTTCACGAAAATCTTGTAACTTGTCATCAGCTCCCAGATTCTCCTCCTGCTTTGCGGCACTAAATTGTATTCTCTTCTTCTTCTTCTTTTTGTTAGCATCACAGCCTTGATTCAAAGGAGTGGTCATCTCACAGACCCCATTTGGAATTTCATCATTAACTTCACGCTTTCCATAATATTGTAAACTGTTATCAATTCCAATATGCATGTTCTCTTTCTTGGTGTTAGGTTGTAATGTCTTCTTTTTCTTCTTATTGTTATTATCACAAACCTGTCTCATTGGAGGAGGAATTGTCTCTTTGACCTCTAAACCCTTTCTTCTTTTGCTTTCTTCCTCCTCCTTATTAGACGCTTCATTCTTTCCGTTAAGCTTAGTAAAATGCGGTAACTTGTTACTGCTTACCATATACACCTCCTTTCTGCTGTCAAGTTTTAATGTCTTTGTCTTGGTCTTCTTGTTGTTAGCATCAGAACCCTGAACCATAGAGCGAACCGTCAAGTCCTTTCCTCTCTTGTTCTGCTCATTAGGAATGCCATTCTTGGTGTCTGTAACAAAAGCAATATCAAGATGCTCTGAAGGGTTTTCAGTTCCCAGAGGCCCCTTGTCCTTTGTAATATTAGTTTGTAGTGTCTTCTTTTGCTTCCTTGTAATGTCATCACAATTGTGATTCAAATAGGGTGTAGCTGTCTTAATCGCGCTGTTTGGAATTTCATCCTTGTGTTCAAGCGTACCAGAATGAAGTAGTAAAGTGGTTTCAGTTACCAGATGTTCCTCCGTTTGGGGGTTAAGTTGTGTTTTCTTGGTTTTGTTATCATCATAATGCTGGTTTTTCAAATAAGTAATTGCATCAACAATGTCTAAGCCCTTTCTCTTATTGTTTTTCTCCTCCTTTTGGCCAAAATTTACCAACTTATGTTCAATTTTAAGATGCTCCTCCTGCTTGGTGTTAACGTGTAGTTTCTTCTTCTTCTTCTTGTTCTCATCACGTCCCTATTAAACAAACATGTAACCGACGACTTTTCTTGTAACAAACAAATACTAAATTTGAGACTAAAAAATCAACATCAAGTATTTAATTATGTAAAGAGTGGGGAGAAATGAATGGAAAGGATACCTGGAGAATGAGTGTGTTCGTTTTTCCATCATGTTGTGAGACATGATTAATGATTTGAGAAGCAAAAGCAGCGCCACTGTTGCTGTTGTTGTTAATGGCAGGAAGAGCGATAATTACATACATTTGGTTTGGAGAAGAAGGAAGCTGCTGATGAGTTTTGGTCTTCATCTTCTTCTTCTTCTTCATCGGAATGAAATGAAGAACCCTTGCGGTGGTGATTGATTTCCCCCCAATTTTGGCCGTCTTTTCTGCAGCGGAGTAAATTCCAAAAATACCCCCAACCTTCACGCTTTTCGTTCGGTCGAGATGACCAATTAACCGCGTATTCTATTCTCTGGTTGGATAATCAACCGTCTTCAATTTGTGTCATTGTTTAAGGTATGGTTTGGTACGCATAGGGTTGTAAACGATCCGAGTCGAGTTGAGTAGTAGGTTAATCAAGCCGAGCTCAAAAAATTAATACTGGGTTCGAGCTCGATGCTCGATTATGGGTTCGAACTCGCTATCGATTAACTCGTTTTTCGGCTTGAGCTCGATAATTTTTATATTTTTATTGTATGATTAATAAATATATGAGCATGTTTGGCTAGAAAAAGGGTATATGCTCGAATGGCTCGGCTCGGCTTGACTCGACTCGAAAATTTAATCGAGTTTTCGAACGAGCCGAGTCGAACATCGGTGTTATAAAGCTCAGCTCGATAAGTTAAACGAGTTCTATTTTGTGTTCGAGATCGACTCGAACTCGAGAATAATTAAGCTCGAGCTCAAGATAAACGAGCTCGAGCTCGAGTAACTCGTTAAAAGCTCGACTCGTTTACACCCCTAGGTACGAAGATGGGACGGGCCTGTTTGTTAGCAGCTTAATGAGACTCACAACTTATTCAGTCAGCTATATATGACTGTTTGGTAGTGGCTTAATGATATAGAAAGTGGCTTATTCAGTAAGATTTTAAGGGGGAACTTTATGCAGAAAGTCAAGTTTTTTCCAAACCAGTCCCTCCCATTAAAAAACACGTTCATTTCATCTATGAAAAAACTCTCTCAAATAAAAACGTTATAAATCTATACAGACAGATTAATCCACACAGACAACTTTATCCATACAGAACTTAATGGAAAACCAACCAAACATCCCTTAACTGTCTATCCCACAGTCCCACATTTAGTTTAGGTTTAAAATCATATGTTTGAAAGAGGGTAATATTATAATTTTACATTTAGTCTCATGTTGTTCCATCTATTTTTGTCCCATAAAATTTGATTTTTGTCCCATGACATACCAAACATTGGACTATTTTTTTTGTTCCGTCCTGTCCCACCCAGTCTGCGTACCAAACGCACCTTAAAGGAATAATAACTTCTAAAATAATACTACTAGGCATTGTTTGGCAAAGAAAAACTAGTTTTTTTTTGGGAAAGGGTGTCCTGGGCCTTTGGCCCAGACTAATCCCTTGGTAATGAAACCGACTGCTAAAGCATGCAGCCCTGAGGTTATACACAGTGACCACAAAGTTGCGAATGCAGGGAATCGAACCCGGGTTGAGCGCTATGAACTCCCCAGGTGATTACCGCTACACCACAATCCTTGTGGTTAAAAAAAAAGATAGCTTGTACATGTTTGGATAATCATAAACTAGCATATGAGCTAGCTTATTGAAAAACTACTCGTAGTAGTGTTTTGAAAACATGGATATTTGTTTTGATTTTTATTTTATTTAACATATTTTTAAAATTTTAATTTTAAATATTTAAATACTTGAGTGACATGTTTAAGTATTAATTAGTTATAATGTTCATGTGTTAGAATAATATAATGTACAACTCAGTATTAAATATTTGGTGAAGTGACCAATGACGTTAAATTTTATATAAATTAAAGTTATTTTGGGATGGGGTGTTACATTGTATATTTTAGAAAACATATCGAAAGACATCAAAATATAGTAATTTAAATACACAGTTTTTGAACTATATATTATTAAACTTGTCTCTTGAAAGTACATTTTCTAAAACTATAATTAAATAAACATACATTTTCATAAACACAAATATAAATTTATTGTATTTTTTTGGATAAAAGATTTTTTCAATTTAAAAAAAATCCCAACGGTTCTTTTTGTAATTGCAATATCAAACGGCACAACTTTTGGTGTACTCATTTGCAAGTGGGATAAACATATTTTTTTTGGTATATTTTGTAAACTAGATTAAGGATAAAATAGCTTTTGATATAATTTGTAAATGAGATGAACACAAACTTTTATTTCCTTTTATTTTATTGGTTCATTAAACTTTGTTATTGACATGTCGAAAGAGAATTAATACATTCACCATTTTATAAGTGTAAAGAAAAAGTTTAGAATGTTAGAGTCTGTTTACTAAACACTTACCTTGATAAACGCTTATCAATTCAATTATCTTACCGGGTGGACATAACTAGGACCGAGAATGAAATTCGGTAAGAGGAAAGACAATGATCGAGAGTCTTACTCGGTAAGTATTTACCAGGTTATAAACACTTACCATCGATCCAATTTGATGGCGGGGAATGTTGTCCCATAAGGTAAATGAGAGTGGTAACTCTTGTTTGTAAGCGTTTGGTAAACAACCCCTAGGGTTGGGGTTCGGTGAGAAGTTAGGTTAACTTGAGAAACGTGAGAAATGGTTATCCACATTAGGATGAGATGCACCGGATCAATTCCCTTATGAAACACGATTTATGGGTGAGTTTGAGATTAAAAATGATAAAAGGTTCAGATCCATTTCTCACGTAAACTCAACTTCTCATACGGTCACAACCCTCCTCCTAATCACTTAAAAATATGAATATTTATTGGACTTTTTACATGATTTGACCAAGTTTTATTTATAAATCAAAACGATCTCTTTAATCGGTTTATGAAGGCTTTTTCTCTATGAAGAAGAGGCCGAATTATCATCTATCGTTGATGAGAATTAGGAAAAAATAAAGCCCAATGAATGAATCTATCTACTTACTAAAGGAAACATGGATTGGGCTTCATCTATTCCGTACAGATCCAGAGGCCTCCTTCCTTATCCGATCCAAAATCCAAAATCCAAATCCAAATCCAAATCCAAAATCCCGCAAAGAAGAGTAAAGTCTCCTCCTGCCCCCAAAACTCCTCCATCCAAAACGTACGAATTCAGTGTCAATGGCGATGGCGGGCATCACATTGACCTATGTCCTTCTCAGGAACCCTCTCCTTCTTTCTGTTTCTCCCAACACTACAAGTCTTACTATCAACGCTTCCAGGAGAAGACGACCACAACAGCATTATTGCCAATGCATCATCGACTCCAATTCATCAACCAACGCCATCACCACCGGTGCAGGTGCAGCTGCAGCTTCTGCTTCTGGTGCTGGTGATGATATCTTTTCCGTTAATACTTCCTCTAACGAATGCGACGTCGATTATCTTGGCCAGAGCACCAAAGGAGATTTGAACCTCAAATACGGTAGCAATTCTTCCCTTTCTCCTTCCTACCATCTCTCTCTCTCTCTCTCTCTCATCACTCTCTCTGTCTACTGCAGCTACCGTATTTCATAATTGAAACAGGAGCAACTCGATATTAAAATTGAATTATATGAGCTCCATCTTCAGACCTCTGATCCTTGTTCCTGAACACTACATGTGTTTGCTTTTGTTCATTGGTCTGAAGAATCTAAATAAGCGATCATGCTTTGCCTTCATCACGTGACGTGATTTTTCTACACTACCCGCAAATTAATCTATAAGAGGCGGGTCAGAAAATATGGGCGTTGGGGGTCTCATAGACAATAAAGTAATAATTAATTAAAAGATGTGTTTTCATTAATAATGGTAAAAAAGGTACCTTTTACAATACCACTTTTCATAAAATAGTTAATTGCTTCTTTATTAACATTGGAAAATGTTTATTTTTCCATCGCACATATTAATGCAGCATTCAGAACCTCATCACTGATTCCAAGAACCCATTCAAGTTGGCAAAATCTTTCATCTTGATTCATAATCACATAGTACATGTGAAGTTGTTGCTCAAAAGTGATCCTCTCCATACGGATATAACTCACTCAACTTCAACAAGTCCGAATATGTTGGACTCAGAAAATGAATCACATGGACTCAAAGCCGCTATTTTTTAATGCTTACCTTAGTGAAACGATCACCAAACTCTTGAAGTTGCATGTCCATAACAGTGTTGAAAACGTCAAACTCATAATAATGCCGATTGGTAATGTTGTTCCTTTGCCTTCGGTTATTTGTATTAACATATCTTTCGTCATGTCCAATAATTCAACACCATATACTTCACAATTTTATTTTATTTTATTTGAAAGTGGACTAGGTGAGAAACAATTTGGGATTTTCTTTTCAAAAGGCAAAGAGTTGGGGGCATTAATTAAAAAAGGTTGGGGGCAATAGGTTTTAAAAAACGGAATCGTGCCTCAAGGCGTTTTCCCTCAATGAGGCGAGGCGTAAGCCTCGAGGCGGTCCGAGGCGTAAGCCTTGAGGCGGAAATATATACACTGTACACAATATATATATACACACACACCAATATGCATTCCACTGCTTCTGCTCATAAATATATGCAATATATATACACACTTGACACTTGAGTGCTAGACAACAAAATATATATCATACTAAATTACTAAAAGAATTTACATATACTTTTTTCAATCACGAAATATAGATGTACATATACTAACAAAGAAAAAAATTATTGATCTATTCATAACACACACATATATATGTATATGTATATGTATATATTAATATGCTCACAACTCATAAAGAAAAAATATTAAATATCAACAAAGTGTGAGTAGAAGTGTTACTGTGACCCTCACACGTAGTAGAGACTAAATATAAAAGAAATGTATCCCGTAGATACATATACATAATATTTTTGTGAACCGAACAGAATCGAAGAAGAAGATGCAAAGAAAACGGGAGAAAAATGGAACTCACGAAAGACAATAGATAGAACAAGGTTTTCAAAAAAGAAATAGAGAAGGTTTTAGTCATTTTTTAAAATAATTTAGCCTCGGTATTGAGGCGTACGCCTCTCTACCGCCTCACGCCTCACCGCCTCAATCACCGCCTCTGACAACCGAGGCGTACGCCTCGTCTGGGGATTGAGAGGCGCCGCCTCAGGTGCGATTTTGGACCGCCTCGCCTCGAGGCGTACGCCTCACACGCTTTTGAAAACCATGGGGGGCATTAATGTAAAAATCTACCTTTCTCATTTCTCAAAGTTTGTATGCCTTCGGTTGGGGGGCATGTGCCCCCTACGGCTCCTTACTACATCTGCCAATGACTACCAGTTTTTTTTTCACTTACAACACTGGGTTGGCTTTTCTTACATGTCTATGGTGTGTTGAAGCAGGGATAAATGGTCAGGCAGATATTGCATGGAGAGGTCCAATAGAGGAGGTTGCTAAGCTTGAAGCCAAAGAAGCCGAGGGCTTGCTTGATGACCTAGGAATACAGGTTTTCGTTGCTTTTTAACTACTAATTTCCTGATGGAGTACTGATTTGACTTCAACAGCTGTTCCAAGTTTATCCTGCTACTTTGCATTAGTAACCTGTGACCACAGACCATTCAAGACAACTCCTTATTGTTTTGTTCTTACTGACATGATTCAAATAAGTTTACAATAATGCTTGAGACACTTTGTTTCAAATGTTTTGTTAAGCTGAATTTGAGTGCCTAGTCACCCCTCTTTGCTCACAACTGTAGACAAGCTCAAGAAACAAAAAATTGAGCTTCAACATGGTTTTTTGAATAAAGCTTTGTAGAATGTTACTCGTTGCTTCAACATACTTGATGGTCATTTTTTTGCTGTTTTTTATGTTCTCCTGCGCACCTTGTTGATATATGAACAGCGTGGGATATGAGAAAGGAGTTTTACTGTTGCCTGACAGTTACTATACTATGAATCCTGTGTAGGATCCATCTTCTTCGAGACATTCTCCACGTGGCATATTTTGTACCCGCACATTGAATCTTCGGTCAATCAGCGCAATCGGATATGACATGGATTACACTTTAATGCATTATAACGTCATGGTAATTGATACTTCGTATGGAGACCATATACATATAGCTTTAATGTTCAAGTGGTCCAATGAAAAAAAGCCAAGTGCCTTAATATATTCTTCATTTAGTTTCACAATGTTCCTTCCATTCTATCCCCTATGGGTCATTGAGATTTGATATTACCAAGTAGTGAATTTTCTTTTTGCAAGTAACTTTAACTTATGAACTTGAAGGCTTGGGAAGGACGGGCTTATGACTATTGCATGGAGAATCTGAAAAAAGTCGGTTTTCCTGTTGATGGACTTGCTTTTGACCCCGACTTGGTAATTGTTTATTTTTGTGCAAGCTAAATTTCTCATGATATACAAGTGATTATAATTTCTTCTTTTGAAAATTGAAACTTTTCTTGGTTCATTGTTCTAATAGGTTATCAGAGGACTAGTCATAGATAAAGAGAAAGGCAACCTGGTTAAGGCTGACCGATTTGGTTATGTGAAGAGGGCTATGCATGGCACAACACTGCTATCTACCCAAGCTGTGAGGTGTGGCTTCAACCTTATTATCTAGCTTATTACAAGAATAGAATAATTGAACTGCTTATTATATCTAGATAGAGATACAATTGACATAATTATTTTTCCTGTCTATTATCAAGTGGAAAATGGAGTCACTCATATCTTTCATTATTATAATGAAGTTGTAGCACACCTAGGATTTTGTTTATATCTTCCTCACATTAATTTTACTTAAAAGTTTCTTGTTAGCCGAAGTTGGATAAAAAAAATTGTTTCGCTTAATTTTCTGTGCATGAAAGCGAAATGTATGGAAGGGAACTTGTGGATCTGCGGAAGGAAAGTCGATGGGAGTTTCTCAATACACTATTCTCTGTTTCAGAAGCAGTGGCGTATATGCAGGTATGCTGTTCCCTTGATCTGAGCTTTTGTATACCTTTCGATTACTTTTTTGGCTTGAATCTGTGACTGTTTGTTTTACGGTACTGAACTTTGGCTCTATGCTTAAGTGGTTCAAATTTTGTGCATGTACCTGCTACATATGCCCACCTGTTCTGTGGCCCACAACATTGATATGACCCACAGCTGCTTACAAATGGTGTAGGCAATAGAGAAAAAAATAGGAGAAGGGTGTTCAGTTG